>OY744533.1:21149922-21212422 GCA_963556195.1 Sepiola atlantica | reverse complement strand
AAAATCGCATATAAATGCTCTGTACTCTGTAATCGAGTATCATCGAGCTTGTTTTTTATTGGAACAACCCCGGTCTTCACTGAATGATCTATTTTATAAGTGAAAAATCTAAATCTATATATATATATATATATATATATATATATATTTATATATATATATATATATATTTATATATATATATCTTTATATATATATATCTTCATATATATATATCTTCATATATATATATCTTCATATATATATATATATATATATATATATATATATATATATATACCTATATATATCTTCATATATATATATATATATTGATATATACCTATATATATCTTCATATATATATATATATATCTATATATATATATATACCTATATATATCTTTATATATATATATATCTTTATATATATATATATATCTTTATATATATATATATCTTTATATATATATATATCTTTATATATATATATATATCTTTATATATATATATATCTTTATATATATATATATCTATATATATATATATCTTTATATATATATATATATATCTATATATATATATATCTTTATATATATATATCTTTATATATATATATAGCTTTATATATATATATATCTTTATATATATATATCTTTATATATATATAAAGCTTTATATATATATATATATCTTTATATATATATAAAGCTTTATATATATATATATATCTTTATATATATATATATCTTTATATATATATATCTTTATATATATATATATATCTTTATATATATATATATATCTTTATATATATATATATATCTTTATATATATATATATCTTTATATATCTTTATATATACCTATATATATATACCTATATATATACCTATATATATATATACCTATATATATACCTATATATATATATACCTATATATATATACCTATATATATACCTATATATATATATACCTATATATATATACCTATATATATATATACCTATATATATATACCTATATATATACCTATATATATATATACCTATATATATATACCTATATATATACCTATATATATATACCTATATATATACCTATATATATATGCCTATATATATATGCCTATATATATATACCTATATATATATGCCTATATATATATACCTATATATATATATACCTATATATATATATACCTATATATATATATACCTATATATATATATACCTATATATATATATACCTATATATATATACCTATATATATATACCTATATATATATACCTATATATGTATACCTATATATATGTATACCTATATATATGTATACCTATATATATATATACATCTATATATATATATATACATCTATATATATATACATCTATATATATATATATATCTTTATATATATATATATATTTCTCTCTATATATATATCTATATTTATATATATATATATCTCTATATATATATCTTTATATATATATATATATATATATACCTATATATATATATATCTTTATATATATATATGTATATATATACCTATATATATATATATCTTTATATATATATATGTATATATATACCTATATATATATATATATCTTTATATATATATATGTATATATATACCTATATATATATCTCTCTATATATATCTATATATATATATATATATCTATCTATATATATGTATATATACCTATATATCTATATATATATGTATATATATACCTATATATATATATGTATATATATACCTATATATATATATCTTTATATATATATATGTATATATATACCTATATATATATATCTTTATATATATATATGTATATATATACCTATATATATATATCTTTATATATATATATGTATATATATACCTATATATATATATCTTTATATATATATATGTATATATATACCTATATATATATATCTTTATATATATATATGTATATATAGACCTATATATATATCTTTATATATATATATATGTATATATATACCTATATGTATATATATACCTATATATATATATATCTTTATATATATATATATCTTTATATATATATCTATATATATATCTTTATATATATATCTATATATATATCTTTATATATATATATATATATATCTTTATATATCTATATATATATATCTTTATATATCTATATATATATATCTTTATATATCTATATATATATATCTTTATATATCTATATATATATATCTTTATATATCTATATATATATATCTTTATATATATATATATATATCTTTATATATATATATATATCTTTATATATATATATATCGTACATATATTGTATTAGTTTCTGTAAATGTAAATCCGTAGAAACTCAAGTGTTTATAAAAAGTGCTCAATACTAAGTAGAGCTGTTAATAACATTTTTATTTATACAAACATTATTGGTTACAAACAAGTATGCAGATATGTAACCAATAATGTTTGTATAAATAAAAATGTATACTTATCTTTATATATATATATATATATATATAATATTTAATTACATTGCATACAGAAGTTTCTTGAGAAAAAATATCAGATTTGTAGAGTGTTCAATGCAATTTTTGTACAATTTATTCACGTAATCAAAATATAGTAATTGTGAGATTTCGTTTTTCACTCCGGCCCGCGATCTTTTTCCAAAAGTCTCATCTGGCCCTCAGTCTGAAAAGGTTGCCCGGCTCTGGTTTAAGGGAATTAAGTAATCGATGGCGAAACATTTTGGACCATAACTCCCCCAGATTTCAGTTTTTTGGATTATGTATAGAGCGTAACCGATAGAAAGATTAATTAACCCCCTCATAACGCTAAATAGAAAGATTAATAGACCCCCTCATAACACTAAATAGAAAGATTAATAGAACCCCTTCATAACACTAAATAGAAAGAATAATGGACCCCCTCATAACACTAAATAGAAAGATTAATGAACCCCCTCATAACATTAAACAGAAAGATTAATGAACCCCCTCATACCACTAAATAGAAAGATTAATGAGCATCATCATAACACTAAATAGAAAGATTAATGAACCCCCTCATAACACTAAATAGAAAGATTAATGAACACCCCCATAACACTAAATAGAAAGATTAATGAACCCCCTCATAACACTAAATAGAAAGATTAATGAACACCCCCATGACACTAAATAGAAAGATTAATGAGCATCATCATAACACTAAATAGAAAGATTAATGGACCCCCTCATAACACT
This sequence comes from Sepiola atlantica, assembly GCA_963556195.1. Lineage (NCBI taxonomy): Eukaryota > Metazoa > Mollusca > Cephalopoda > Sepiida > Sepiolidae > Sepiola > Sepiola atlantica. Next base: position 21,209,173 of record OY744533.1, on the reverse strand, counting down.
AAATGGAAGGATTAATGCGCATCCTTATAACACTAAATAGAAAGATTAATGAACCCCCTCATAACACTAAATAGAAAGATTAATGAGCATCCTCATAACACTAAATAGAAAGATTAATGAACCCCCTCATAACACTAAATAGAAAGATTAATGAGCATCCTCATAACACTAAATAGAAAGATTAATGAACCCCCTCATAACACTAAATAGAAAGATTAATGAACACCCCCATAACACTAAATAGAAATATTAATGAGCATCCTCATAACACTAAATAGAAAGATTAATGAACCCTCTCATAACACTAAATAGAAAGATTAATGAGCATCCTCTTAACACTAAATAGAAAGATTAATGAACACCCCCATAACACTAAATAGAAATATTAATGAGCATCCTCATAACACTAAATAGAAAGATTAATGAACCCCCTCATAACACTAAATAGAAAGATTAATGAGCATCCTCATAACACTAAATAGAAAGATTAATGAACCCCCTCATAACACTAAATAGAAAGATTAATGAACACCCCCATAACACTAAATAGAAATATTAATGAGCATCCTCATAACACTAAATAGAAAGATTAATGAACCCTCTCATAACACTAAATAGAAAGATTAATGAGCATCCTCATAACACTAAATAGAAAGATTAATGAACACCCCCATAACACTAAATAGAAATATTAATGAGCATCCTCATAACACTAAATAGAAAGATTAATGAACCCCCTCATAACACTAAATAGAAAGATTAATGAGCATCCTCATAACACTAAATAGAAAGATTAATGAACCCCCTCATAACACTAAATAGAAAGATTAATGAACACCCCCATAACACTAAATAGAAATATTAATGAGCATCCTCATAACACTAAATAGAAAGATTAATGAACACCCCCATAACACTAAATAGAAAGATTAATGAGCATCCTCATAACACTAAATAGAAAGATTAATTCATATCCAATATTTATAGCTCACATAAAGTACGTTATTGATGTTATCCTCATCCTCAATTTGTTTATAGTACAAAGACAAAATCATTTGTTTATAAGTGTCATGTTTTGTATGTATACATATGTCTTTTAAACGTTATGCACCCTGTATGTTCTGCAGTGAATTGATACAGGTATAATAGAAAAATAGTAGTAATGACATTCACCACATAACAGCATCATTTCCGCGTAAATAGTGATATTTCAACCAACCCGCCGTTCGGAATTACTGACTTATTCAGTATTGCAATCCTAGTACTCCCAACTATATTCGGAATAATTGAAATTAATATTATCCGCTTTAGTATTTGTAAAATGTTTCCTTTTAATTTGATGTTTTTCTATTAAATGCCCTTAACGTCACCCACTGTTATTTTCTGTTTTTGTATGTATTTTCATGGTTCGTCTATATCTACTTTTCAAAATGTTTGTCACGTTTATGGAGATTTCCTTCTTTGACGTGGATATTGCGATTCTTATGATATTCAATAAGAAACAGTAATTCAATTAAAGACTAGACGAGTTTCTTTAATTTCAATCAAACCTTGCGTATCATGTGTCGTTTTGGTAAATCTAAGACGTGATTTTTCCAATGTTTTCCATCAACATCCAATCTCAGACATTGTTATCTAGCATGAATTCTTTATCATAAATCTGCTACATTTCCTTCGTAAAACTATCAATAATTGTCGATTTACTTTCGCGTTCATCTTCAAAACTATTCCCTGCGTCAATCGGCATTCGCTTTCAGTTCAGAGGGACAAATTTAAAGAGGTACTTTTCTTACGCTTTTATATTTCATTTGATTTAACACATATATTTTTTAACAGTAATATCTGTCCGAGTTAATGTAAGTTGCGGAGAGGCACATATTTGTTTTCAAATATTTAGTGTATCAATAACTATATTTTTTTAATTTGTTGTTACTTCACCAGTTTTAAGGGCCAATACGTTTATTCGAAACATAAAATATAAACTCAATTTTCTCTAAAATGGTGATTACGTTGCATTATTTTTCAAAGTTATAAAAGTAGCTGTATTTCCCTGTGGGAGGGTTAGAAATAAAATAATTAAGAACATGTTAACATTTTTGTGAATAGTATTTTTTTATTGTTCAAATTGTTAGTTTCAAATGATAAAAAGTAAAACAATATATTCTACAATTCTTAGTCCAACGCATATTGATATTTTTCTTTAAAATAATGTTCCTTATAAATTTAGTCAAATTTTAATTAAGAAAACTAGTATCGCTAGTCACAGTTTGACACTACTCATTGTGAAATGCTATCAGTGAACTGAATTGTGTAAATTATTGACTGGTCTGTAGCCTGACAATTAAGATCTTTATCTCGAATGTTTTAAACAAATAATCATTTAATTTTAATGTGTTGAGTAACAGCAATATTATTTTTGATTAGTCACACATAACACAAAAACATCTCGAGTATAGACAACCGTGTTATGTACTAATGAAATATGAAATCGAGTGACGTAAAAAGATCGAATTAAGTGTGTTTACAATCAGTTTAAGAGGAAAAATGCCTCCTCATGCTATTTACCTGCATTGAATTTTATGACATCTCATGACGAATCTCTTGATTAGCGATGGAATCGTTCTATGATCCCGTTGGAAACTAAATATAGCTGTGGTTAGTATGCGCTTACTCACTAAAATCTTGGAAAATTCCTGGAATAGGTGGAATTCAAACTGCCCACCACGGTCAGTGGTAATTGTTATAGGAACTCCGTAACGCAATATCAAGCCTGATATGAGGGCTCTGTCTACGGATACAACCGAAACAGGCCACCATGTAAAGCGGTATAAAGAGGTCAGGAGATAAGTAAATCCCTGACTGACCGGGCATGGTCCAACCAGATAAATATGAAGATGGGTAAACCGAACGTCTGGAGTACTGAATGTTCCTAAGTGCACGTATATGCTTGTGAACTTTTGACTTCTAGCAGGATACGCAGAAACGTGTCTAGATAGTGGTGTCGCGCTTAATATTCGGCCCAAAAAAATCTAGCCGAAAATAGTGTCACTGTGGTTTTTAGTCCGGGGTGTGCCAAGTTTTGAAGGTTATCAAAGACAACCGTACGATTCGTAGGTGGAACAAACGGGCGATGTGAACTCTTTAGGTGTCACAGATGGTCTGCGTGTCCGAAGCATGTGAATTTTCAAGTTGCAAACTCGGCTGACGACCGATCCAAAGTGTCCAGATAGGGCTGGTCTAAGACCATCTGATGAATGTCGATATCCGAAGTTGAGGACAGAAAATTGATAGGAGGGCGAGACAAGGCGTCTTACGAAGCGTTCTGTTAAGCAAGGATATGTTGGATATCGTTGGTAAATTGCGAAACAAATATTGAAAAGGGTTCACGGCAAAACGTGATGTAACGTTGTTCTGTCGGTTTCAGTTGTCTCAAAACGTATGAAAGAGGTTGTAGGTGACTGTGGTGCTGCGTTTGAAACACTGCACCTACAGGTGTGCCCGATGCATCGACGGCCAGTGAAAACTAGGCATTAGACACAGGGTTTGCATGCAAAGATGTCGACGCTAGTTTTTCCCTCACTTCGTTGAAAGCTTTCAACTGAATATCCTTCAGTGAAATTTACTGATTTTACTTCCTGTTGCGTAACAGGTCGGAAAGAAGAGACAGCTGATCCACACAGTGTGAGATACAGCGTATGTAGTAGTTTAATAGACCGACTGAGTGCCTTGTAGAATCTTAAACTTATCAGGAAAGGGAGATATTCCTTCAGGGCTGATAATGTAGGTCACGTAAACTAGTGATGATGCAGCAAACACACATTTACCAGGGGTAACCCTCACCTGGTATTGCTGAAACGGTTCAAAGAGTAGGCGGGGATGATTGACATGTTCTTCAGGTGAAGAACTTTCTACGAGAATGTCGTCTCTATAGTTATAGACAAACTGTCGCACTACTACGTCCATGAAACGTTGGAATGTACTAGCCGTATTTCGCAAACCGAAACCCATAGTAAGGAATTCATGTTCCAAATGGAATTTATACCGTAGTTTTGGGTATGTCGGCCAGATTTACTGGAATCTCATGGAAAGCCTTAACCAAATCTAGTTTGGAGAATGTCTTACAACCGTGCAGAGACTAAGCAAAGGCCTGTATATGTGGGATTAGGAAACGATCAGGTACAACCATGGCATTGAGTCGTCCATAGTCGCCAGTCACCGGAGCACTTCGAGGCCATAAGAAAAAGGAAAGACCATAAGCTGGACGAGATATATAATTCCCAGCTGCAGCATATTGTTTTAATCCGCCTTCGCCGCCTTTAGTTGGTCTGCAGGTAAGCGACGAGTGCGTGAGAACACACGAGCACCTGTGGTCTAAATGTGATGTTTTTGAGTGAGGTGGTTGGCTCACAACACAATTCAGGGTAGATAACTCCGGTAGGAGTGTATTACGGTCTGGAAAATACCGGGCTGATAGATGGGGTGTTTCATTTCAAACCCGGGACGGAAAGTTTCGTATTAGCACTATCAGCCGTCGTTTGCGCATGCCCACTAGAATATTATAGTGGTGCAGGAAAACCGAACCCTAAATAGGATAAGGTAAATCCTCTACTGTAAATAGCCACGTAACGTCTCTGTAATTCAAGGTCCAAAGAACGCGAAATCCGACTGTATGTGGAGTGATTTACAGCTTTAAGTGAAATAGGCGACACTGGTGACTTCTCAGTGAGGAGTTTAGTGGCCAAATACTACAGCTGACACCTGTGTTAACCAGGCAACGTGCATGGGAGAAAAAGTGCTCGATTGTGTAGCTTCAGTGAAGAATGTGTCGTGCTCATGGCTCCAGATATTTGTTTTCTTGGTTCATAAATGAACAAGGGTTCATTCAATAAGTTTACCTATACCGTTTGATATAGGTGGAATAATGTTGGGCATTGTTCGAGTGAGGAAGAGGAAAGTAAGAAGTTTTTAGGGCTGCCGGAAGTCTGTAAGCAAATATATTCAAGCGAAAATAGTATGTGCCGTGAGCGTTCAGTTGACAGAGAGACAACAGAAGTAAAGTAGAAGTGTTACCTCGTTGCTTGCAGGAGTCTCTGTGCTGACCGACCGTGAATCCAAGGGTGCCGAGTAAGTTCTTTTTGGAACTAATGATATAAATGCGCCCTGCGTACTGACTGGCCAACATTCGGCCAGACCACCCCACAGGGACACTGATACACATTACGAAGTAAACCTCATTTATGACTGCTACATATTCGCTGAATGTTGAATATTAACTGGAAGCAGCATGTAACCAATCAGGTGTGGAGGCGATCTAGATACACACCTGGGAAATTAATGCAGAGTTTTATGAAAATACAAATTACTTTTATCAGCCATATATCGAGAGACACAAAATACTCGAACAGTTAGTCCTTACTGGTAGAGTGTCTGGCTATAAGCCAGTGGGCAGACTGAGATATCAGTTTATGGACAATATGTGTAGGTAGACAAACTGGGATGCAATGGAACTATTTCGTTTAATGAATAATATCATAATGTCGAGGACCATAGTCGCTTACGCCTTACGACGGCACCACCGCCAATGATGATGATGGTTGGGTGCCCTTCTTATACATTTATAAATAATTTTCTGTTAACATGCTGGTAGATGTATTTCTTTTTTCTGCTTTATTTTATGTTTGGGAAAGGATTACGCGAACTTAGGTGTCAGATATTCCAATGTACTTAACTTGGTAACGAGGTAATCATTTTTTGACATCATTAGTCCGCCGTCTCTTTGTATGTGAGATTTTCCTTCTCAAGAGTAAAATTGATGTTAATTTGGCGAAGTTGATTTTCATCATAATTCATGCATTAAGTTACGAATCACATAGAACGACTGAATATATTTTAAGTCAGTTTACCCTTTGCTTTGTATCGGTATCACTATGCCAAACATTCAGTGTGATCTTAGTAGTTCCCTATAATATGTTCCTGTTTTTATGACTGTTACTCCTTTTCATAGTATCTACGCCGTCGTTTAGCGTTGGAAATATAGAACTATATAAGCCTGGCAGAATATGGAAACTAATAAAGATACTTGGCCTTTAGGCTAAGATAAAAGTATAGTATCTGTTCCGATGGATACTACACCCTATAGACCGGTACCGTCTTGACCTTCGGGTTTTGATTCCGCCGGTCTGTGGGTGTGTCCTGTGCAGTTCTAAGAGGGTCACCCTCCCAGGCTTTTCCTCCCCTCTTTGGGGTGGAGTAAGTTTATCGCTTAGGGCATGAGGCGCCCCTACCGTGGAATGCCGACAGGGCTGCCTAGCCATTTTTTGTAGGCCAGAATGCTCACCTTCTCGGGCGCTGGCTTTTCAAATCTCATTTTCCTGACCTTGTGTTACATCTTACCGCTGCGGGAGGAAGATAAATAAAAAAAAAGATACGTACAGTTAGAATGCTTAATTATATAATCTAAATATTAAAGTGTGAACAGATCGAAAAAAATATACAGGTATCAGTGTAAACAAATATTGAATATTGATTTATTTTAATTTTATTATTTATTCTATTTTATTTTTTTCTGGTTTCTCAAATATATATTATCACTTTAAAATATATAACGTAAAGAAGAATGACTGATAGTTACCAAAAAACAGTCTAACCTCATAAAGGAGCAGAGGTAGGTGGAAAAACAACAATTTTACGACATAGCGGAATGGATGATAGGTTACCTAAAAAAAGTGTGACGTCATAAAAGTTAATACTAAGTTGCCAAACTTCTGTGACGTCACAACGGATGAATAGTTGTTGAATAGTAGCAGCATTTGTTTAGTGTTGTTTGTTTGCTGATCAGCCAATGTCAACGTTCAGAAATTACATATTAAATAACACATATGATAAATACTGACCCAACGGTAATGATTAGTTTACTATATACTATCATTGAAATGTTAAATCATTTTTTTTACTTAGATAAGACTTATTCTTATTTGTGTTCAAGTCACGGATGAAAACTCCCACAAAACCCAAAAGAAGTTTAAGGATATTAGATGACTGTAATTTTCTTGTGCTTCCCAAAAAGGTAATAATGGACTACGACACAGAAAATGGAGATAAATGATCCGAAATGTTCTAAGGCGGGTAAGGGAGGAGAGGAGCAATGGGAGGGGGAATAAAGCGTAAACATTCGATTTAAACTAGACGTCCGATGAAATATGAAAGGAGAGGCAAAAAAGGTTAGTATAGTCAAACAACTATTTATAGATGTGTTATTTGGTAGATCAAGTCTTATGGAAATATCTTAGACACATTTGTAGGGGATAAAGTAAGTGTAACGTCGGTAAACTTAACAATTCTTCGGATTATGAAGATATTATATGAAACTCAACATGTATTTATTTTCTTGTATAAAGGGTGAATATAATATTATAACTGTGTACTGTGCTGATTATATTATTTATAGTACTACATACATACTAACTGCTATATAATCCTCAAAGTAAATGTAGCCACTTAATTAAGATTATTCATAAAAAGTCGGCTCAATATTTAAATATTCATCAACACGTTTTTCAACCAATCGGCGAGCCGTGATATCTTTCAAGTAAATCGAGCAAAATATATCCATAAAGAAAAAGTTGTCAAGCTCTAAGGAGCAAAAAAAGAAGATTTTTTCAGCGAGACAATTAGTAAATTATCATATTTTATTCGGCTTGATAGCAGATTTGCTGACTTACACATTTTACATTACGTCATAAACACACTGATGTATCAAATGTGGAATCAAGACTCACTGTCGCTCACACACATTAGTCTGATCGTCATACAAACAATCATGTAAGACGTCTGTCCGAGCAACAACACTGACACAGATAAGCGATATAGTTTGCACTGATTGGATCAAACTGCACGATCTCAATTGGCTGCCTGCATCGGACTTTAGCCAATCAGAAACGATCTGAAAACCAAGCACCTGCTTTGAAACCTTAGTAAGTAACTGCAATTTGATCTTAGTCAAAAGGCCGCGGAGGGTAATTTTTTTCAGCAAAATACCTCTGATAGATTATCTTTGTTCATGTGAATAACGGCATGTATGTAGGGAGACATGCACATCATAATCGCCTGACAAACCGGTTCCCCTTAGATCACTGACGTTAAGCGATGTTGTACCTTGCCAGTACCAGATGAGTGACTATTTAGGAATGCATTGCGCTGTATGTCATCGTCCCATGACTGGGATATACAGGCGGCTGTAGACCGTTTGTGGATTTTATATTCCCTGTAAATTCCCTTCTTTGGAAGAAGCTTGCATAGCCCGACAAGCGCTAATACCACACCAGATATTACCGGGTCGTTGTCGTCGTGTTGAATGAAGTTCATTATTTATAGTTGTTTTTTCTTTTGTTAACACTCGTTTTAATCAAATTAATTAGTGTTGTGGGTTTACCTACCCACCCTTTAATAATAACTAAATGGTAGCAACCGGCTACCATAAAATACCGGCTTTTGCCGGGAGAACATTTGTACCACATGTTGGCACTAGCACTGCCAACACTGACTTGCGTATAATTTCTCTGTTCAATACCATTCATGATTATTATCTCTAAACCTGTTGTTCTTTATTTCATTGTTGGTACCCCTAAACGGGTCCACAACAACTGGCGGCGAGTGATTCGTAAAGGACTTCGTTGGAAACACCTTGGACCTTGCAACCTGTGAGTGATAAACCAGTGTCTACAACACGGTCAACCTTCGAACAAAGAAAAATTCTACCCGTTTGAAACAAAAAAACCTTGTGCTTTACAAGTTTCGGGAAGATATTGGAAATATCGAATACATTCAATTTTCTTTGCCTTACAAGAAATAACCTAGACTAGGAACGGCAGAGCATACAAAATTTGTCGATTATATTCTGCCGAACAAAACGGGCGAACTATCTTTCAAGGAAACAATTAAAATGTTAATGGAACTATATTGCCCCAAAATAAGTTTATTCCACAAAAGGATGAAATGCATGAACTTAACGCGAAAAGAAAGCCAGAATTACTCAACGTGTGCTTCGATCGTCAATAAACATTGTGACGACTAAGTTATCATCCTTGACAGCGGACAATTTCAAAGTATTATTATTTGTTCACGGGCTCGTCTAACAAAACGATGCAGAGTTAAGAAGACGTGCAAACTTGAAACCGTACCAAATTTAACATTGCAACAACTGGCCGAAAGCTGTCAACGACATATTTCCGAGAAAAAGGAAGCGAAAGAAATAGAGGAAGCAGCAATTTCTAATATTAAAAATGTTCGTCATTTTTCAAACAAATCATACTCTTCGAAGGAAAAATTTAGCTAGGATTTTCCTAAAAAGTCGGATGAAAAATTGCCAAACCACCCTTGTTGGGGTTGCGGGGACCTACATTGGTACCAGAAGTTTCTTTTTAAACGAAAAAATTGTGACAAATGCCATAAAATGGGACACAAAGCTTCACATTGCAGAAGTAACACTGGAAAAAAAAGTTACATAAAAACAACCAGAATTAATGGTGGCAACCTAAACATACGATAGTATGTTACGGTAAAAATGAACAATCAAGATGCTAAACTACAGCTTGATTCAGGGTCTGACCTATCAGTTATTAATATTAATACCTGGAAAAAGATCGGCAGACCGACTATGCTACGCACAGATAAAGTGGCTCGATCGATAACCGGGGAGAAAATAAACTTTGAAGGGGAAGTCATTTCAAAAGTGACACTTACAAATAAGACATTAAAATTACGCATGTTCGTAATGAAAGATACAGGAAATTTGTTCGGTTCAGATTGTATTCAGCACTTCCAGCTCTGGGATTCGCCGATAAGCGCCTATTGTCAACGAATAAAGAACCTTTCGGCTGAAGCAGAAAAATTGAAGGATTTGAAAGAGTCATTCCGCAAGGTGTTTTCTAATGAATTAGGACGCTGTACTAAAATGAAGGCGAGTTTTGAACTAATTGAAAATAAGAATCCCGTTTTTACGAGAAAACGAAGTGTATCATTTGCCTCTCTTGAAAAAAAGAATTCAGAAATAGACCGGTTGGTGGAGAAAGGTATTTAACACCAGTTGACCACTCGGAATGGGCGGCCCAAACCGTCTACGTCAAGAAAAAAATCTGGAGAGATCAGAGTGTGTGCCGATTTCTTCAACCGGTTTGAACGATGCGCTGTAAGATTATTACTATCCTCTGCCGACTCCAGAAGAGGTTTTCACAAAATTAAACGGTTGAAAACTGTTCTCAAAAATTGACTTGAGTGAAGCCTATCTGACAATACCTGTAGAAGAAGGTGGCTCTAAGCTTCTCTGTATTTCGACACACAGGGGACTACGAAAGTTCAATCGTCTCCCTTTTTGAATTAAAGTGGCCCCGTCTATTTTTCAGCAGGTAATCGACACGATGTTGAGCGGGCTCGATTTTTCGATCGGCTACCTTGACGATATCTTTATGAAAAGTACGAACGTCGGAGCACCGTGAGCACGTAAACAAAGTATTCGAAATGATAAGCGATTTTGGTTTACACTCAAGGAGTCAAAGTGTGAATTCTTTCTAGAAGAGATCAAATACTTGGGAAATATCATTGATAAGAATGGAAGACGTCCCGACCCAGAAAGATCTTTAGCCATCAAGAATATGCCCGAACCGAACAACGTTACCCAACTACAAAGCTTCCTGGGTCTCGCAAAGTATTACGAAAAATTCATTCTCAGTATGCACAAATTGCGAGCCCCCTTAAATGAGTTACTTAAGAAAGATAGTAAATGGGAATGGTCCGCCGACTGTCAATCTGCATTCGACAACCTAAAAACGAAGTTAACTTCAGAATTATTTCTTACTCATTTTAATCCAGAGCTAAAAACTATTGTTGCAAGTGACGCCAGCTCCTACGGCATTAGCGCGTGCATTTTGCATAAAATGCCGGATGGCTCGATGAAACCCATCGCGCACGCTTCAAGAAGTTTACTTCCTGCAGAGAAAAATTACTCACAGATTGAAAAAGTACCGTTGGGTATTGTGTTCGCAATGACCAAATTTCACAGGTGTCTACACGGCCGTCATTTTATCCTACAAACAGACCATAAGCAACTTATTACCATCTTTGGATCAAAAAAAGGCTTGCCAACCTACACAGCAAACCGCATACAGAGATGGAGTATAATTCTGTTAAATTATGACTTTGAGATGGAATCTTTACCGTCAAAACAACTAGGACACGCAGATCGTTTATCGCGGCTAATCCCAAAGTACACGGAACCGCTCGAGGATAGTTATAGCATCCCTTCGGTCTTAATATGACTATAGTAAAGTACTGTGTAACACAATAAAACAGCTGCCAGTCACACTTGGCGATATACAAAAAGATGCAAGAGAAGATAATTTTATTATCGAAATTAAAAATAAATTACAAACAGACGATGAGCAAACGGCAGAAGCTTTTTAAGTCTGTTGCGACACATTATTATACCGGGAGCGAGTAGTAATCCCAGCTACGCTAAAAAAAAATCCTGAAGGATTTCCATGAAGGGCATCCCGGAGCGACACGCATGAAGAGCCTAATGAGATCTTATGTGTATTGGAAAAACATGGACAGGGGCATAGAGACGAAGGTGAAGGCCTGTGCGGGCTGCGCGTCGGCAGCGAAAGCACCACCTATTCAGTACTGTCCATGGCCAAAGGCAGAGCAACCATGGTCCCGGATTAACATAAATTTCGCGGAGCCATTGGAAGGCTTCTACTATTTAATTATAGTCGACAGCTACTCAAAATGGCCAGAAGTTGTTAGATGTAAAAACCCAAGAACGGATGTCACGATATGCGCGTTGCATGAACTGTTTGCCCGATTCGGAGTGGTGGACATTGTTTTATCGGACAACGGTACACAATTTATTTCACGAGAGTTCAAAGAATTTTGTGAAGACTTGCAAATTAAACATATCACACTCTGACTTACCATCCGAGGTCAAACGGACAAGCAGAAAAATTCGTTGATACCTTGAAGAGAGCGTTGAAAAAATAGACGGGCACGCCGAGAGAAAAATCACTCCAACAGTTCCTTCAAGTGTATAGAATTACACCCAACGAGAACACACCAGCCTAGGTATCACCGGCGGAAGTAATGTTTGGAAGAAAAAAAAAGTCGGTATTCGACAAACTTTTACCAAAACAGGGGAAACCGACAAACATTACGGCACCAAAGAAGAGTTACGAGCATGGAGAGAAGGTGTTATTCCAGGAACACCATGGAAACAAAACCGTGTGGGAAGTGGGAAAGGTACAAAAAAGATTGAGGCGGATGGTATACATTGTAGATGGTCCTAGAGGCACCTGTAAAAAACACAGTAACCAAATGCGTCGTCGCATGTCGGACGACCCAGGGGAAGGCCCATCGGATCAGAGTGAGACAATCATGGAAGATTTATACGACGTATTTGAGCTGTCAACACCAAAAACGCCTCCGGAACAGAGACGTTCATCAAGAAAATGTAAATTAACCGGGAGTTTCGAGGTAAATCCTAGGAAAAAGATATACCTTGAGATTCCGGGGAAATGAGTTTCGGAAGGGGGGTGTTGTGGGTGAACCTACCTACCCTTTAATAATAACTAAATGGTAGCAACCGGCTATCATAAAATACCGGCTTTTGCCGGGAGAACATTTGCACCACATTTTGGCACTAGCACTGCCAACACTGACTTGTGTATAATTTCTCTGTTCAATACAATTCATTATTATTATCTCTAAACCTGTTGTTCTTTTATTTCATTGTTGGTACCCGTAAACGGGTCTACAACAATTAGGTACCTCAAGATTTAACTAGAGGCTAATAAATTTAAACAATAATTTCGAAAGAATAACATAAATTCAGAAAATCTTAAAATATTAAAGAAAGTTTCTATACTCACTAAAAGATTACCTCTGTAATAGGTAAATATTTCCTATAATGCTATCCAAAAATATGTCCTGAGCCTAATTATTTTTAAAGTATCGAGACATTAAATACATTTATAAAATGAGAGCACATATAGCAAACATATGCTTGAAAATTGTAAAAGAATGTTCAAGTAAAACATTACTTTTATAGAGAGTTGAAAATGTTATTTTTTTTATAAAATCATTTACTTTAGATACTTATAACCGAGAGTAAAGACTCAAAGGCGTCCTATTTATGGGCTACTACATCGAGATGTAGTGAAATCCCACTTTGGGTGACCCTTTTTAGGGTTTCAGATTTAGGGTAGATCTTTGAGGATAGCCGATGTTGCAGAGACATTTTTTAGGAAACAGTTTTAGGTAATACTCAAATGTGAGAAAGCGAGATAAATTTTATAGGATCAACACAAACGAAATAATGAGTACAAATGCATAAGTTCAGAGAAGATATATTTTATATGTTGAAATTGAAATTTACACAAATGAGAAAAAATAGAATGTTTGTTCATATTTGGAGACTCCTTGCAGAATAAAGGATATTCATTAGCTGAAGTCCGAGTCTATAATTTAAGGGATGTGAATTGTCCACATGGCTGAACAATCGAAATCAACACTTATCAACTCAATTAAAAATGTTCATTTCATTAAAGGATAGTAATAAGCGGCGCTGTTCATTTGTTTTCATTGTAGACATCTCATTGAGAAATGTTAGAAGTATTAAAGTGTTTAAGTTTATACATTTGTTTTCAATCAACATACGATTAGATGGAAGATTTACTGTATTGTGTATGTGTGTGCGTGAGTGGAGAAAGCATGTTTAGCCTTCCCATGGCCCTCTGTTGGGCAAAGGAAGTTAGTGAGATGGCGATGTTAGGTATGTCGTGGATTTTAGGATTAACATACTTGTTGAAGGAAAGATCTGAGTTTTTTTCTTAACGTTAGGGTGCATCAGAACAGTAAATGTGATAAATTCAAAGAAATGCATCTGATTGGATTAAAATGTTCTTATTTGTTTGTATTACTTCAGGCGAGTGCATGCGTTGAGCCATATGTTCAGACACGAGTTTTAGCATTTTCATTTTTGGCTCTGAAGGGTAAACTTGGTCACTACAGCACCACGCGTTTCATAAGATTCCTCAAATTATGTGTTATCCTCCTCTTATAAAGATGAGTGTTTAGCAAAGAATGCGGCCATCAAGTACCATTTATAAGTCTTTGGTAAGATTCGATCAAAGATTGAAACCCGTATTCTCAGCCCATTAGCGGACACATTATTCATTATGAGAACACAGCTGGTTAGTATTTATCGTTAAAGAGATTCGCATATAAATATTCGGTTATGCTTAAAATAATTCGAAACTATCATAGATCTTAAATAAGGTTGATAAATAAAGTAATATTTCAGTAATTTAGACTTGTACAGAAATATGCGACATTTAAATATTGGGATATTTTACAAGAATTACATTATTTTGCAAATATTTCGTTTTTAATCCATGGAAGACCAACTTTGTAACAAAGGAAATGTATATTGTCAATATTCTGTTAATTAACAAGGAATTCGATTAACAGAAATTACAGAAGTAATGGGTTGAGAGAGGCTGCTTTTTAGCTTCGCTTCCCTGGCAGCCAGGAAGAGTCCATACAATGACGGTGTTGTTTAGATCACATAACAATATTGTACTAGTTACATAATTAAGATTTAATTTATTTAGCAGTTACATGCTATCACTCACGGAGTGATTAGTATGTGGTTCTATAAGAACACACTCGCATGTTCTCACATGCGTAGGGATACGTTGGGTGATTAAAAAAGTTTGCGTATGCGCGTATTTCCTATTTCAGGCCCAACTGTTGCGCGTCCATTTATTAAAAGTTACGTTTGAGAGTATACTACGACGAGACGGTGTATCTTGCTTCGAGAAATGGCGTTGCTAGACAAAACTACCGCAACCATTTCCATTTCTATAGAAAATATATATCGGCTGTATCAACCTTTCTTGTATTCCTGTTTACATAACTCTTCCCAGCTTACATGTTTTGATGATGAAATTGTTAATTAAAATTGATTTTAATAGTAGAGAAGTATGTTGTCATTTTTAGCCAAAAGTTGGTGATTTTTTCTTCATAGCAAACAAGACTAGTAGGATGGATATCGTCATAGCAATCCTACGTTAAAATAGGTATTTCTGACAAGATCCTCCCTACAACTCTACAATAGTATATCGAAATAGAAATAAGCCATCTTTAAATATTCATAAAAGGTATTACTAAAATAAATGTTATTGCCTTTCACCTAGTTAAAATTAGTTGTAATCTTGTTGTTTAACCATGAACAATCAAAATCTGCTTCTAATTTTAATTTTACTCTGTTTCCATATTTTCCAGGTCATTGTATTTTGTTAAGTGACACTTAGCCTTTCTATGTTAATCAAGCTCATTAATATACTTAACTAATATTCATTTGTTCGCAATCAATTGGAAGAGTGTCTCGTCAATTTGTGGCAGTCGCTTTTCCCACAGGACAACTGTTGCGAGTATTACTCTATTTTATCATTATTTTCATGGAAGGTGATCGATTGAGCTTAAGACTCGTCTAGCAACAACCACTGCAAATATTTTTTTCTTCCTCTGTGTAGATAAAACCAACAAAAAACTTTCATCAACAGTGTTTCTTTCTAACCATCCATCGAACACAATACAACGGGTCCTCTCTCTTGCAGACTACAGCAATGTACTTTTCAAATACTTGTAGAGCCGTCCTCTTAAATAACTAAACCCTGCCATATCAACAAATCATTGTGAAGTGTTACATACTTCACTTCTTTTCTTACTTCTACTAATAGTCAGAAAACGTCCATACTAGCAATACTATTAACTTACAGCTGTGGACCTGTTTAGGGCTCTGAATGAAAACACGGATACGGAGTTTAGGTATAACAAGTATATTGGATAACATTTATACAACAGGGAAACACGAGAAGGGGACCGTAGACTGGGGTGGGTACAACGGTGTTTAATTCCCTCCCACCGCATAAATATGTGACACAAGGTCGGGATTGTGGGGAGATCAAGCCAGCGCCCCATAAGAAGGAGAACTCTGACCTAGCAAAAATAGCCTGGGCAACCCCACCGGCATTCCTCGGTAAGGGCGCCCCAGGCAGCGCGCAATAAACTTATTCCTCCCCAAAGAGGGGAGGCAAGGCCTCAAAAGGTTAACCTCCTAGGACAACCCATGAATAGTATACCTCGGCCCGGCAGATAAAAGGCTACCGAAATGACCCAGTTCCTGTCGGACTAATTATCGGGAACGAATCCTCGACTGGTATTACCCCATCCCGACGTCCTCAATCAACCGAAGTTTTGAGAGACTGATCGGGCTGGAGTTGCACAACAACTTAGAGGTGTAATACTTTTAGTATTTATTGAGAATGGAAGATTCCAAATGTTCGTCATTAGTACGGCACCATAAAACACCCAAGCCTGGCCATCCTCAAGTGTCTAGTATTGTTTACTTTTGGGATTGACGCTATTATTAGGTTGCTGGATATAGCTGTATGTTGAAACTGTTGTTATTTGTAACCATAACTTCTCTCGGTGTCTTCCGATAGCCGTTCCTGATTTGGTGTATGTCTATTTTATAAGAGAACTTATGGCCGCTATCAAATTAATTTTTGGTATACTCTAGCTTTTTTAATTCTAGGTGTCTGACTTTTGTGCACATTTTTTAAATTTGAAAACATGTATTTTCTTCGCCATTCAAATGCAAGATAGTCATCTCATCTTTCATAGTTATTAGTTCTTCTGAAAACTCTTTCAGCTGTACCTTTCGTGATTGTAGCTCTTTAACTCTCATTAACCTTTTACTGGTTATTCAAAGAATTTGGCTTAATGCCTTTCAGTTTTGTGTTCGCTTTTCTCAGCGTGAATTGTGTTCCTTTATGTAGTTTAATTTCTGTCATTTCTGCTGGCAAACTATTTTTAGTTTATTTCATATGATTATTTATGGTTGAAACAAATCCGTTTTTCGTTTCTCTGATCCGTTCGTCAAGTTAATTTTCTCCTGACAAAAAATCCTGGTTGTTTATCACAATAGTTTGAATAGTTGAATACCGTCTACGCCAAATAAATTATTTGTGTTTATTAATATGTAATATTTTACTATTTCGTCGTACTATTAAAAGCCATGTCGGTAATTATTTCACCCTCGAAATTTACTCTTCACTAGTCAATATTTTGGCAATTTTATTAGTACTTAATATTGTCGGTTTTTCCAACCGTCGCCACGTATGCATGTTGATAATTGATACGTCTGAATCCGAATTCAATTGTAGTTTTACGTTTTTATTTAAGTGTTTAACCTAAACATATCTTCTTATAATATTGCTGCCATGTTTGATAGTCTTTGTAGATTTTACCCGCGTTGTATTTCCTTTATTTGTTCTATAATGCGAACTTTTCTGTCCGAGTTTTTCTTTTTTTAAGGTTTTCCTTAGTATACTTTGTCAACCGTTGTGGGGCCCATTTTTAAAGGTTCTCCCGAATCATTTACTGTAACAGCACTATCAGCTCTTGCGTAAGTATTCGAATTAATACGGGACCCAACAACAATTTTCGGAAAACCTTAAAATGAAACGAACAAAAACTGTCTACGAGGTATTCGAATTTACACGAGAAACAACAGTATAAAGGATTTTTTCTTGAACCTTAAAAAAGGACCGCACAACGACCGGCAACATGGGATTTACAATTTCAAACTTAGACAAACACTCTTGTGGTTGCGTAACTTCTCAACCCGACATATTTCCATTTCTTGCATTGTGGTAGACTTCTAATACTCCTCTATTGCTTAAAACAAACTACCTCTCCTTATATATATATATATATATATATATATATATTGGTTTGTTGCATTCAAATGACCAAATTACCAATCAATTTTCCAAACAATTTGCATAATCAATAAAATATATGCATACTTTAAAAGCTTATGAAATACTTAATTGTCATTTCATTTAATGAACTGATGATATATTTTAAACTAAGGTATTATTATGATGTGATGGTTACCTACCCTACTTCAGCAATATATTGACTCTTCCTTGGTATAGATGAGATAAGGACGGCGCCTTGGCGCAGTCTTTTCGTAACCTACTATTCTGTACTTCTGTAATATACTATTAACCTGTAACCTACTATTCTGTACTTATGTAAATATAAAACCATGTGGTGTTATTTATTATAAGCTCTTCATTGTTACCACATGTATTAATAATGTAATTACGAATAAAATCTACCATAATGTTTGTTTTTTGTTTTGTCGTATAAATCAGCCATTTGTATCCGGTGTAACTTGTAAAAAGAATAATGTAATTTTTAACCTTTCGAAATTTGAAAGCAATTTAGAAGCATTTAGACTGCCGGATGAAAAATTATTAGAATTCTTAGTAAATCTTATGTGTAACTGTTTTTGAAGCTATTTTAATTGTATAAATTTATGAGTAGAGATTAAAACAACCGGAATCAGTTATAACAATTTGATTTAATTATAATTTAATGACTAACATTTATTTTTCAACATCGTAGTTAAAATTATTTGTTAAAAGTAATGCCAAACAGAAATGAAAGGAGAAACACTCCCAGACAACGCCGGGTATTTACAGCTGTTCTATTATAAACCGGGCAAGTAGTAAAAATAGATGTCCGTGTTCTTGATATACCTGAAAGTGCCAACGTGTTATTCCCATATCGACTGAATGAAAACACATCTATCAAAGATAGCCGAGAAAGGAGTTGAACAAGTATCGAATTCTTTTGATCTATTTGTCCAGACGAGGCTGAATCGAACTTCTCAATCGGCACACGTGGCGATTTATCTTCGTCGAGAAGGAACAATTACAACAACAACAACACAGTCTGAAGGTAGAAAAAGATAATAGAGATTTATTTTACTTCGTTTTTTATCCTAAGTTTATCTTATTCAGGCTCAAAAGTTTATTTTTATATGAGATGTTATTGAAAAGAAGCGGTACTCAGTGTGGTGTGTGATCTGTGCGCGAAAGTAGGATTTGCCGATTGTGTTAACATCTAAAGTGGATGTCTTTGAAGTAGATGACTGTAATATATATATATATATATATATATATATATATATATATATATATATATTACAATTATGTCACCGCTTATCAAAGCCCAAAGGCCACTCGGGGATAAGGATTAAATAGTTTGATTGGTCGACGGTAAGACAACATCGCGAACACTAGTACGATGGTTTTAGCGGGACAACAAGATTATTTACGAGGACGCTTCAACAAGAACTTGTTTACATTGGACTTGAAGACGATCATATTGTAGTCGACTAGGAAGCAGGCTCGCAGCACTGTGTTCCGCGGACGTGAAGTTCTAGTCAATACCAACTACTGCCCATACTAACTGCCGCCCCAGGAGGCAGCGGTTTTCCTCCTTTTGACAGACACATCACTTATTTGACGAGGACCAAATTAGGAAAAGCGAGAGATACATGGTTGCCGAAAGTGCATCAACAGTGCATTTTCTACTTTATATTAGTTTTTGCGAGATTAGTAAAAACTTTTAGTTATATTTAGAATAAGTGTCCAGACCTTATAAGGAAAATTATTTGTTCTTGTTTTTTTTTGTAAGATTCTTCCACCTCTCATATGTTGATGGGACAGTATGAATGAATATATATCTCAAACAACCGGAAGTAAATTAATTTTAGGAGGAATTTAGTTTACGTATGCCATTTCTTTTTTCTTTTTCCCCTCCCTTCACCTTCTTCGCCATTAACCTACACAAATTTCGAGTGTAGTATTCTCTATTTTAGCAACACAATGATAAAATTGAAAAAAATATATAAATCATGAGTCGGTAAGCTTACACGGTCTCAAGAAGATCTTGAAATTCCGGAAACTTTCTTATTTGGGATCTAATGACTACGGATAAATGTCAATGCAAATCCGAAATATTTGGATTTTCAAATTAGAGGTTATGTATATTTTATGTTCCCTAAAATCCATTAAAATACTTCAAAAGAACTTAAATTTATGGAATATTTATTAATTTATGTATAATAAATCTGTTTAAAATTTCACAAAAACGGAGGTATCTGAATTTTGATTAAAGGCTTCTACTCCACCTCCCCCATGCATAACACTAAATTAAACTAACCATATCCCTAATTACCCACCCTTACACATAACAGCTGTGGGGCAAAATTATTAATACTCGGGTAAATAACTTAGGAATTAATCTACTACATAGAAATAAGTAAACCCGCTATACAAGTATTACACTTTATGTATCGCCCCCTCTCTATATCTGACACACACACATACATATATACCTATACATATACATACACACACACATATACACACATATATATAAGTCGACCGGATTTTCAAAGCTGCATCTATGTAGCATTTAAGCTAACAAATAACACTTAAATCCTGACTAGACAATTTTTCTTTTATCATAGTCGTACCATGGTATTTAAATATAATAACGCACACCACTACACTTTATTTAAAATATTATTTTTCAGGTCTGGAAGTTTATTCTGTATTAGCAACTTCTAGATATAAAAAAATAACCCAAAGTCTATACATATATTCCGGGCTGTTTTCACAAATAACATTCTAGTTTCCGTGAGTGTTATTTTATTTCAACACTTTAAAATGTAAAGTTTACCTATAAAACAACGTTAGCCATACAAATCGACAAACAAGAACAAAATCGCTTCTAAAAGTAATTAATTCACAAAGAAAACTTTTCCCCAACTCTGATCTTTTGAATGTGTCTGACTGTAGACGCAATTATATCTATTATTTCCCACATAATTATCGTTTTCGATTTATCGATGAGGAGAAATTAATTGCTAATAAGTATTTTCTCCGATTAATCTTATATAATTAGTAGTGTTTATGTAGTTAACCGTTTTCCTGTGATGGAAAGTTGAGTTCAATGGCCGCAAGCGATGGCGTCTTGTCGATTGAGTTTGATGTCATGAATAAGTTGTGTTTTGCGAACGAGGTTAACAATGGCAAATTCTGGTTGAATGAGAAAAATAAAAGAATGAAAGATAAGAGCAATTAGAAAAGTGATGATTGGTAATAATTGAAAAGACAAAAGAATGCGTGAATGAAACACGGATTAAAGCAGAATAAAATAAATGGGAGATAATAATCTCGAAATGAAAGGATAAAGAAACGATGAATGAGTGTCTTAAAGAAACGAGGGAAGAATGAAGAAAAGAAACGAGAGAGATAGACTAGCAATGGCAGAACAGTTTAAAATAAATAGAAAAAATGATTAAGATTCGGGAATCATTTCGATGAGGATTGATAATTTGTATTATTTGTATTATTCGCACTAATCTTCTATTCTTCAATTATATTTTCAAAACGTTTCGGCCGTGGCAACATCCGATCTTCTTAATCGGCATCTTTTTGAACTCGGGAATGTTCATGTCGAATTGGGAAATCTAACCGAACCCTTTATTTAATCAACGGAGGAAGATTGCTATTATTCAATCAGCCATAGCATGGTAGAAGTACGGACAATACTGAGAATATATTGAAGAATTACTTAAACCTTCTATCCAGTCATAGCTGACGAAACCGGGGCAGACTAACCCGTTGATTCAATCAATGGTTCAGTTTCAAATTCCGTACAGATTTCCGAGTTCGACAAGCTGAACCAGAAAAAAGTCGGAGGTTACAACGGCCATCACATCATTCAAATAACATTCAAGATGATGATAGTAATCTGAATAATCTAAATGATACAACTACATAATTTACGGATGAAAAAAGATTTAAAACGAAATAAGATTTAATGAATGAAAGTTGGGTATATTGCTGCTTATGTGTAAGTTTGTATTGATCGTTTGCAGCAAATGTTTAGAACCACAGAAGTTTTGAGAGAGTAGGTGCACGTGTGTTGACCTCTCGAATTCGCTAAGAAGTCGTTTTCGTCGATCGAAAGTTTCAAATGTTATAAAATAGTGTATAGAATCATATATCGGATAACATATTTGAAGTAGGTGATCTATATAGATGAGCATACAAAGAGCCGATATATATATATCTATATCTATATATATATATATATATATATATATATATAAGGCGAAAATAATGAAACAGACAAGAAGAAAGTGTGCGAAAGAGAGAGGGAGAGGGGGGAAGGAAGTGTGGTGGACTTTGATTCAGCTTAATATTTCTTAATTTCTCACCGATATATTATCTTTGATAACACGTAGCTTTAAGCGAGAAAATAATTAGGAGTTATCGACGTAGATCAACTCTAAGCTAATCAGCCCGATTTTATAATCGAATGAAAAGAAGACGTTAGGCGAAACATTAATTGCCCAACTTTTTTCTCTTTAAAACTTATTTGACACATTCTAACTACTTGATCAAAAGACAGGAGAAGTGCGATACTTCATAACTCAACACCCTGCATAGGTTGATCTGCATAGACTAATCTCATATATAAAATAGAGCAAGTTTTTCCCCGTATTGTTTTAATTAATTGTTTTTACCACAATATATATAATTAACTCTGTTTTGTAAATCCTGTATGTCAAATATTAGTCTGTGTTTTTTTAAATAAAGAATGTATTCCCCATCGACGTTAATATTCAATCCTAGTCGATGTTTAATTTTGATTAGTTATACATAAATGAAAGGTGTTTGAGCGTGTACCCTAACGCTCAGAAGTCCTTCCACTGTAAACCATAACACCGGAGGAAAATGTAATAACATATTTGTCTGTCAGTCACTGGCAGTAAATCCTATTTCAAGCATTCTCCTTCTGCTCCCATTTAGATAAACGGCATACCCACACCAATCAAAGGAAACAGAGGAGGAATCTAAATAGAGAGACAGAGAAGAAATGTCGCAATTCAACTCATTTTTTCAATGGTTCCATCCATCTGCGCGCCGTACGCACAGACAAAGGTTGGGAGTTCAAACCGGATTCGGCACATGAGCATTTTTACTCTGATTATATTTCCAAATACTTTCACACATTCCAAATTACTATATTATACCGATTTTTACTTTTATTTATATCTGTATTCTACATATTTTACGGGAATTCAAGCTTTTGGATACATGCTTAAAATAGTTCATCAGATTTACGGTACACCTGTTGCATCGCATCTGCTTTTTCCTATTAACATCATCTGGAAGTAGGAGCATCGTTGTAAAATATCACATACAGATCGTGATCAAAAGTCTGTTCTTTAGTTAAAAGGATAGGACCCATATCTCGTTATGAACACGAGATGTGTAGAAAAAAAAACACTCTTTAATTCGGAAAAAACTGGTCCAATCATCTTATTTTCACAATTATCGATTTTTGATAATAAAATGATTTTGTGAAATACAAATCCACGCGCCCTGAGGCCGTTAGCTAATTTATTTTTAATACCACCGCTTAGATTAATGTGTAGTATATGTTCTAATACTTAACTGCTGTTATTTTCTCGGTCAGTGAAAAGAGATGTTTCTCGACTGAGACAATTTTTATTTTTCATCAATCGGGAGTACCCGCTTTTGTGTAGCGGAATATTCCCTTACATTGAAAATAGACATTGCGTCTAACTGTTAACAGGTGAGGAGAAAGGTAAATAAGTACATGACGAGCTTTAATTTGAAAATATTTAAATAAATTCTTGAGCATCAATCCATATTCACTTAAAATATTGATTATCTTATTTTTAATCTTTTTTTCATAACTCGGCAAGGTTACCATTTGGCAACATACCGTTATATAAAAATGGCTTATTTTACCATAATAACATTTTTACTATTTCATTATACGCCTCTCTAAATGGAAATTCAATATGATGAATAAGTTTCGTGTTTAAAAGTCAGTAGTGATGCAACAATGTTATTGGCACCAGCAAAATTCAATGAATGTTTGGGTGAGAAACATCATGAAAGTATATATATATATATATATATATATATATATATATATATGATGCATCATGTGTTCATTTTCTACTTACTATTCTTTTATCTTAAATCATTCGAATGTTATAAATATCCAATTGTTTCTAATATTCCAAGGTTAATTACCTCCTCAAAGTATGTCCTTATACGATCTGCGTGCATATGTCGTGTGTTTACTGGATGTAGGTAATATATGGGTGCAACGATGAATGTATAGCCAAGAAAAAGAACACTGAAATTATTTACTTTTGATAATATTTGGGCTAATTTAGTTTTGTATTAGTTTTTCTGTTTATATAAGTGTATTAATATTATTTATATTTGTGTATTCACTTTTCTATTAAGTCTACATGTATTTCTGCATTTTATGTATTTATTATATAAATCTTGTTTATATTTAAGCTATATGTATTTCTTTAAATATTATATTTCTTTATATAACACTCAATTAAGTGGTTGTGTTTGTGTGTGCCTTATAGAGAAATAGCTTAGAGAATTTACATAAAATCTTAGAGGATATGATGTAAAATTGAACGTGAAAGATAATGATTCCCGCGTCTCTCTGCGCAGTGCTAAAAAAAAGCAATGGAGCATATTTCGTCAGGTGAGTCAAGTTTGTCAGCCATAATTTAGCAACAAAAAAAACACTATAATTTTAATTTATTCCTTCCGGTCGACATTTTATTTAAACCTTATTTAGGGTTTCTTAAGAATCTCTTCGGATAAGGAAGATGGGGACAAGAAACTCGGAAAGGGTGATTTTAGTAGTACTCTCGAGGCATCTTTAATTTTATTTTGCTTGTTTCAGTAGTGCTCTAAACGGAAGCAATACATATAAGATTACATGTGTACCTATAATACGTAGTATAATGTTCAACATCTTAGCTAGAGCAGATGTGTTAAAACTCACCGGTGCCCAGAAGAAATATCTTGTCTGTCTTTTCTTACCTAAGTTTTACCTGGGAGCGATAATAGTAAAAATAGAGTATTATATTTAGTAAATAGTATAAGTTAATCCAAAGTCGATGCTTAGGGCTCAACTGTACGACCAGTTGAGCAGCAAGATAAGTCAGACTGTTGAGTACATCAAAATGCCTGTTTATAATAAAGCTAGAATGTTCCATTATGCTCAGAAGGGAAAGTCCATTCTCTGTGTTCTGATTGGCTGAGATTCATAAGTGTTCATTTTAGTGTATACATGTTCATTCATTCGAACAAGTATTCTTCTTTAAGATGGATGCCAGTTGAGGCCCTTATGCCGGTAAGTGTTAGTTTAATTCTATAGAGTAATTGTGTTTACTAAGCGTTGCAAGGGAGGCATTACTATCCTAGATAAAGCAAGACTGAATATAGCAGGTATTTTAAAACGCTGCGTTGGCCGAGAGAAATATTTTCACCGTATTTTGTGATACTATTGTACACCAGGAAAAGGTAATCTGTGTTGCTCGGATTCCGTATTCAATATTCTAGATAGAAGCAAGTGTGTGCAACAATACAGTGGTACATTTTAAATACATAGTCAGTGTATTGTTTGTTTATACTTTTATTCATCCTAAACAATTCATATTGCAACTAAAGACTGTGGTGCTCTTTTTGTAGGGTCATATTTATAGAGGCGAAAAAGATGTTTGTTCACATTACATTTCTGCATGCTGATACCGTCGAGGAAGCAGGAAGGGAATTCTTAAGATAAGCGGTCCGATAAAAGAGGCAATCATAGTACAAAATATTCCACTAATGAAAGATTTATGCAGTGTAGAAGTGGGATTTAGGGGTACAAATGCATAAAGTTTCTCGGAGCAGATTCCCGTGTAGTCCTTATAAAACCAGCGCATCGATGAAAGTCTGCGATGATTTTGGAGCTTGTCAGATAGTACGCGACAAATTAGGTTATAATTTTTTTACACCATGTCTAAGAGGGAGAGGGTAGTGGTTGGCGCATAACCCAAATGTTGCAACAGTACACCATTTACCGCCAAATAACAGCTTTGTAGAAATATAGGTTACTGACTAGTATGAGTAGTTTTATAGGCAGGTAAAGGGAGTATACTGTTTTTGTAACAGCCTTGGAAACATTTGTGTACTTAGTCGCAGGCAACATAAACTAAAATATCAGGCTAAGAAGTTTAAACGCCTGACTATCAGCAAGCGTGCTATCGACCATAATAATTAGTGGTTTGAAAGGTTTCATGGCAAAGAGAAGTGTTTGTAGTAAAAATCACAATAAAGAAATGATTTGATTACTTAAATTTGCATGACGAGTTTTACTTGCGTATTTAAAAAAATGTGATGTTTGAACACAACCGTGCCCCTTTGCATCAGTATTTTTCATATCATTGAATATATAATGTATTTACCGTTACATCCGATTTTACTAATCGGTCATCACTTATCAAGGCCCGCGAGACACTCGAGGAAAAGCGTTAATAAGATCATCAGTTTAACGATGATCGCCTCGTTTGATAGGCAAACAAGTATTTAAGTAGAATTGATTATGAAAGAGGACGTCTCAGCAAGTATTTGTTCACATTAGACTTGAAGATGACCATGCTGTAGTCAGTTGGGAAGCAAACTCGTGGCATATTGTTCCATGGTTGTTATATTTTAAGAAATAAACTTTGTTCATGGAAGTTACGTTTGGTTTAGGGAGAGAGAGAGAGAGAGAACGAGAAAACGAAAACGAAAGTTATTTGCTGTGGTTGTCGCGAGACGGGATGTTATTTTTAACGTTTGCAAATCGTCATTTTAAAAGTATTATTATGTGCAAGCATTTCACAAACACAGAATATATTGTGATGTCATAATAGACTATATATATATATATATATATATATCTTCTCTCTACCTCCCCATCTCTCATTCGATCTTTTGCATAATCTTTATCTCTCATTCTGTCACTCTTATCTCAGCCTCTATTCCGTTTCCACTCTCTCTGTATATTATCCTGGTCTCATGTACTTTTCTATCTTCTTTCTACCCCCTTCTAACTGTATATTTTCACTTTCCTCTCTCTTACCTTTTTGCATTGTTCGAATAAAAAGTCGGAATACATTGTGATATCATAATATATCTCTTCTCCTTTCCCTTACTTTTATTCTCTATCTCATTCTCTCTCTAAATCCTCCTCTTACTATCGTCTTCTCTCTATCCCTCCCTCTCTATCACTTCTCTTTATATGCTTATCTCTATCCCTATTCCTTCTATTGCCCTCTATTCATTTTCCTCTTTCTTTTTGCACCTCTTTCACTCAATTATTTGCATCAGTCTATTCCTTTCACTACTTCTCTTATCAGTCGTCGTTTAGTTACGTAATCTGCTATTCCTCCTACCACCTAAAATATTCAAGGACATATAAAGTGTACCCGGTGACACGTAAGCAAGATCACAACTATCCACAACAGTATTTTAGTAGCGTATAAGTTAAAGGCGTTACAGTAGAATGTACATATTTTTAAAACATAGTTATGTGCATATGTTTATATATTTGTATGTACAAGATTCACTAATAAACAAACTATAATCAACTTTTCATTTTGGATTTGGGAGAGCAACTTTTAGGCTTAAGGGTGTATAAAGTGGGCTATATCTAGCTGTAATTAGTTTTAGGCATAACAGGTGGCAGCCCTTAATAAAAACTCAGATTTTTGTAAGATTATAACAATAGTTATTAGACACCAGTTTATATATATCCCCCAAATTTCAGTTATTTTTTATGAGTTTCATGGATTATTTCCGGGGTAATATCAGCAAAAGGTTCCATTCTTGGATACTCAATTATTTCAGATTTGCATTAAATTTGATCCATAGTTATTAGACAACAGTTAAGCAAGATTCCCCGAAATTCATTTTATTTTTAAGACTTTGACATATTCGGCATTTACTAGAACAAACACCGTGTGAAATATTTTGTCAAAATTGGATCATAGACATAAGTTGTGTTATATGTTGACTTTAGTTCTTGTAAGGTGACACAAAAGTGAGGTACACTGCTGTGTTCAAGGAATTCATTTTACCCGTCTTGAGACGGGTATTCTCCTAGCGTATTCCCATATTTAGTATAATCATCATGATTTGTTCCTTGATGTCGATGATTGTCCAGGCACTAAAAATGACGTTTTAACTAGTTATCTCTAACCTTTTTTTTTAATTCTGCCTTCTTGAGCGTATGACTCATACCAGCCTTGTCCATTCTCGGGTGTTGACCTTCCACATTCATCTTTGTCGACCTCCTTTTCTTTCTTTCCTGTACTGATTCGTTCAGTATTTATCTTAATCCGATAACAGTGTGCCATAATCGTACTACTTCATTTTCCACATTTTCAGTGATCAGTCGATCTTTATATAGTCCGGCTGATTTTCTCTAATTTTAACTCCACTTCCTCATTTGTACTGTGATTTTTTTGCATAAGATGTTGAGAATCTTTAGAAAGCATCTCAGCTATTGGCCTGTATTCTTGTTTCTAAATTCGCATGTATACTCCACAACTCGCACACCTACTAGAAATATAAGATAACAATGGAGCACGTAAATTTGATTTTAGAGCCGAGTGTGATGCTTTTGTTAATCCATATGAGCCTTTGTTTTACCAATTTTTCTGTTAAGTATGATAAAATAGATGACATTTTTGTACGTACGCAAATATTTGTAGTATAATAATCGGGATGGTTCTCGGTAGAAATTTGTAAAGACACGAATCTTTCAAGATATCGGTTTTGTAAGCGACTATTTATTTAATGACGTAATAAACATTAATTCATTTTCATTTTCAAACAACATTATCCTAGAATAGTTCAACTTGATTTTGACTTGGAAGAGGCAAATTGAAATTAGATTATTAATCTATTAATTGTGATATCTTATAATTCAATTTTTTGATCAAAGTTTGAAAAATGAATCTCGGAGGATATTAGATTCAGCTGCTTTCATCTTTTTTATCGATGCAGATGATTTGACTCTTGCTCGCCATATAATAATGTTTTAAATGTCGGTAATCCTATTTTCCCCTTTACCGTTTATCTAATTTCCATATATTAATATTAACATTAAAGTAATGTTACACAGGCTCGTTTAAACGTATCTACTTATAATTTAACTGTCACCACTTAACATATATATTGTATAATCCCGTTGACACACCGGTTCTCGTTTGATCACCGAAGTTATGCAACGTTGATCCTGGTAAGAGGAGTGAACATTTGGGAATACCAGGTGCTTTATGTAGGAGGACGCCTAAACCTCTCCGCAAGTACTACGAACTCTAACATCATCATCCTCCCTGACCGTGATATACATGCGACTGGGAACCGCTAGTGAATGTAATATTAACTAGAAACTTCTGACTTTGGATGAAGCCGACCCTACACACTTATGGTAAATTACGCTGCGCATCGTTTCGTTTTTTTCGATTTCACAATTAGCAGGGTCTGCGATTCGACTGAATAGATTATATCGCGGTTCAGGTAGGCGCAACTGATGGATTCAAAGCTCATGTCATTTAGGTCATTAACACATTAATAATAGCGGAAAGGTATGAACCTATACAATGCCACAAGTTAGACGAAGTAGTACACTTTGTTGACTTAATTACGTGTAATGTAGTTATACTAAACGAACAATCATGACCAAGGGCAAAAACAAATCGAGGATATGGGTGAATGATGTTGTCAGATGGCTGATTAGCAAATATATGAGAGGATTGAAAACGAGAATGGAATAGACAACATGTGATTACTTAATTGATTCGATAAGTATTTGTTTACATTAGATATGACGACTATGTTGCAGTTTGCAGGAAAGCAATCCCGTGGTAACGTGTTCCGCAGATAGGAAATTCTTAAAAAGAAACTCTGTACATGGAAATTCTGTTAGGTTCCAGATTAAGTGAAGAACGTTCTTTGCAGTGTTGGTAGCAAAATGAAATCTTGATGTTAATGTTTTGCAAGGGGGACCAGAGATTTCAGCTTAATTGAGAACCTTCCATTGAAATAGCAACAGTGTAGAAAAAGACGAGCAAGGTCTCTTCTGTGAGAAAAGGGTTGTAGGGAAGACAAGTGTTCATCTCGAACTAGATTGCGAAGTCGATTTTTGGACTCTACCAAAATGATTATTGGATTTAAGCATGTAAATACGTTCTACATTAACTGGCTATTCAGAAAATTAAAACCGCTGAACATCATAACCGCTTGGCCACCCGCAAATACGAATACGCCTACACACTCACGAATCATACCGTACACGCAAGCATTTAGCATATATAGCAATCAATTCAACGCCGTGAAGACCAAACCATGTGTATACGAGTGCAGAGGAAGATGAATAAGCTTTAACAATTTTATCTATGTCACGTAACTTTCTTGAGTTGATCTTCGTTTTCAATGGCATCCGGGACAGACAGACAAGCAAACAGAGAGGCATTAACCCCAAAAAGTTCTGTTGAAATTGCAGTACAATAAAACGATAAAACGCTATGTGACGTGAGATTTTTTGCAGTGTCTAAGGAAAAAATATATCGTCTAATGAAATTAACCGTGTGCTACAAAAAGAAACCTGCTGATTGAAGGGAATTTTTTTCGTATCGCTCGTGTTATTGCATAAGGTTAATATTCAGTCTATGTTTTTATGACTTTTAAGTTTAAATAAAATTAAAATTTTATTTTTTTGTTTCAATAGATTTCAAGATCAGATTTGAGCTCGCAACAAAGAAACATTTTTGTTGATATTGTTACACATAGGACAACGTTGACATTCACGTAAAGATGACAATGTTAAAAGTTATGAAAAATATTTCTATCCTTAACCTCACGACTAACCTAAGTCCAGATAAGACTACACAAAATAATCTATCTCACGCGGTCTTATGCCTTTTTTGTAGCCCACAATTAATTTAATGAGAGGATATGCTTTTTTGTAAGACACCTCAACAAATATCACGTAACCTAGCGTTTTGGGCCAGCAATTTTGTACTTTGTGGCGGTGCTCTGGTAAAATCAATGTTAATAGTATTGAATTCCCTAACATTTTAGATAATTTAATTTAAATTATGTCTGAAGTTTTAAAGATGATTGAGCAAAACGAACACACGAAAAAGAATTTGTGACAGATTTAAGAGCGCCCCAAATTGATTTGTCCGGTTCAAAATCGAAATCAAATCTCAGAATTATTCTACCGTAAATCAAAGAAAATTCAATAAATGGAATTTAATCGCCAACAAATGTATCAGTTGGGATTAACAAACACATTACTGAAACTTTAATGCTCAACTCACATGAGTGAAATATTTCAACTTCGTTTCCCTTTAGAGTCAGACATTGTTTAAATGAATCAATTCCTATGGTATTTAACATTACGCATTCTTTTAAGTTTCCACGATTTTCGAGCTTGAAAGCTACAGGGAAATAACATTCCTAAACAAATATAATATGATATACTAGCAACACCTACCCGCCCTCCAGGTAGCAATTAATTGGAATAGGTAAATTAATTGGTAAATTTGTAGATTCACACACTCAGCTAAATTACACCTCCCTAAAAAAATGAGATACTTCTTTTTACGGGCATTCTACATTATTAGGATAGTTAACTATATATATATTGTTTAACACTAATCCCATGTTCGACTGGAAAGGTGCTAAAACCACACGCAATCGCCACAAAACAATAACGTATAGAATTCATCCCCAATGGCAAAAAATGGTTAACTGCCAGGATAATAGAATAATGATAATAAAATGGCTCGAAAATGGAGGATTATTTTACGTTAAATTCATTTGCGAAACTAATCCCCCAGACACAATCTTTAAATATTTTTGTTGTTTCTATTTCCGCCAGTTTTTAGGATATTCCCACGTAATCGCCTAAAAAAGTAGAATATCATCTTATCTGTAGATGAGTGTTAATCTACAATAATATCCACACTTTTAATATTTTTTTATTCATATCATAAAAATAAGGCATTCAGTTAGTTAGATAATTTTAAATTGGTTTATTCAATTTTCACGGGAAAAGTACACACAACAAAAATCAACTACTTAACATAAAAATAAAAAGGACGTATAGTTAAAAAAATGGATAAGATTAAAAAAAAAAATATGGGTAAATTTGCAGATTTATACCCTCTTATATCCCCTTCTCCGAAAAAAATGGCATGCTGCTTTTTTAGGCAATTGCATGTTAACACCGTTGAACAATGAAATAAAGAAAAACAAATATTTTAGAATTTAGTGGGGAATCAGTTTATATATATATATATATATATATATATTTATATATACATATATATATATTATATAATATATATATATATATATATATCAAACGTAATGTTTCCAATTTTCGGGCCATTCTATCTTTTTAGGGAACTTCACAAAAGTTTTTACCCTAAGTCCGAGTGGCAAGGTCATGAAATGACATGTAATCGCCTTAAAAAGTAGCTAACCCCCAAAAAACGCAGCGGATTTAACCCCCATAAAAAGAAACGAATTCAGTTAATCGCCCTAAAACTGCCCCGAAAAATGCTGATCAGTTTACATTAAACGCAGAAAAAACGCAGAAGAATGCACATTCTTTTCGAATCTAAAGAAAATCCCATAAAAGGCAGTTGGCTTTTAATCATTCAGTAAAAGTTTTCTTAGAAAACTAAGTTTTTAATCGCTCAAACTTAATTTACTAAACTCCTTTCATCAGCAACTATGACTCAATACTTGATCTATCATACCATCATGTATCAATACAATGTAGCAGGTTACTTTGTGCGACGACATACGTGCGAATAAATGACATTGCTTATTGTCATCCATAGCGATTTGTTTCATAAGGAATGCACACGCACGTCTCAATCCGTATACATTCGGAGAGTAATACCCTCAAAAAGAACTTCAATCACAAGTAGTGTGCAACCACTTCCTAGTTGACTATCGTTAATAGGCATGCTTCTTGTTTTCTCATATTTTGTAGTATATAAACGTCAATCTTAATTATGTCTGTATGTCTGGCCATAAGTTAGAAACTACAGAAGATACGCTTACAAACGTTATATCATCGAATTCAATGTGACTGCGATTATGATAAAAAATATGTAATGTTCATTCTCTTAGTGCCATTATCGGCCAAATTCGTGCACGTAGAATAACATATTTTACATTTTAATTCCTTGCTGATGTTTCTCATTAAATACGACATCAGATTATTGCTAAACAATCTGCCAGCCATATTTATTTTTCTTGCTTTATTTATTTTTCCCTCAACTATATTGTATCACTTGCCAGAGAGTGAAATCGGATGAATATGTAGAGAGAGAGCGAGAGAGAAAACGGTAAGATATTATAAAATAAAGATGTCATACATAGTCTTAAGCTCTTCTAATTCTTGAGAGCGGACAATTTCAAAGTATTTATATTTGTTCAAGGGCTCGTTTCCCAAAACGATGCAGAGTTAAGAAGACGTGCAATAAGCAAACTTGAAACCGAGCCAAATTTAACATTGCAACAACTGTCCAAAAGCTGTCAACGACATATTTCCAAGAAAAAGGAAGCTAAAGAAATAGAGGAAGCAGCAATTTCTAATATCATAAATGTTCGTCGTTTTTCAAAAAAATCATACTCTTCGAAGGAAAAATTCAGGAAGGATTTGCCTCAAAGGTCGGATGAAAAATTGCCAAACCACCCTTGTTGGGGTTGCGGGGACCTACATTGTTACCAGAAGTTTTTTTTTTAAACGAAAACAAAATGTGACAAATGCCATAAAATGGGACACAGAGCCTCACATTGCAGAAGTAACACTAGAAAAAAAGTTGCATAAAAACAACTAGAATTAATGGTGGCAACCTAAACATACGAAAGTATGTTACGGTAAAAATAAACAATCAAGACGTTAAACTACAGTTCGATTCAGGGTCTGACCTATCAATTATTAATATAAATACCTGGAAAAAGATCAGCAGACCGACAATGCTCCGCACAAATAAAGTGGCTCGATCGGTAACCGGAGAGAAAATAAACTTTGAAAGGGAACTCATTTCAAAAGTGACACTAAAAAATAAGACATTAAAATTACGCATGTTCTTAATGAAAAATACAGGAAACTAGTTCGGTACAGATATGATTCAGCAATTCCTGCTCTGGGATTAATCGATAAGCGCCTATTGTCAACGAATAGAGAACCTTTCGGCTGAAGCAGAAAAATTGAAGAAGGATTTGAAAGAGTCATTCCCCAAGGTGTTTTCTAATGAATTAGGACGCTGTACTAAAATGAAGGCGAGTTTTGAACTAATTGAAAATAAGAATCCCGTTTTTAAGAGAAAACGAAGAGTACCATTTGCCTCACTTGCAAAAATTAATGCAGAAATATACTAGTTGGTGGAGAAAGGTATTGTAACACCAGTTGACTACACGAAATGGGCGGCTCCAACCGTCTACGTGAAGAAAAATCTAGAGAGATCAGAGTGTGTGCCGATTTCTACACCGGTTTGAACGATGCGCTGAAAGATCATCACTATCCTCTGCCGACTCCAGAAGAGGTTTTCACAAAATTAAACGGTGGAGAACTGTTCTCAAAAATTGACTTGAGTGAAGCCTATCTGCAAATACCTGTCGAGGAGGATAGCTTTAAGCTTCTCTGTATTTCGACACACAGGGGACTACTAAAGTTCAATCGTCTACCTTTTTGAATTAAAGTGGCCCCGTCGATTTTTCAGCAGGTAATAGACACGATGTTGAGCGGGCCCGATTTTTCGATCGGCTACCTTGACGATATCTTTATGAAAAGTACGAACGTCGGGGAGCACCGTGAGCACGTAAACAAAGTATTCGAAAGGATAAGCGATTTTGGTTTTACACTCAAGGAGTCAAAGTGTGAATTCTTTTTAGAAGAGATCAAATACTTGGGACATGTCATTGATAAGAATGGAAGACGTCCCGACCCAGAAAGATCTATAGCCATCAATAATATGCCCGAACCGAACAACGTTACCGAACTACAAAGTTTCCTGCGTCTCGCAAACTATTACGAACAATTCATTCCTAGTATGCACAAATGGCGAGCCCCCTTAAATGAGTTACTTAAGAAAGATAGTAAATGGGAATTGTCCGCCGACTGTCAATCTGCATTCGACAACCTAAAAACGAAGTTAACTTCAGAATTATTTCTTACTCATTTTAATCAAGAGCTAAAAACTATTGTTGCAAGTGACGCCAGTTCTTACGGCGTTGGGGCGTGCATTTTGCATAAAATTCCGAATGGCTCGATGGAACCCATCGCGCACGCTTCAAGAATTTTACTTCCTGCAGAGAAAAATTACTCGCAGATTGAAAGCGTTGGGTATTGTGTTCGCAATGACCAAATTTCACAGGTATCTACACGGTCGTCATGTTATCCTACAAACAGACCATAAGACACTTATCACCATCTTTGGATAAAAAAAGGCTTGCCAACTTACACAGTAAACCGCCTACAGAGATGGGGTACAATTCTGTTTAATTATGACTTTGAGATGGAACTTTTACCGTCAAAAAGACTAGGACACGCAGATGGTTTATCGCGGCTAATCTCAAAGTACACGGAATCGCTCGAGGATACAGTTATAGCATCCCTTCGGTCTGAATATGACTATAGTAAAGTACTGTGTAACACAATACAAGAGCTGCCAGTCACACTTGGCGATATACCAAAAGAGGCAAGAGAAGATAATTTAATTATCGAAATTAAAAATAAATTACAAACAGACGATGAGCAAACGGCAGAAGCTTTTTCAGTCTGTTGCGACACATTATTATAGCGGGAGCGAGTAGTAATCCCAGATACGCTAGAAAAAAAATCCTGAAGGATTTCCATAAGGGGCATCCCGGAGCGACACGCATGAAGTGCCTAATGAGATCTTATGTGTATTGGAAAAACATGGACAGAGACATAGAGACGAAGGTGAAGGCCTGTGCGGGCTGCGCGTCGGTAGCGAAAGCACAACCTATTCAGTACTG
Organism: Sepiola atlantica; assembly: GCA_963556195.1. Classification (NCBI taxonomy): domain Eukaryota; kingdom Metazoa; phylum Mollusca; class Cephalopoda; order Sepiida; family Sepiolidae; genus Sepiola; species Sepiola atlantica. Next base: position 21,173,270 of record OY744533.1, on the reverse strand, counting down.
TCCATGGCCAAAGGTAGAGCAACCATGGTCCCGGATTCACATAGATTTCGCGTTGCCATTGTAAGGCTTCTACTATTTAATTATAGTCGACAGCTACTCAAAATGGCCAGAAGTTGTTAGATGTAAAAACTCAACAATGGATGTAACGATATGCGCGTTGCATGAACTGTTTGCCCGATTCGGAGTGGTGCACATTGTTGTATCGGACAACGGTACACAATTTACTTCACTAGAGTTCAAAGAATTTTGTGAGGACTTTCAAATTAAACATATCACCACTCTAACTTACCATCCGAGGTCAAACGGACAAGCAGAAAAATGTGTTGATACCTTGAAGAGAGCGTTGAAAAAAGAAAGGGCACTCAACAAAAGAGAAAAGGCACCCTAGCAGTACATTCAAGTGTATAGAATTACACCCAACGAGAACACACCAGCCCAGGTACCACCGGCGGAAGTAATGTTTTGAAGAAAAATAAAGTCAGTATTCGACAAACTTTTACCAAAACAGGTGAAACCGACCAACATTACGGCACCAAAAAAGAGGAACGAGGATGGAGAGAAGGTATTCTTTCAGGAACACCATAAAAACAAAACCGTGTGGGAAGTGGGAAAGGTACAAAACAGATTGGGGCGGATGGTGTACATTGTAGGGGGTCCTAGAGGCACCTGTAAAAAACACAGTAACCAAATGCGTCGTCGCATGTCGGACGACCCAGGGGAAGGCCCATCGGATCAGAGTGAGACCATCATGGAAGATCTATACGACGCATTTGAGCTGCCAACACCAAAAACGCCTCCGGAACAGAGACGTTCATCAAGAAAACGTAAATTAACCGGGAGTTTCGAGGTGAATCCTAGGAAAAAGATATACCTTGAGATTCCGGGGGAATTAGTTTCGGAAGGGGGGGGTGTTGTGCGTTAACCTACCTACCCTTTAGTAATGACTAAATGGTAGTAACCTGCTACCATGAATAATTGTAGTACATTTAGGCACTAGCACTGCCAACACTGACTTGTGTATAATTTCTCTGTTCAATAAAATTCATTATTATTATCTCTAAACCTGTTGTTCTTTTATTTCATTGTCGGTAGCCCTAAACGGGTCCACAACAATAATATAAGGCGGTTCTAATTTATGAACAACTATTTATCTGTATTGTTTGAAACGGTTTCGAATTTCGCGGAGTATTATATCTTGCTAAGGTAGAATGCAATTCAACAAAAAAAGGTAATATATTTTGGAGGCTATTGTGGTGAGTGTAACCTCTCTATAGTGTGTTGTATGGCAAAGTTTCTAAGATTGTAATATGCTTTCCCATTTTCTCACTCTCTCTCTCTCTCTCTCTCTCTCTCTCTCTCTATATATATATATATATATATATATATATATATATATTAAGCAACTGCGTGACCTTATACGCTCGCAAAACGATAAATACTTTTTGCATAGAAAAAAAACACATGCTTTAAGCGAGAACTTTACAAAATTGTAAAAATAACGATAAAATAAGAGTCTGTCTACTATTAAATCATTCTTCAAGCAACACAGTTACAAATTCTTTGCTAAAACCGACAATGTACTATGAAACATGAACACAAAGGTGCCCAGATAGGGTGAGCCAGAAACAAAGTATCTAGCGAGAACGCTATTATGCTCTGATATTCTATTTGCCCAATGGAAAGGAAGGAGCATAAATATACTGACTACTGAACTCAATCACTCGCAAGTTCACAAGTAGTACTGCCTACTGAACGTACCCACTCTAGCCCAAAAGCACACACACACACACACATACATATATATATATATATATATATATATATATATATATATATATATATTAATTGAATGACATAATAAAATGAGAAATTAATCAGATGTTATTAAAGTTCAGAAACAAGGAGTGATCTTGCGTCTTTAACTCAGTTTTCAAAGAAAATATTCTTCTCAGAGGACTATTACCGAAATGAGATTACTGCAGGTAATAAAATAAGCTTTGAAAATATATAAAGATATATAAAAAAATGCGTAAATGTATATAAAACATCAAATATATTGGCCAAAAACACACTTTTTTGTTAGTTATACAGTTCATCCAAGTCATGAAGTTTAAAACAATTTCAACAAATATGTAAAAGAAGTCGATTAAAAACAATCCAAATAGTAGGATGGTTAGGGTTATCCAGCCGGGAAAGTTGATTGCTCTCGATGCAGTGAAAAGTGTATTCAGGGTGTATGCAAATAATATAAAAAGTTCAGAAGACTCACACGGTGTTGAATATTATAATGTCAAATTAAGGGTTCTTATGAGCTGATAAGAGTTGTGCAAACCATAACTTCCTAGTTTGACGTATATATAAGAAAAATGTGATGGAGTATAAATATTCAGTAAGATCCGATAACAAAAACAATTGTTAAAAATAGAGACTAGAAAAAAAAAATAAATAGAATATTTAAAGTTCCGCTTAAATTTTAAATTAAAAATGATCAGGAGCAAACTTAAACCAACTTGCATGTATTTAATGTTGCAATGTTAGGGGAAATGACAAGATACGACGAAAAAGGGTGGTAGAGTATAAAATATGAGACAGCGTACACAGAAGAAGGGTGTGGCTTTTGAGGTTAGCATATTAAAGGAAAATGGGGAGAAAATATCAAATAAATAGAGAGAAACAGGGGAGATACAATAATAAATTGAGTGGAAAATAGCAGAAAGAATAGCTGGCTGTGTGGCATTAGCCAGCCAAGGCTGAATGTATATATATATATATATATATATATATGTTTGTATGTGTATATATGTATGTGTATATACATTTGTATATATACATGTGTATATTGCTAATTTTATAATACTTAAGCTTACATTAATTTAACATAGCTTTTATATATACTTTTCCCTGCATCATATATATTATTCTCTTGTGATCAATATAACATTAGCTGTACAAAATATTCATTAATTGACTATTATTTTTATTTATTCTTCAATTGAATATATTGACATGATTATTGACCGCATTAACACTAAAGTTACACCGAATTTCCGGCAACTGATGGCCAAATATTTATTTCCATGCGGAGAAACAACGAAACACGATCACCTGATAATCGTTTTGTCAATAGTGTATTTGTTAGCCAAAAGATGTTGATATTTGTTGCGCGCCATCAACTTGTTTGTTTACCACGCGGTAGTACTTATTTAACTTGTGAATATATACTTTTTTGCTTTAATGTAACTCGTTTAATAAGTTCACGGATAAACTAGCATGACAGACGTTTGGTTTTAAGTCAATAGATTGATGTTTCAATCTAAAAAATGTTCCTAGAAATTTGTGATGGTTTAGAAACATGTCCAGCGCATAATAACTCGGTTGATTAATGATTTTTTAGCTTAAATCGACTCTACGAGAAGCAGAAAAAGCAATGGACCTAATGTATGAACTCTAAGAAAGATTTGATGAGAGAGAAAGACCAGGTGGTTTCAGAGTTGATTTCTCCTCAAGAGCAGAGCTATCCATGAGAATCTCAGGAAGAAAATAGACACATCTACAATTGAAAGACACAAGCTGAGTCTAAACTGGATTAAATAAAACAAGCCATTTCTACCATTACCTTGAATCTGAAATTTAGAAGAGTCCACCATTTTTGCTCGTCAGATTTCTATTCAATTTTGTACAGAATCCCTGAGGTCGGGAGGGAGTTGAACTCTCCATACAAGTAATCTAACATAAAACTATCTTGTAGGATTTTCTAAGTCAGACATAAATAGCAATATGTCTGTCTTATCGATATTTGACTGACTATTTTTCTGTTTTTTTTCTTCCCCACTGGTATTGGGACGAATATAATTTCGATTTTTTCTTTTCTAAAAATATTCTGAGTGGGTAGGAATAACTGCTGATTCCCCACCTCGGTCTCTTTACCTCTGAATGACAGCATCATATTTCTTAAAAGTCAATAAATAAATAAATAAATAAATATTTTATTGGGTTTCAGTGCGGAAATGTGTTGAACTTGCATATGGGAAGTAGTACATGCCACGCGGTGTTGACTGAACTAAAAGAAGTGTGTAGTTTTGCAGCTATCGTAATGTTTTGACATTATGAATGGGCACTCCTTTCAATTCTGGAAATTATTTCATTGCAATGATATAATAACAAAATGCTTAATCAGGCAATATATATGTGCCGAAAAATAACGCATGCATCATTAATTTTTATTTATTACAAGATATCCATGCAACAATAACTAAGTTTAATTCTATTTATATTGCTAATTTAAGATTGTTTATTGCTGGTTAAAAAGCCCTTGGCTGTAAAAGTATGAGAAACGCGCCAACCTGACACCACTTTCTCACCTTTCGATCGGAATGATTTCTACTGACCGGCTTAGCCATGAAACTGCAATAAAGTGTTAACTGAGTAATTTTAGTATTCTTTATTTGTATATAAAAACAATACTGATAGCCCCCAAAATAGAAGGCCTGTTCCAAATCTAATAAGAACGTGTTCGATAAAATAGTCTGGAGATCTATAAATATTTACTGGTAAATAACCGAATTCATACGTCATAATACAAAGGAAGGGCATCTATCCTACAAGTACAATCGTTCTGAGGTTAATTTTGTTTTTCTGTTTTACGAAAGAATAATTATTTTAGGGTTATGAAATACGGACATTTTAACTGTTAGATTCGCTGTATGCGTTTAACTTACGATAAGTTATAATATAATCGAGGCCCTGCGTTCCCCAACACTATAAACTCGATTTGGACATTTTAGATGAAAATTTTATTATTAGGGTTTGATATCTACATCGACCCAGGACGTAACTATTAAACGTGTTGGTTTAACATAGTTCTATGTCTTCTTGAGATAGAAGGTTCAATCCTTACCATAGGAGATAATAATTAATAATTGCTACTTCTAGCTGATAATCGCTGCGGGTATGAGAACTATTTACCTTACAGATTTAATAAAGGGTGTAGTTGTTAATTCCATATAAAGAAAATTATGTAAGCATAAAATAAACAAACACAAAGAAAATGTGGATAAAAAAGGAATCATTGTGAAAAGTAATAACATTTTGTTAAACAAATTAAAGAGAAAAATTGAACAAAATTGCCGAAGTCACTGTTTGAATCTTAAGCTTAAACAACATAAGGACGAACCTTTAAATAACATTAATTTGTAACATTGATGAATTCGATAGTTCAACGGAAAGAGTCACGAATTCTACTATCAGGTTGCCAGGTCTAAAAATATGCATAGAGTTTTAGAGAATAAAAAAAGATGCTGAACACATGCAAGGCTTTACTCCAATCATCATTTTAGGACCAGAGAAAATTTTCCTAGCAATAAAGCCGAACATTTGCATAGAAATTTGCTTCAATATAATTTGTTGACATCTATCTAGACGACACAACTGCGTATGGCAGCCCTTCGAAACATTGTTGCCCAAGGTGTTTCTGATTCTCTTTTATCCGATATGGACAACTTAGTACAATGAGGAAACAGTGGGTTGCTACTTTTTACAATCCGAAAACCAATAATCATATCCTTATTTTTCCTCAGTCGACATGGGTCGCTCCAACATTTAGATAGCTCCTTGTTTCATAAGCTTCAAGGGCTTACTTTCACTCTTGTTGTATAATTAAAGACTTATATCCAATCTGTTGATGAGGCTGCTCAAATAATTATCAGATAAATCTACCGTTCCTGAAAAGACTTGACCAATAGTACAATCACTTATCTATACAATAATAAAATACGTCGTGGCATAGTTAGAAAAAGGGCGTTCAGAAAACTGTTGTCTGCTTTAGCAAAGTACAAAATCAATGTTGCAATCTATTGAGATGGTCTGTTCTTTACAGCCTCTTTCTTGTAAAATAGACTTTGCTTGTCTTCCTCTACTCTACAATGGACAGCGATGGATTGAGCTCCAATCTTTAGTCCCTCCTTGTAAAACATTCACAGCAAGAACTTGCCTTTTACAACATAACTTTCCTTTCTTCATACTTTCAACTAGCATCAAACGAAATGTCCATAAATATACATTCTGTTTAAGAATTTTAAATCTGTGGAATACATTATCACAGGATTTTTCAAATCCAATTTCATTTAATACTTGTTGTAAATCACTCGCATAAGTAATACGATCATATACATTCCATTAATTATTTTCCATCTTCTCATCATATTCTTTGTATGTTATCTAAGTTAGATCCAGGATGTTATTGCCTATTGAATTAGGCATTTTAAAACCCGATGTTTAACTTTTAAAATTAGAGGAAAAATATGTAATACTACTATTAGTGCTACTACTGCTACTACTACTGCTACTCCTGATGTGTTGTTGTTGGTAAGCGAGTACGATTTCAGTACATAACTCTAAAGATAGTGCAACCCTCACTTGATAGATTTGTGGTTTTGCGTCTGGCACTTTTTTACACATGCAGAGTCAGAGACAGCTAGAGGATGACGGATCCTGGTATCGATTCCTCCTGAATTCTCACCATGTCTTTGTAAGTTGCGATTCTAATACCGCTAGGTTTTACATATCTCGACCGTGGGTAGTCCTGTCAAAAACCGGGTTTAAAACCACATAGTTCTGAGAATACAACGTTTTTACTGTCCTTAGTCAACGGCAGGGACCGGTTAAACTTTAGGGGATTCGCTGCTAAAGAAAATCAATTCCCGTGAGGCGTTTTTATTTAATAATGTTTCATCTTTAATGTGAAGTTAATTGATACATTGTTTGTAAAAGGAAAGCCTACAGCTTCCTTGAATAACAAACGCTCACCATTTCTATTGGTCAATAAAGTTAAATGTGTTGAAAAGTCCATTAACTGTTAATCTATCACTGCCCAAAATCAATGTTATCATTTAAAATAAAGTGTTTAAGATAGCATGGCTCGTTAAAGTGAAACTAAGCTTCTTCCGGCCAATTAACACGAGTGGAATTTGTCCGGAGAAGTTTGAATTGATTTAATAACTTTCAGTTTACTTAATATACATTCAGTTATACATGTTCAATTAAGAATGAAACGTAATCTTGTTTTAATTATTGAGTCTGTCTTTTAAATGTCATTTCATTCTAAGTTTGAGAAGATGGTCAGTGGAAGGGCATTCGCTTCCCTTGTTAACTCATTACTTTTCGAAGCTTCCTATCTTCCAGCATTTCTTCTAATAATCTTGGCTTTCTAACAGCCCCTGCACTCAATCAATGGTGGCTGATTTTATGAGCCAGAACCTAGCTCGAGTGATGGAGATAGTCTTGACTAACCTTATCGCAACCCATAAAACGCCTCTTCTCTGCATCGCGTGCACAACATCGATGCGTAAAAGATCAAGTGCATACCGGAAAAAGAATATTTACTCGTATCGACCACGTGTGCCATTCATAAGTTGTCCTAGGTGTTTTTCCACTCAAAAACCTCAGATTCTTGAGGGATAGAGATCGGTATTGAAAACAGTGTTGTTAGAGGAAAGTATACAACAGAACGAAGTTCCAGTTGCGCGCACCTGGTTCTCAATATCGATATTGAAAACTTTGTTGTTTGAGAAAAGTATCCCTCATAACGAACATTATAGAGATTTCTCTCCTTTTTTATTTCATTATTCTTTCATCAATGCCTGATCACTTGAAGCGCGTTTGCTTATCGCATAGCCACTCGTTCACAAGACATTTCCTATTGAGAAAGAATTCCCCCATCAAGTAATTCTTTAAGTGACTTCAGTGATATAATAGAAAAAGTGTTATTTAAAAAATGGAAGTAAGTCCACAACAATAATATAAACGTCATGAACATTATTTATATAATATTGTTTGTCTCGGAATGTTTTATGTGTGTGGCATGTGTTGAGTTGAATCTATTTCTAGAAAAATGTCAAAAATAACGTAAAAAATATACATTCGGGGCACTTTTCCTTAATTGATACATACAAACTATAGATCAAATTTAATGCAAATCAGAAATATTTTAATATGCAAATAGACAGAGGTGCCCATATTATACCGTCTAGCAAAACTTGAAAATACTCCAAAGACACTAAAATGTTGTGAATTTTTATTAGTTTATGTCTAATACCTATTAGTAACATTTCATCAGAATAGAATGAAATTAAAATGTTCACAAATGGCTTTCAGTTCCGTTTTGGCCACGTTGCAGAAACTGAAAAAAATATTTAAATAATCATCGCAAGCTACAGGTTCGCCTGACAATAACCAGTATGATCGTTTAATAAGTCTGAGTTCACTCCACAAATACACATATACATATTTAACTTTATACATGTATAGAATATTAAAAAATACATTGATAGTAAAGTAGATTAAAACCCACGTGTTAAAAAACACGGATCATGCAATTGAAACCCACATATGTGCAACTTTATATGTTATTACTTCTATAAAATAAACTTAAGATCTAAAATATTAATAGTTTATTCTGAATCACTTTCTTTTGTTTGTGTTGGAACATGTTGTTGCGAAGTAAAAGTGTAATTCGATGTAATTTCTTTGCAAATATAATTATTTCATACTCGACCTATTTCTTTTCTGCAGCAAATCCTTACAGATTGAAGTCGTTTGCACCAAGCAGCAAATTTCGTTGATATAAAAGATTAGCTTTTGTTAATTAATACGAAATTACTATAAAAACATTTATATTTTTTCTTTTACATAGAAACTGCCTGTGGAGATGAATAACTCATATCAGAAAACGTTTACATCTTTATATCGAAATAGTCATTCGAAACCGATGTTTTTATGAGTAAGCATAGCCCAACTAATTTAAGGAAGATAACTCATATTTTATGTGACTAATATAATAGGTGTTATCTTGTTTCTATATAAATAACATTATGTGACACTTTGCATGTTTCTGTGTACATGTGACTTACATATTGATTTTTGAGAGATTTACTATTAATCAAATATTCATTGAAATAGTTGAAACCATAGAAGTTAAAATGATATTTTTTATGGAAATCGCTTCAGACCAGGCATGAAGCCACCTGATGTAAGGAGCTAAAAATATACTACTTCAAGGTAAAAAATTAGCGGACGAAAAGTGTTAGATGGATAGATTCCGACCCAGAAAACACTCAAAACCTCAGATTCTTGAGGGATAGAGATCGGTATTGAAAACGGTGTTGTTAGAGAAAAGTATACAACAGAACGATGTTCCAATGGCGAGCACATGGTTCTCAATATCGATATTGAAAAATTGTTGTTTGAGAAAAGTATCCCTCATAACGTACATTATAGAGATTTCTCTCCTTTTTTTATTTTATTATTCTTTCATCAATGCCTGATCACTTGAAGCGTGTTTGCTTATCGCATAGCCACTCGTTCACAAGACATTGTTTACCATTTGTAAGACACATTCCTCATAGAATGTGAGGACAAAAGTTAAGGAAGCGAGAGTTACGATTTCGTTTTATATGACTAAATATGTGAAAACCAAAACCAATATAAATCAAAAGGACATTTCTGAATTCTGCACAACGTCGGATACGTATAGATAATACTACAGAAAAGAGGACAAACCGAGAAAAAGTGAGTTAACAGTTCACAGGGATTGAATGTTTGTATTGTAACCTATCGATTACGCTTTTATCTTGCCTGGCGACAAATTTGACAACCATATATCACATGTTAACCCGAGTCTTGTGAGTGCGATTGAATGCAAATAAATGTTTACGAATCTCTCGTATAAGATACACCCGAGAGGGCATCCGGCTGCATAGCTTAGGGCACTGCTTGTTTTATATACACATTATGTGCTCCTCAACGCCATAAAAAGGGTATGCGACTATTAACAGTTATGTTACGAACAACAACTATTTTTTTAAAAATAAGCTTCTTAGCATTTTGTCCGGATTTTACCATTTCTCTCTCACACGGCTCTATAATAGTTGGCATACGTATCTGTAAAAATGACATTCAAATATTGTATGCCAACAAAAAATAACCTGAGCATAATATCTACCGATATAGGTTTTCAAGTACAGAGTATTTATATAATACATTTATTAGTAGCTTGTTATTTAGTAAGACTGAAGCTATATTGTTTACATTGGTTTTTTAAACTCGGGGGCCTAATGTTTTATATTAGGTGTATTTGATATTAATCCGACGTGATAGCTGAAGCAATCGTGTCAGAAGGTTGTACCAGTCAAGCTTAATGTATGAGGTAACAGGAAAAAATGTAAGTACGAACACATGAATTAGTTGAAGCCATCGATGAAGTCGAGAGACGTTTAATAGTCAGTATCGGAAAACGTTGAGAAAAGCCTATTTCAAAGATGTAGTCATGTAAGAAGCATTCTTAAAGAAGTTTCGTAAGTATAATTGAGAAAAGATCAAACACGCACTGGACAAGCGGGCGATATAGACGTTATCATCATAGTGGTTTCCTACACAAATATACACGACGAACAATTATTTATTTCTGTGGATTACTAGCTCGGGTAGATGGAGAGAGACTAATCTTATCTTGTGAATTAAGTATCTCGACATGAGCTCTAACCGTTCTCCTGACATGTGTATCTTCGTGTGTATACACAAGCTGCTGTTCCTAGCGCTAGGCTATTGTAAAGTCAAAAACGACATGATTAGAACTATTAGATTTTTTCAAACGCCCTAGACAATTGTAAATACAAATATTCCTTGTAACTCCTTACGTCTTCCGAGAAAATAATTTTAACTAATCTTGTGTTCCATATTTTTCTTTAAGACAATATTATGGTTCCTACTAAACAGCCTTCAGTTTACATATTGTGGTCACTGTGAAACTAAATACAAGTAACATACTCTATTTTAAGTATACAAACGTGATATGCAAAAAAGCTGATATAAACTGTCGACGTATGTGTTATACAGGATAAAGGAACTCCTCTAGCATTTATTGATAGAGAATAATGGGGATACCAGATTATAGTTCGAGGCGATGTTGATTGGAGACGTGTAACTTTTGGTGTGTTCTGCTATTATCGTTCAGGAATGTTGGATTATCGTAAAATTCAGGAGACAGAGAGTGCCCGGTTCAGACTTTAACACCACACAATAAAATAGCTTGAACTATCACAGAATGTAACCCCTACCCCAATAAACATTTACTCATGTAAATCAGATTTGTTTATATATTAAATGTAATCATGACTTATAATATTGGATATTACTCTGACTCTCTTGCGAACTAGCCCGGGTTAATACTACTTAGTCCGCTGTGACAATGGTATACTCTCAATATTTGATCTCCTTCACGTTTCGCCCGTTTTATCTCTTCTATCATTCTGCTCTACTTGGATATGGTTTGTAATGTTGAGAAAAATAGTAAGAAAAATAAGGCTGCACACATTATGAAAACACAAAATGAATATATGTGTCGTTGTTATTACACACCACTGCTACTAAAGTGTATCAGGTATAAGTAAACTGCTACTACGAACAAAATAACGAGTGCCACAAGGGGCCCTATATTCGTTGCTACTACAATCAACACCAGACGTAACGAGCTGAATATTTGTTTACGATTCGAACATTGCTTTTTTTAAAAAGAAGCTTATTATGGTAGTACTTAAATGGTAATATAACGGTAATGGCGAAAATACAAATAGGTGCACATTTTTAAATCTTGATGATGTAAGCAAGAAGAAGAGAACACTACATTAATCATCCCTGAATCGAATTAAAAACAAATAAAAATGATTTATCTTCGAATTTACATTCAATTAGAACTTTCGATTTTATTTTTGATTATCAGAAATCTATTTCAAAATTTAATTAATTTCGAATTGTAAAATATCAATAAATTCGTTTTAAATGTGGATTGACTTTGCATCCTAATTAAGCCAATACAAATAAAATCTACCACTTGCACCAATGGCATTTTGAATGTTATTACTTGATATTTAGATGCGTCAACGTCTCTCTAAAAGAGGTTCTGTTTGTCAGTACATCGTTCAGTTTGTTAGTCACGTTGATATTTTAAGAGCATTTCCAATCACGCGTAAATATATCGATCAATTAGGTCAAGAAGTCTGCTCGAATTTTCCTGACACGTTCTCTCGAACCATGCCTTTCAGGCATCGCTGTAAATAGATAATTCAGAGTGCATCAATAGCCTTCCACAAATTGGTCGATGAAGATGTGATGAGGTGTTCATACCGGTCTTTTGTCGCGTAATACATTCGATTAGAAGGGTGTCACTCACAGAGTCTGACTTAATTCATAAGGAGTGGCAAACAACCCGGAAGCGTCCCTCTGAGTTAACACTACGACACACAGCAACATTTGTGGGTTCTCTTGGGGAGAGGTTATGAATTGAATTGCATGTATTTACATTCTATGCTCGATTTTATAGTGAAGCCGTTCCCACTCCAACATTAAAAAAATCAGTCTGTTAGTTTATTGGCTCCTCGCTATATATATATATATATATATATATATATATAAATATATATATATATATATATAAATATATATATATATATATATATATATATATATAAATATATATATATATATAGATATATATATATATATATATAAAACCCGCCATCATCACCGTAATCAACAATAAAAATATATGTTTATATTTTCATAAGATCCATGTGTTGTTATTCTTGTAGGTTAGCCGTAATACAACAACTCTAAATGTACCTAGATGCCGAAAGACTTTCTATTATCAAATAGCTTATTTCATCGGACTGCTTGCTTTCGGAATTCCTTTCCTACTCACTGTTACCCCGACCGTACTATATTTAAATGTAATATATACAAAAATAAAGCTGCCCAACTCCCCACACAGTTTGCATCTCTATAAATCTGACCCCTATCACAGTAGTCCCTTGTCCATTCGTTGGCACGATTTCCTGTTAGCGGTTAAAAATGTGTAAAACTAAACCTATGTATTCCTAGTTTAAATTTGTGTTTTGTATATGAAAGATTCATAGATGGATTATTGTTGGAGGTGTATAATTTTGTATATAATTAATCGCTTGTTATTTTCCTCAGCGTCTGTTGCAAAAGAGTTTTATAATGGTAAAACCAGATTACTTTTTCTTTTATTGATATCCTTTATTCTTGGCCTTCTCTTTCTGTCAAATATTTTACAGTTTAAAATAATATATGTAACATATTTATTCATTATTAAAAGTTCCTCGGAATTTTAAGTGATAAATGTGGCACCATTTTCTTTTTAAACAATCTGTATTCGGCAGGGTATTCACCAAAACACACGCAACTATTAGTTATTCACTCAATACGAAATGTTAATGCAGTAATCGCTTTATTAAGCACTAAAACGTTAAGGTGTTCTAACGGTCCTATACTACAATTGAAAATGTTCTTAAATATGTGTTGGCTCAACGAATAGAAATCCGGACAACTTTCATGACGGACAGCTCGTCTATAAATATCGCACACGTGTTAGTAATGTAAATGAAAACTGTTTATTAACAACTGTATTCTTGTTTTGATTTTGTACTGTCCGAAAATATATTTTATTTTAAATTTATTTTGTTATTTTGATATAAATTGATCCTCCTTAAAAGAACTACTGTTCTCATCTTAGATGTTATTCTCATAACTGCTGTAATGAGACCAAGCTACCTCTATGAATTAAAAAAGAGTTCCGTGGATTTTGCCTCTGATATTGTCGCTGACAATGATCGTTGACCTTCTTTGAAATTTGAGTAGCGATTATTATTATTATTATTATTATTATTATTATTATTATTATTTATTTATTAATTTATTTCTCCACAAATAAAGTTATATTTTCAATTGAGTTTGTGTGAGTACGTACAGTCTATCGTGAACATCGCATGACGCATCCTCACCATACTTGGTTAAAATATCGGACACCGACTTACTGTAAGCGGATAACATATTGGTATATCTACGGCAAAAGTAAAGGTCACGGTAAAAGCTGAAAGATCACTCTTTTGGCGATATCATCGGTTCTTCCATCGTATATTTTTGGCGATATCATCGGTTCTTCCATCGTAGAGCCTCGTTATGTCACCGTATCGTAGCTTATGAACTCCTGCATCTGCCATGATCTTTAAGAGTTAGAGCTAGTGCGTAATCTTGATTACATTTTAACTTCAATTTTTCCAATTTAATGTATGAATCTGATGATCTTTGGTAACAGTAACCTCCTTACAACATTTTAGCTTGGTTAGATCAATGGTTCTTTTGTTATCGAAATTCCCAGAGAATATTTCATACAATATTAGCCCACGTAAAGACTCTCGGTCATATTTACGTTATCACCCGATTATATGTTATTATTTTATTTATATGCGAAACCATGCACGACCCGTTCAGTTAGTATTTTTATTTATATGTATATATATATATATATATATATATATATATATATATATATATATATGATATGCAATGTAATTGTCTGACGTTTGATCACAAAAAAACTCTCACTAGGGGCTAATTTACATACGGTTACAATTATTCTGAGCACACAATGCTAGGCATATCAGCTCTATTTAAATTTTCTATATTTGCAGTTTTACCGACGAGAAAAATAAAAACCATAGAATGAAATATGTAAACTCCGATGTTAAGCAATACGAAAACGAGAAAATCTGTATATTTCAAACATTTGGCAAATTCAAGTCAAAAAATTTGAAAAAACTTAACAAATGTAAATAATTAAAAAAATGCGTTCAGTTGAACACTTTTAAACTTAGAGAATTATTTACTACAACAGTATTGTTTTGATTGCTTTATATTACAGGCAAAGTGTTTGCAGAGGCTAAGTAGCTTTCAAGGTTCGCCTAAACCTGTGGCCTCAACTGGTGTCCAATCATCCCAACATTATGTGATGCACAAAATTAATGACCATCCGTGCGTGTTAATGTGTTACATTCTTTTTTAGGTTACCCTGTTAATATGAATGCGTATAGAACGAATACTGTGGATCTAGAGAAATACACCTTTAGCACAAATCGAGCTGTTCCACAGGTAGAGGTAGTTTCAGTTGCACTCATCAACTGATTAGCTGGTTCTGAGAACAGCATGGCTTCGTAGATGATCATATATATTTGAAAATGAGAAGGTCGAATTTCTCAAGTTAATGGAGTACCACGGACTTTAAGCAGGTTGAGCTTGCTGCATATGCAATCAGTCATTGGATAATACATGTTCTACCATCAATTAATAGATACCTTAAAATAAGCCGAAATTACAAATTTAGACCCCCCACCCACATGCACACAAAATGTCGGCGATGTGAACATTAATGAAATTCACAATCCTTTCTATAATCTTAATACATTTTAGACAAAATAACTTTAGTTAATGGCTGACTTTGCCACCAATTCTCACTCATGAAAGTTCAACAGTCTTTGTTTTTCGTTGTTTAATAATATACCCAAAATGTTCATCTCTGGTAGCCCGATATGGATACGACTGATTAAAAAAAATACAAGTGTGACTCATTGCTGTCAACCACACCCTTGGACGGGTATTACAACTAGTAGTACTTGAATTCGATACGAAATTGATTTCGTAAAAGAAAATATTCGATCTTTGTAAACATAAAGCAAAAACTCGTTTAACATAATATCGATACTCCAATATTTAAATGTCAGAAGAAAATAAAAATGTATCGATTTTGCAAATCGTATTTATTTCGAGTCAGTTAAACATTTATATTCTTATTGTTCTTGTTTTTTAATAATTTATTTTCTTTTTTGTGTTATTGAAGGAAAGTCTTACGTAATCGAATCTAATTGGTTTCTCCATTGCGTTTCATTCTTCTATTTTCATTTCTTGCAGTCGATTACACCTGTAATCATTTCCACTTTTCTCACGTGTCTTTGTTTTTCTTGGATAAACGGAAATCCAATTCCACGGATTCTTAAATGATTCAAAGTTTGAACAGAAAAAAGCAAACACTTCATGAGAATGTGTTGTTTTTGTACTATCTCGAATCCGCTCTTGAGAAAGGGCGTTTTTTTCTTTATCTCTCTCAAATATATATATTCTTTCACGGCATTCTATTTTATGATATATCGTGAATTTTATACTCATATATATATATATATATATATATATATATATATATATATATATATATACGAGGGTTGATAAAAATAGTTCACAGAATATTCAAGAAAACAAAATATATACATGAGCTTTTTCCAAATATAGTTCCCATTCGGGTCAATGTACAGCATATCTTCAGATTAGGACTCGATCTAACTTTGATTCTAACTATGACTATGTCTTAACTCTAACCTAAAACCGTAATCGTTACGACGGGGTCAAAGTTAGCAAATATGGAGAATCACCAAATGTCCGTCTAAAGTCGCTATTTCCAAGTTCAAGTACTCTCTTTGAAAAACTTTAGAGGACGTTTTTTTGTTGATTTTTCTCTCAAATGAAATGGGTTACTTCGGGGACTCCTTTAAATATCGGCAATGATAGAAGAAATCTCATGGAGCCACACACACACACACACACGCACGCATATATATATATATATATATATATATATATATATATATATATATATATATATATATTAAATTCAAGATGATACCATTCTATGATCTTATAACAATTTCTGAATTTCTATTTTCTGATGAAGAAAATGTTTGAGTAAAAATCTTGGATAACATGTGTTTCTTTTGAAAAACAATTTTGTATATGTATAATTTATGTATGTAGGTGTATCTGTCTCTCTCACTATATATATGTGTGTGTGTATGTACAGACTAATTTATCGATTATACAAATTTTGAACACATTTGCTAGGCGTTACATTCGTTAATGTGGGTTATAGTTAGCTTTTTTATATTCAATTGATATAAAGATGCGTTGGAAGCAGTTCGTGATTTGCATTAAATTTGTAGCATATTTATAAGACACTAAGTAAACGATGAATTTCATTTTTATTCTTAAAATCTATTAAGTGTAATCCTTTAATTTTAGATATTTTCTTAAAATCTATTAAGTGTAATCCTTTAATGTTAGATATTTTCTAGAATAAAACTCATAATTGATTTTGATTCAAATTGAAATAAGAATCCTATACATAAAGTTTAGTAGCATCATGTCTTGTGTTTAATGTTCCGTTCGATAACATTAATTAATCCTATTTTGCGACAGGAATCTTTAATACAGATATATAAAAAGTCAAGTTTGACATTGATTGCTTGAAATCTCGTAGATCGATACTTGATTCTAACTCGCCACCTTTTATTTTTCTACCTGAACCATTTTCTATGATCTAAAAAATGTGTTTCTATTCAGTTTCATTCCAAATTAACTTTTTCCAGCGAGTGGAAAAGGTATCACAATAGAGATAATTTTCAATAATTAACTAAACATCTGCGTCGATAGCTGAATATCTTGTAGATCGATACTTTATTAATGCAAAAATAGTTCAACATTACTTTACTTTACTTTTTCAGTTTTCACATACAAAAGTTTTAGAATAAATTTGCACGTATTAAACTTACTTGTATATCATAATACTATATGCAAAAAAAAAATAATTCGAAATATGCTTTCAGTCTAATCTCACAAGCGGCTGATTATTATTCATGAAGAATGGATTTGCAATGATACATCCATAAACAAATATGGTGTCGCTACACGCTATTTCCTTTTCTTTTTATTTCCTTTTTTCCGTGCAAAATAATTATAAGAGAACATTTAATCCGATATATTTTTCTGTCACTTTAAAATGCTTTTCGAAAACAACCATAGGAATGTGATTTCTTCTTCACGCAATATGTGCGTACATTTTCATGTCTTTCAGTTATTATTCATTGAATTTTTGTGTAATATATTTTACTTTAATTGGTACATTTAAAAGTATTTCCTCTGTTTTTACACTAGCTTAAATACATATGTATAGATACATTTATGTGTGAGCGTTACGTTTTCTTTTCATGTTTTTACGAATTATGGTTATCGAAATAATTAAATGATTTACAAATACATTTCTTTAATATCATTATTACTCAACCTAAAATTAAGTTAGTTTTTTGCTATCATGACGAATATGCTATTTCCTTATTTGTCGTAGAATTATACACGTTAACTCGTTGACACATCTTTGAATAATTAAAGGTTAATTTGCTACGACTTAAGCCTAACCAATAACTAGTTATATTATTAAAATGAGTTAACCGTTTGCGTTAATGATGGCTATAAAAAAAGTTTAGTAAATAAAATATTTACGGATGCGAAAGCGTTTTTTTTTATGGCGAACATATTTTTAGAATATATAAAAAAAACGTTTATTAATTGACCAAACATTTTGTGCTTTAATTTATTCAAATGATGACTAATTATTTGCTTAATATTTCCGGTATATCCCAGAAATTTAGCAACGTTTATGCATCACATATGATATGTGTGATCGAAGAGAAAAACTAAATACAAATAAAATGTTATTCACAACTATATTCACAATATTGCATACCTTACTAATAAACTTTCTAAGTACTACACGAAATGCTCCAAACAACGTAAATCACCCTCTATTCGATTAATAATTATTTGATTATATGCACTTGCTAGTATATTATTATTGGGACAGCTTACATGTACGTAATGTATGATGCGAGATGGGTGTATTGAAGATGGTCGATAAAAATAGAATTTTCTGTAATATATTCTTGGCAAAAACAGAGTGGATTTGAAAAGTCCGTGTGTGCCTGATTAGTATTGAATAAGAAGCTGTGGTCTGTGGTGGGTAGCTCAATGATTTTTTATTATATATATATTCTAACTGAAGTAATCGTTAATGCCCAGTTTCTCACAATTTTCTCTTACGTGTGTCAGTTCCATTAAGAAACCTTTTTTTTAACTTTAACTCGCAATAAAATAAACAAAAATGCGTTTCTAAAAACTATTATAAATAAGGAAACGTTAATTACTTTGGTTTATGATAAATCTGGAACGTTAGAGCAATCAGAAACAACATGGCTTTCGTGAGACTCGAACCCAAAAAGGTGGCATCAAATGTTGGAACAAGCCGCGAAAACTCATCCACACAGCCACCGTTTAAACGAAAATAGTCATGGTTGTAACGTAGTTAAGTTTTTTATGAGTTCGACATTGCCAAACTAAAGTAAACATCCTGCTATCACTCCACGTAGATTTAAAGTAGTTCAATAGTCTAAAATAAATAAATAAATATACAACAAATCCCATTCATAAAAAAACAGGATGTCAAAAAAGTATGATAAATTGACTAAAACAATGTTGACTTATTTGTATATGGTTATTTATTTTTCCTAAGTATTTTGTTTGGTCGGCTACTAATAAAAAAAAACTATTAATCTGGAAATAAAAAGTAAACACTTTCGACATTTTGTTATGTTAAATATGCGTATTTTAATGGTGAGTAACTTTTTATAAGTAATCAACAACTTCTGATATGGATAAGGACATCGTATTAAAGATGCTGATTCCAAATTTTCGGTTAGTAGGCAACTGAACAATGATGCGGCGACACACACACATACATAGGATTAGTTTGGTTCACATATATATATATATTTTTTGATTTTATTCCATTAGTTGCGACAAAACAAGTTTTGTTTCATTGTCGCAACTAATGGAATAACATCAAAAAATATATTTTGCTCTGAATTTTCATTGAGCACTCTCATAAACCCGGTTTCAACTTCCTTCGGATTCATACCCCCTGGATATTTGTAACAAGTTAATTATATATATATATATATATATATATATATATATATATATATATATATATATATATATATATCGACACAACAAAATACGAAAATGACATTTACAATGATAAATTTATCCTGTCTGATTTCTATTAAATTTCGGAAGCATAACAAAAAATAAAAATGAAATATTAATCAATTGAGATCAAAGAATAGAATTACAGTCTGGCTTGTCACAAATTGTGTGTAATGCAATATCATAATAGAAAAATGAAATGAGTTGGAAAATGAGCGAGCAATAATGTTTTGAATGTTATTGTTTCAAGTTCTTAGATCTGAGTATTTCATTTAATCTTCAGTTTTTTATATCTATTCATATCACTTCTTCTAGAGCGAACCTGATCTACTTCTTGCCTTGAGGCCGTTTTTTTCTTCGATTGTGCTTATCTCTTCGTTTTACCAACAATAGAAGCGTGTCTTGGATCGTCAAATTATAAACAGTGCGTGCTTTATTTGTTTGATCGATTCACTTCGATTCACTGACCAACCCTGCTAATATATATTAAGTATTAAGCATATAAGTATAATATATATATATATATAGATATATAGATATATATAAGAACAGAATCCCTGCTATCAAGAGGCTACTAAGTTAGCTCTAATTATTATTTTCGGTGTATCACTTCCATTGCATCATACATTCAATATAGATCTATTGTAATTTTAAAAACTAATACAGGGTGGGCAAAAATAAGGGTCCTATTTTTAAAAATTCATAACTTTTTTATTTATTGATTTTTTTATTTTTTTTTTTTAGAATAAGTAAAGGACCCATTCCGAAGCAAGCATGAGCCGTATTAGCCCTAAGGAACGTACCCTCATTTAGAAAACATTATTTTTGCTTAAAAAACTCAAAACAGTGTAAAAAACAATACTTTAGTTTTTGTAAGTTTTAAGAAGTGTTTTTCGGCTAAAATTTATTTTGTTTATTTCAAAAAATCTCGGAAGGGTCAGTCTACACACACATAAAGTTTGGTGAGTTTAACTTTTATTTTGTGGAAGTTATTCAAATTCAAGTTATTCAAATTTAAAGATAGGACCCTTATTTTGGCCCACCCTGTAGTTCTGATTGTAGTTCTTATTCTGAAAATTAATGAACATGATATTTTAAGAATAGCGTTGGTCATTTGTTCTGTTTTAATTTAATTACTTTATTTAATTACTGTTAATATCGATACAACTATTACACATGAATTGCAAAATAGGACAATGAATTTGCTAATGAATAACACTAAACATTAATTCATTATCAACTGTTTTAAATAGTTATTCAATTAGGCATACGAATAATTGTGTATTGGACTTATCTCTCTACTATATATACAGTATTTCAAAATAGTATTTTGTATTATTGATTTTAATTACAGTGAGACGTTTTCATGGTAATATAAGTGTAATAAATAAGAACATTCCACATCCACACTCACTTATTTATGTACTGTGGATTCCTCACCCAATAAGCATATACTGAAGTTTTTTGTACTTAATATGGTTAAAATCTACAACGGATTGTTACTTTTATTAACCATTCCATGGGTCGTATTTTGTACTTATACTGTATGTTTTACCATACGGAATTCTTAAGATCAAATACATATTCTGATGTGTAAAGATTATTAATTAATAAAAAATAGTATATCTATATATAAATGTGTGTGTGTTTGTTATAGAAAAAAGTTAGAGAACACACCTAAAATCCCAAAGTTTATTTACATGTCAAATTCTTCAGGGAAGGAAATGTATGTCGTTCTGAATTTCTCAGTGGCCTCCTAAGGGGGTTATGGGGACATAACTTCCCTTAAAAATTCAGATATATCCTAATTTTATGGACGTTAAATAATATCTATAACATTTTCCCGGGTAAGAAAATCAGAGTGATCCAAAATATTAACGTCATTTGCAATGTGCCAAAGTTATGTGTACTATTCAAAGGTTGCAATATATGCAGAAAAAGATTACAATTTAAAATGCGTGTATCCGATTTTAATGAACTTTAAACTACATGTAAACACACTAATTCAGAGAATTTTTCTTGAATTTCAGTTTCTTTCGAATATATTCGTAGGCAAAATGGTGTGACAGAAATGTAAAAATTAAAAAGAATATCGTGTCATGGTTAAAAAGAGGGATGGTGTTCCACATTACATCCCGCGCAAGACTGACTTTAAAGATAAGATTTGCGCATTTGATTAAAACGTTTAAATATTTGATAAATATCTCTCCACATTAAGAGATTCACGAATGAAAGTTCACATCTAAAGTTTATTAAACTAAATTAACCCGAACAATTGTATCCGATAAAAGTAATGTCAAGTAACCAACTGCCCCGACTATTGGACATCATTGGTACGTAAAAAATGATAAGCAATAGCCAACTTATGATGAAATAAAATATATGTTATACATGACGCATGCGTATAAGGAATATTGACCCTAATGTCAATGTATGACGGTAAATGAAGTGTTTTAAGTAAACTAGATTACTGCGTTTCCTATATTTATAATTTAAATTCCCGAAACAGTTTTTCATGGTAAACAACTGATGATCCCTTAAATAATGTTAGAAGCAAACTAATATAATATCTGAAAAAGATAAATTGAATTACATGAGTGATTTTCCACTGAACGACTTGGGACTTAAGGTTTCTTTTTTTTAATATAGTTTTAATGGTTGAGAAACTTCCAAGACTATATATATATATATATATATATATATATATATATGATGTATTGCCTGTAAACGATATATATTATGTAAACCATAAAAATGGTTTGATAGAATTTCGGTTTGCTTGGATCGTGTAGTTACATAACATAAGGCGACACTTCTTTTGATTATCTAATGAAAAATAACGGTGAATATCTGAAAGTAACTATTACCAAAGGCATTATCGTCTCGCGAGGAATATGTAATATTAATAGATAGATGTATATAAATACATAGATAGTAATGTATATATTGATGTATATAAATATATATGGTTAACGATATATAGATGCATATAAATGTATATAGTTAACGATATATAGATTCATATAAATATATATATAGTAAATGATATATAGTTAATGATATAAAGTTGTATATAAATATACACATAGTTATATATATATATATAGATGTATATAAATATATACATATGTAAGATAATGAAGAGTGGCAAAATAAATCGTAGACGAGTCTATTGTTGGTGGGGCGTCGAGAAAAAAAATCGACTTGATAACTGTTAAAAAGGAGAATGTTCCGCAGTGCAAGCGAGATATGAAAGGCGGCGGTTTCAGAAACGCGAAGAGCCGGAGCGCTTGGTGATCAGAGCATCGAAGTACCGGAAGAATGGCAGTGTACCGATGTGTATGATACGATGAAGCTTTATTGGCTATGGTTCCCAAGCCAATCTTGCTGTTAGGCTTTCGTGTCTGCTGACTAAATATGCGGCGGATAAGCAATTTGTACTTTGAAGGAATTCCCTGACTTTTATTTCATCAGACAGACAATTCGAAGTTTTTTCTGAACAATAGTGTCAGTTCACGCTCGAATAGACAATGCAAGGCAAATGGCTTTCCAATCGGATGTATATATGAAAGAGT
>OY744533.1:21134922-21147422 GCA_963556195.1 Sepiola atlantica | reverse complement strand
TAAAATTTGCACAATGCTAGGTTTAGGTAATTTTACAAACCAGAATACATTATTACCGTACATTTATCGAACCGTATTTACCTCTGGTGATTCTAAATGAATTATATTTTTACTTAATGCTAACACTGCATTCAATTATGTATTTAAAATAAATATTAATTTATTTACGTAAATCGATCGTTTTTTTTATATTTGTTTATATTCGCAGGAAAAGTATTATCGATTACCATAATACATTACTTTCTTATTTACAACCAATATTTGGAAGACGTTTAGCTAAACACATCCACCTCCATATTTTTTCTGAAGTACGACATTTTTATACATACAATATTTTTATTCGAAATACAATACTTTAATAGTAAATAACCTTTAATAGTTTAATCACTAGCAGCAATTGCGACTTGACTCAATTTAGGAGAAATTTGAGAGGTAGTCAAATGATCTCATATTTTAATTGAACTTTTTTAAAGAATTGTTTGGGTCAATGAGAATACTACCGGACAACATCTTGTAGGCGCAAATAATGATTAATATTTTATTAATTCAATACATTTTAAAATGTATTTTTATGAGAATGCTTCCGGCTAATAACTAATCACTCGTTCATGTGTGTTTTATGTAAAACAGAAACAAGTTCGAATATGTTTGATCGAATTAAAATGTTGCACATAAAGTTCTTTGACAAGATACATAAGAAAAAGCCACTGATGAAATTCATAAAAGACGAAGATAGAAATTGAATTAACGTTAAATTAATATTCAACACTAATTACAAAATGTCCGACAATGCAACATCGTAATTATACACCAGTCGATTAAAGAAGAAATGTAATGTAGTATATTGACAAACGAGTAAATTATTATGTAGCCGTTAGTAAAAGTTTAATGAAATACACCATAGAAGTATCGATCCATTATTAAATATCATCGAACTTTACAGAGAAAACTTTTGTGACATAGCATGGACGACCAAATGCGTTAGTACGATGTTGTTCATAGTCTTGTCTCCAAAAGAGGATGGTGTCGTCTTTCTTCATCTCTGTCTTGTCGCAACACAAGTGTCCACAATTGATAATAGAGAGCTGCTGTATTTTTTTTTCATTTATAAAAACACACGATCGTGAACTAATACAAAATGTTATCAAGACAACAAAATAAACGTTTGTTTACGGTTCATATGTTTATTAATATATATCTATGGCCAGGGTATTGTAAAGTAGTACTTGTTTATCGGCCGACATTAAAGGATCTCCAATATCCCCTCCTAAGCGGCAAGTTTTTTCTTGAATATAGGAAATTAGCATTTATTTGCTTCTGGCTAGTGTAAGAGCTATATTGAAATATGGCCTACCTTGACCCGCATTAAGTATGGCAGCCGTGAAGTCAATGCAAACTAAGGAAAGCCAGACTAAGAGCATCATGGTAAGGTGTTTTCGAATGCGATAGAATTAACCACTGAGCTAGGGATTATCTCGCTCGGCATGACAGACGGAGAGAAAGGAACCACTAACTGCGGAGAAGTGATGCACGCTGTTACCGATGTGAAGGACTAGACCATACTTCTTTGGATTATATGGGAAAAGGTTTCAGAGACGAAATATATGCGCCAGCTTCTTCCCCAGAAAAAATATGAACTGTACGCTGCCAATTGTGGGAATAGCTGTGAACGGGAAGGAGTGAATTGCACTAGTTGATTCCGGATGCTTCTGCATCATAGTGAGCAAAAAAGTGTGCCGGGCGTGGCGAAAGAAGACTATCGAGGTTGTTATTATTGGCGGGAAACGCAGCCAAGTGTAGTTGCGTCCGTTAGCATCCCACTGCAGTTTTGACGGGTTATTGTAATGAAGGTTTTGGCAATGGTGGTGGAATCGCTTGGGGTACACCTCTTGATGAGGGTAGACGCAATAAAAGCTCAAGGCGGAGTATCGATCTCGAAGCGGTAGGCATCATCATTGAAGAACCCGATTATTTAACGAAGTTTGATAAACAGCGACGGTGAAATGGGCGGAAGGCAAGGCGCCCGACAAGCTGAGAAAGCGCTGCACAGAGTAGTTCATTCTGGTAACTGTTTGAAAAAAAATACATTGAAGGATCAAGAACGGCCGCGATAGCTGCTTCCGTTGATGGCTTTTGTACAGCAGAATAATCAGAAGTTCGCCCTGTAATGGGCTACAGGATACTCAATCTGCATGTGGATGCATATCCTTAGACGCTGATGTTTGCGTCAGCGCACTAAGGTAATTAAGACGGCCAGGATCAAATTAAACGTTGCTGGATCTCCGATCTGCTTTTCTTTAAGTGTGCATTGGTGAGTCACTTTAAACCTATTAGACTGTTGTGTTCCAAGGTAGAAGGTACTGTTTAACGAGGTAGGGGTTTAGTCTGGATGTGTCTCCTAAAATAATGAGGTACATTGTGAACAGTGTTATCACAAGACAACCACATCAATAAAGCGATGTTTATGTGGATGAAAGTGTCGTGTCCGCAACCAGTGTCGTAAAACATTTGGCGGGCTTTGACCAGCAACACTCTTGAGCGATCGAAGGATGGGGCTCAGGTGCTTGGTTTACCGTTTTAGACGATGCATTATCTTGGAAACGTGGGAATGAGCTCCTAGACGTCCTATACACTATTACTAGAAGAGAGATGTTCGCTCTCTGTGG
Organism: Sepiola atlantica; assembly: GCA_963556195.1. Taxonomy (NCBI): domain Eukaryota; kingdom Metazoa; phylum Mollusca; class Cephalopoda; order Sepiida; family Sepiolidae; genus Sepiola; species Sepiola atlantica. The sequence continues at coordinate 21,144,756 of OY744533.1, read as the reverse complement.
ACAACTTTTTGGACATCTCCTTGTGTGTGGCTGGCTGCGAGTAGAGACTAGTGTCATCAAGACAAAAACAAGCGCGGAGACAGAATAATGGGAGGATAAAACCGAGGATACCCCGTTAAGACGCATGCTTACCGAGACGTTTAGCAGAGTGGGTCAGGTCGAACTATCCAATAGTTAATAGTGAATGAATGATCAGAAGCTTGACGTGTGTGTTGACGCAAGTTCCTATGTAACAGCTGCCCTGATTGAATAACATGGAATCGCGATTGAAGATACGTGTTAGATGCGGGCATAATCAGAGCCACGACACATAAACCTCGTGGATGTTGATGCTATTCTTAGAGAAGTAAATTTGGCTATACACTGGGTGGTAAAATACTTACAGCTGAAGACCAACACCTTATGTGTTCATGTATGACTTATTAACACGTTGACTAAACAAATCTAGAGTGAGCACTAACTCTGCTAGTAAAATGCTTATTCGAAGAAGGTTACAAACATTTTCAGAACTGGCCAAAGGGTACGCGCTGGTTTTAGACGTTGTGTTCGTCAGGTTCAGTCAAAATAAAGCCGATAAGATAACTTGAGTCGCGCAGAGATGGCTTGAGGCAATGGGGAATGAAACGGAGCATGTGTTGCAGATATGTGAAATAACAATAACTGCATGGAGCCGAGCAAAATACAACATATCCATTTGAACAACGGTCACCCTGGAGTGGAACGAACAACCTACTTCGTGAGGGTGGCTCGCCCCTTGAATGACAAGACGGCAGTCAAATCTACAATTATATTTTGCCGTAAATGTCTGTCTATGGATCCTGCATCGATACGATGGTCACATCGGAAACTTGAATAATCGAACGCATGGCAATGGTTTGGTATAGATGTCACCCATTATGGGTTTTTTCTACTTTATCCTCATCGATTACGAGCTTACCCGGGTTTCCATATGGGGGTCTGTCTCAGCTCTATTTTATTTGAAAGGGGTTTACCCGAAGAAATGTTGACCGTCAACGGTGCACCCTTTATAAGCAATAGGTTTAGAATGTTAACTGAAAACTTGAGTGCCCGATTGCGTTTCAGGTGTGCATACGCACCGTTAGGAAATGGTATCGTCGAGAAGTCTCATAGATTAATAAAACGGATTCTCGCTAGGAAGTGATGAATTGCACAAAAAGCCCGTGTATTGATACAATATCACGCCGAAAAACGATGATCATAGTGCAACGGCTCCGGCGAATGCACTGTACCAGTATGAAGTCTAAGTGAAAGGCATCGATGAATCCCTTAGTTGCTACCAGAACACAAGCATGACGTTGATTAACAAAAGCCCGGCCAAAAATGTACCCGAACGTATGGAGTACAGGAACTGTACTAAAACGGCGTGTAAGAGATCTTCGCTCGTATCCTCGGATGCTGAGCAATTCCGAAGACAGTGGAAGTGCAGCGTCCAGCGATGGCGAATTTTCTGTGTCTGTCATGAATGACGAGGTTAATAGGTGACCCTCATCGGTGTAGCGATTGTGACGACAGGGACAGTGACGACAACGATAATAACGGAGATAAACATATCTCGATAGAACCGACTAAAGAAGCGACTGAATCAACTGTGCCACGTCTCTGAAGAAGCCAGAGACAAAACGAGCAAGCCTAACAGCTTCTGTGTGTGTGATGATGAGAACAGGGGTAGTGTAATAGACAGAGCCAACCTCCTTGACATAAACGACAAAAAATTGCCTCTGCCGTGCATGAAAGCTTGGCAAAGGGACATTTGCATAGCGTCCAGTTGAACTGATAAAAAGAAAAGTTTTGAGAATGAAAATAGAACGAACTGGAGAGCGGTAGGAACGATGATTTATTGTTAGATTTTCACGGATTATTTTAGTTCTGTGCGTTGCTTTCGTACATCAATACAGGCAGTATGTGTAGGTATGTTTGCCTTTTGCTAATGTGTGAACATATGTGTCTAATAGTAGTGTTATTGCCTTCCACGCAATTCAGCGATGAAAGTAAGCGTAAGTGTGCCCTCTCTTTTGACTGATCTGTGTGAATTCTTCTGGTTCTTTTTATTTGTGACGCTGGCTCGTGTAAGTGAATCTTTTTTTAGCGCTAAACATGTTCTGCCTGCGAACGTAGTTGAAAGAATCTCATAAATTTTAATATTTGAAATTTGGTTTTGTTTTGTTTTTTAGCCGACTTTTGTGGAAACTGTGGTACGTATAATTTTAGGCGTAGCTTTTGAGCTTGTGTGACGTTATTGGTTAATTATTATGGGATGTAAAGATAGGTTAATACTATACTTTATCTACTTGGTGCAAGGTTAAATATACTTATTAAAGTGTGTTGGGTTATTTACTTAAAGTTGTGGGATTCTATCGCTAAACTTCAACGAAGAGTTAATGAACAAACAACCAGACAGTACTGCAAATTTCTATATAGATCTGGACGGATTGTTTTGTTGGGTATGTTGTCTAGCTTAAGTAAAATCTTACTATTCTCCGTGTTAATTCTCTTTTCATCCAATTACTGCTGCTGATTGCTTTTTCTAATGCCATGGCGAGCCAATATATTCTGATCAACACTTGGGATCCTCAATACACATCGCTTTAATAGGACAGCAAGAAATACGCCCAGGCCTTCATGTTTACCCGATCTTAATCAATGGGAGGGTCAATTGCAATTCAGCGTATCTGTTGATGAAATTGAATTATTAGGATACAGCGGGGAATTTCCAAACAATAGAAATGTCGCCAACACAAAGAAGAGATAGGCGAGTAAAATTGGAATAAGTAGAAGAGTGTTGGTGACATTGATGCGGAGTTCAACTCTATAAGTCGCTTGTCTATACAATATCACACTTAAAACTTTGAATAGGTGAGTTTTAGTTGCATAATAGACAAGGAGATAAAATCAGGCATATGATTTGGGTGACTGAAGATTTTTACATTTATTTTTGTAAAGCATATTCTGGTCTTCGGAACAACATCCACTTTCTACAGTTCTTTTATCCGGGTGTCTGAAAGATTAGATGTGCGTGTAATTACTCTGCTTAAAATTTCATTAAAAAATCCCGGCATATCATACACTAATCGGATTAATATCGATATTGTCTCGTTCTGTATCCAACTGACTCCGTAGTTTTTTGGGAGATGACATTCTTATAAAATTCTGCAAGAACACACGGTGGTTATTGTGAGTCTTGTTTAGCAGTAATTTTTAAATATCTTGCATGGACACAACAATAGTTTTGATATTTTAAAGAAAATATCTAATAGCTAATATCGGGAAAGGAAATTCATTTCTATAAACTATATGATTGGTATTGTTAGAGAATATGGCGAGTAAACCAGTCAATATTCATTGTCCACTTTTATCCGAATTTGTTGGATTAGAATCTAATGTAATGTTATTTTTAACTAATTCGCAAGGACGCTTTGTTTTAATACGGTACTGCTCGATCCAATATACGTAAATTAAGTAAGAGATATTGCTGTGTGAAATGCTTTCTTTAAATATATTTTAGTTTTAAATTGAATTCATGTAAGATTTAGCGTGTGCGTTTAAATCAAGGCACATTAAGTAAGGTACGTGTATACGGTGATTTAAAACACCATGCTATGTAGATGTGTGTTTGCGATTTTTAAAGGTGTGTCTTCTGCACATATATATTTGCTGAGGTCATGATCTTAGTATAAATCGAAACGGTCATCCGGTAATGCATTTATCGTTTCAACAATCTAGAAATTTATTGACATCTTAAAAATTAAACTTTCTAGCTTCTGGCTCAATCATAAACTAAACGGAGTGTGTAAAAATTTACATGCCTTAGCTTATCTTATTAGTTTTCATTCGATTATTTGTACTGGCCGAGCTCTTCGTAAGCAATAACATTTTTTTTAAATAAATTCCTATATCTACGTTTTTGTGATTGGAGGTGTTTTTGTGAGTATACTATCTGTTATCATTCACTTGCAGTTTACCATATTTATCATTTTGATTAAGGTGTCGATTTTTATATATTGTGTCTCGGTAAAGTATTTTTTCATACAGTTATTTTGTAAAAGAGAATGTAATCTAATGTTGCAGTTACAGTTTTCATCTATTATTAGCTTTCAGTGTTCTATTTGGATTATTACTATGTCTTTCAGAATTCTTACATGTTCTTATGGTGCTATTATTATAAGTATTATTATTATGTTTGTTATATTTCATCAATTCCTCTTTGTTGATTTTATTTTTATGTTTCTCTTTACAACTGTCTTTAGACATTTTATTATTTAGGGGGATTTGATGACTTTTAAAAAAATTTCCTCACTTATTTTCGGATAATCTCACTTGTTATTAAATAGTGTATGCATTGGATCAGTTACAAGCAAATGTTTATCGTCAATAATTAATAATTCCTTACCTTGTTTTATTTTAATTATTTAGTTGTACGGTGGAGTAAACTAAATGATAATTCTCTATCTTCTATTTTTTTGTTTGTATTTTCTTCTAATGTTTCCTTTCAATGTTATTATATTCACAATTTAGAGCTGTGCTATCGACATTACTAACATTCTTAAATACCTTTTTGTAAGTAAAAGACTTAAATAGAACTAGGAATATGTTATAATTTTTGTAGGGTGAATAGATTATTGTTTCACGTATATTTGGTTACGATGCTCTATTCAATGCGGCACATATGTATTTTTTCCAAGTTGAAAGTGACATCTAAAAAGGTTTAGTGATTTTTCATGTGTTCTAATACTTCTAGGACTATTTTTCAATTGCATATATATAAATATTTGGAAATTTTTATCGTTGACTTTGTTAGACTATTTTATCATAGCTAATCAATAATTTCTGTATCGACCGATATCACACATATCACATTCAATTGTTAGGGTGTGCCACATATATAGACCTACAAAAATCGATGTCAGTACAGGGTATAGAGTCGCCAGATCAAATATTTCTTCATTCCGATCTTTAGACATCATTACGAATGAGTAAGGTGAGGCGGGCGACCGGGGAAGAGAGAGCTTTCGCCCAATTGTAAGGGGGATAAGAGGCAACAGGTAGAGAGGGCGCTGACATGTAGTGACCAGGGATAATAGAACCCCGGGCAACGCCGGGTACTTCTACTAGTTACTAATAATCGTCGATATTGTATACTTCTTAATAATGTTGATTTCATCGTTGAATATATCGGTTAAGGTAGTTCGATTTGTGAACTGTAAAAAACGGTGGTATGCAAAAGTTGCAACTTAACACCAAATATTGCCACACAAAATGTGTTTATTCATAACTTTAAAGATTAAGACAATCGTGAAGTCTGCTATTAATAAGTTGGCAGGATTAAAACCGCGTCTTAAACGAAATAAATGTAAAAAAACAAATGTTTCAAATTGCAATACCTACAGCGTTAATAATAAAACAAAATACTGTAAAATATTTATTCAAAAATAACGACTTACAAATTTGTATTAAGCTGTAGATTCTAAATCTTAATCTTTTGCTTATTTAATAATAAACATTCATTTAATAATGCAATACTATTTGAATATATGATATTTTATATTAAATAGAGTTACTCATGAGAATCTTGAATAATTTACTATAGTTATTTGATTCCATTTTCGAAATTATTGCTTTTCATTATCAAGTCGTCTTACATGCATTTATTACCTATGCGTTTTTAGGTGAATGTAGATAGGTTACGTTATTATATTTATACAAATGCTAAAGCAAACTATTGTGATTGGAAAGACAACGTAAATTAGGTTCATCACGTGATGATGCGTCGACATCTCATCACCAGGATGCCGTTGTTTCCCACTTCCAGTCATCTCCTGAGAGTTATGAAACAAAAAATAAAAATGTAATACTCTGAGAGACTTTCCCGAGATCTTAGAGACTGATTAAAGTTCCTAGATGTTCCATTGAGTTCATTGGAGCTGGTGTTGTTCTAATCGTAGAGCTAGCCTTGCTATTAGATATAGCTATGCACCTTCTCAAAGCTAGTGGTGATTTTTTTTTAAATATCGTTATGTAAATATACAGGGTGTTTCAAAAGTCTTGGGAACATTACAAATGCGTATATCTCATGAACTATTCCAGGTAGAAAAATGAAACTGGTGCCATTTTAAAGCTTACTTAATCAAGTTTTTGGTCATACTAATGATTTTCGCGTTATCTTTCCAGGTGCAGTAATAGCGTTCTCTAAACAAGACAAGGCATTTTGCGTCCTCCAATTTGCAAAGACTGAATCGTAGACATGTGTTCAGCGTGCATTTCGCAGGAAATTTAAAAAAGAAGCCCCTGAAAGGAAATCCATTGTCAGATGGCATGCTAAATTTGTGAAAGATGGGTGTTTGTGCCCAAGTAAGCGAACAGGTCGCCCTTCAACTTCAGAAGATGCAGTTGAGCAAGTTCGGACAGCCTTTCAGCGGAGCCCCCGTAAATCAGTGAGAAGAGCCAGCAGGGAACTTCAGCTTGCTCCAGCTACTGTCTGGCGTGTCTTAAGGAAACGACTGCAAATGGTACCTTACAAGCTCAAGTTGGTCCAAAAGTTGAAGGACACTGATAAGCCACTTCGCCATGACTTTTGCATTGCAATGCAAGAGAAGTTGGAAGATAACGGCTTTGATGACCGGCTTGTTTTTAGCGATGAGGCGACCTTCCATCTGAATGGCAAAGTTAACAAGCATAACACTCGCATATGGGGTACTGAGAATCCTCATGAACTTCTTGAGCACGAGCGAGATTCACCAAAAGTGAACGTGTTTTGTGCAATTTCCAAAGAAAGGTGTCTATGGACCGTTCTTCTTTGAAGAGGCAACTATCACTGGTGAATCCTATCTCAACATGCTGGAAGACTGGTTAATGGCTCAGTTGGAACAAGCAGAATCTGATGACTTCATTTTTCAACAAGATGGTGCACCACCACACTGGAGTCTTAGAGTAAGGCAGTTTCTTAACACAAGGCTGCCTGGTAGATGGATTGGGAGATCTGGGCGAGATGATGACGTTCTCATGCCCTGGCCTCCTAGGTCTCCAGATCTTACCCCGTGTGACTTTTTCCTTTGGGGCTTTGTCAAGCAACAAGTCTATGTGCCGCCCCTTCCAAGAGATATTGACGAACTAAAGGCTCGAGTAACGGCAGTTGTGGGAACCATTGACGTCAAGATGCTGGAACGCGCTTGGCAGGAAATGGACTATCGACTAGATGTCTGCCATGTGACAAATGGTGCTCATATTGTGCAACTTTGAAGATTCCCCACAAAACTTGAAACTTTAACCTTTCCAACGGTACCAATTTCATTTTTCAACTCCTAATAGTTTTTGAGTTATTAAAAATCGTTATGTTCCCAAGACTTTTGAAACACCCTGTATATAAAGCTAAGAGGCTAACGGAAGCAGGGGCCTATAAAAGACAGACGAGACAGTAAAAAGTGTGTTAGTCGATGGAATAAATGACAAAAACATTCGGTTGTATAAAAAAATCATGTAGACTAAATGTTAAGAAACTCAAAAGAATAAGACCGCAGGGACTTTCACAGAGGAGATACAATTAAAAGGTAAATATTTCACTAATATTATTTTCTCTAATACTGCACAGAAGAGGTTGCTGATGCTTTTAAAAAATTCAAGAGACTGACTACAATTAAAGCTATTCCACCAAAACAACACAAATGTAAGTAAAGATTAAGCTGAATTGCAATCTATATAAAAATGAACTTCTCTTTCGAGCTATTTCAGGTATGTTTATGAAACCACCAAAAAGATATAACTAATATGTTCCATGTGTATTAATTATTACAATGATTTACACCAAGTGAATTTTCCTCGAAATTATTGTTCGCTATACAACGGAAATAAATGAACAGCTCTATGATTAACGATTTCTCTCAGAATACAGAGTAGTTATTTATAGAGAAAATGTTAAAACTACATTTGCTGCGTGGAGAATTGTATCCTTAGATTAGACAAGTGTTTGACCCTGGCCACCAAACTAATGTGCTTATGGACACGGTGAGCTTACCAACCCGAAATATCTAACAAACCTTAAAGCCTCATGAATCCTATCTTTGAAGGATATGCATTTATTTAATTACAGCTAGAAAGTGTGAAATAAAAAAGAGGCAAGTTCGATAACCAACGAATACGATCTAAATAATCAGGAATACATCACAAGTCTAGCATATTCTATTTTAAACATTGCAGCGTAATGTTATTTCTTTATTTTAATTATAGTGTGTTGTAGTCAATAGTAAAATAATAGAAACTGGAATTCAGAGTAGAAGCTATATAAATGTGGGTCATTAGGTCAGTAAACATTTATTCATAAAAAAATTGATTAAATTGGTTATGTCGATTTATCGAATCATTTTCAAGTTGTGTTATGAAAATTAAACGGAATGGAATAACATTTTAAAATAAACTCAATGAATGAACTTCATTATTCTTTCTAAAGGGAAAAGCAGACAAGAAAGTATTGGGAAAATAAAAATAAATTTCCACGCCTATCATTGGTCTAATCAAATTAACCTTTAGCAAAGTGGAGTTTACGAACTTGCATTAACGTTGGATTTTCCGAATATTAATTTTTGGAGATAGCTATGAACTGCAAATAATTGGAGCTGCCCGATTTTTTCCTTCACATTCGCAAAGTGTAAAAATTGCAGTTAACTTAACCACATACCTTATACAACGGTGTATGGATAATTGCAAATGTGTTCTGATAAAATAAGGCGTTCCTTTGCCTTGAAGTGATACTTTATATCAATTAAACACTATCTATTCATCACTATTGCACATGATGTCACTTTTCCAAACTAACAGTAGATGAATATGTCTTGTTTAGTTTTCAAATCTCTCGAATAGGTAAAATAGATTTTCAAGCAAAATTTGTGGTTTATAAATAGAATTATCCTGTAAATCGAGCCGAGCAACATACCTGTTTCTGATTTTGTGGCGGACCTGATCGACAAAAACCAGTGTCTCGTTGTGAAAATAAACTTTAAGCACATTATTGCTTTCATGGACAATGCTCGTCTCTGCCTGGGATGTAGAAGCTTGATATGAGAAAGAACAGGTTCACACAGGAACAAGAGTTTGTGTGTGTATCAACCACGTGTGATAAGCGTGCTTTTCCATCCATAAAAGACGAGCCTAATATAATGTGTCACTTACATTTTATCACTCACATGGCTAGGATATGTAAGCAATTGGGATTGATATTGAAAACCGTGTTATTTGCTTAGTAAGAATTTACTGGTTGTTTCTTAAGTTTTCGTCTTTCGTCTCATTTATAACAAAACATCAGATGTTCTTGAAATCCTTTAAAATGTTATAAAAAGTAAAGCTTAAATAATGAAGTAAAAAGCAGCATATTTAAACTCTCGTGGGGTGAAGGGAATATATCATAAATATTTTTAAATTCTAGTTATCTTTTATTTGTTTCAATTTAATGAAATAAAATGACTATTTTTATGTTTTAATAAAAATTGCTAAATTTTAAAAGTAATTTTTTGATCAAATATCGCAAAAAGAGGGTTTCACAGCCCATTTATGCAGACAATCTCAAATCACATATGTAAAACATTTAGTTTTCGGAGTAAGTATTTATATTCTAAAAGTAATTTGTAATTTTTAAAGAAGTGTAACAGTTTAGTTAAAAATCGACTTTACCAAAATTATCGATGTACATGTCTAAAGCTAAGACAAAATAAGACTTCTTATGATAGTGATGGATAAAAATCTGCCATTATGAATTTTACATTTATTTGTATCCTGATAGTATACTACAAAAAGTTAGCTCCATTATCTCATTATCTTGTCTACGTCACA
>OY744533.1:21082422-21124922 GCA_963556195.1 Sepiola atlantica | reverse complement strand
TGGTTAGCAGGGAGTGAGAAGGGTTCCCTCCATAAGGCGTCACTGATGTTATATCTGACTCAAAATCAGCCTGCTCGTAGTATCTTGTTGTTTTGAGCAACGGTTCATCCGCTTTTTGACGACTTTTTAGGGTGATATGTATCATCAGCACAATGTGATCAGAATTTCGGAGTGGGCTATTAGCTTTCGTCACACAAGCCTCGGGCATTGAGGTCAAGAAAAGGTCTAGAAGTGAGGCTTGCTGGTGTACTCGATCGCGGATGCGGGTCGGGAAATCGACAGTCTGAGAGAGGGAGTGGGCTAAGGAGAAATTATACGTAGAGTCGCCGGCTGCGTCAGTAAGGCTAGAGAATCCCAACCAGTCGCATGTATGTGGGCATTCGAGTCAATTAAGAGTGCTCTATTTATGCTTTCAGAGAACGAGTTAAGCAGAGCACAGCCCTAGGTCGACGGGGAGCGGTATAAGAAATATAAGTAACTGACACTATGATGTAAAGTCAATCTAAAGCACATGTAGTCGTGGTCATCTTATTCTAACCTATGTTCTCTAGCTAGGGGGAGGGTGTTCCGAACATAAACTCTTTGCCCGTGCATATATTTGTCAGTCTTTACGGTAGAGTGGGAGGTAGCTAGTCATTTCAAAGTAGTGAGAGGAGATTGAGGATTGAAGGTTAGTTTCACTTAGAGCTAGGATATCCGGAGAGTTTCTCAGGAGAAAGGTTTCTACGTCGTTGATGTTGGTTCTGAGTCCCCGGATATTTATGAATGCGAGCCTCAAAGGCGGAGGCGAAAGTGTTTTTGTTGGGTGTCTGGTTTAGCTTTGCTTTTATTTCTTTATAATGACATGTTTGTTTTTATTATAGAGTAGGTTGGCCAAGTTAGGTACTTATTTGGTGCCAATAAGTTCAAACAACCGGTCCATTAGTCATGACCTGGTCCATGGGGGTTGTGGCCTCGGGAAAGCCGACCGGAGATGATTGCAGGGCCCCTTTCCATGCGCGATATGGCACACACAACTACCCACGGTATTATGCAACTGATAGTGGAGCAGCCGTTCTTGGCACTACCCAAGAGTGGTGGCTCCTTTCTATCAGTCGGAAACAGCAGCCAGGCAAGCTGTCTAACCTGTCGGAACACGAGAGACCCAGACTGGTCATATAAGACTTAGTGACGAAAAAAACATTATATAAGTTGCCCTAATAGAGAGAAAGAGTACGGCGTTCACTGTCCTAGTAAGGAAACAAGGCTAGACACTGAGTGTTTAGAGGCGTCCCAGCGCTGTTACCTCTGCACCTGACTAATAAACAAAGAAGGAGAGCTAGGGCGGGCGATAGGCAGTACCTATCTACTCTTTAAGCAATTGTAGGTTAGCAAACCGGATAATTTGTTCGAGATTCCAACTTTAGGAAGGTCGTCGATCAGGTCAAAGGAGGCCTCCCTCTGCAACTGTTTACTGCCACGGCGTAAGTAGCTGGCAGCAAGGTTTTTTGTCAGAGATTCGCTTCTGTAGATGGATGGCTTTACAAGGTCTTACCGGTCCAACACTCCGAGATAGGTAAGATAGCCTGCGCTCGTGTACTAGTCGAGAGTCGCAGGTTAAAAAAGACACACACATATATATATATATATATATGTGTGTGTGTGTGTAGATACAATAAGTTAATTGTATACTAACAGGGGAACAGAAAGTTAAAGATAGGTTTCTCTCTCGCAAGTAAGTATAAATAAGAGAAATGAGTAAGAGAGGTAAAGCTTCAAGTCAGCGTGGGATTTCAAGAACTTCTTCAGTGGGAAATCAATAGACATTCAATAAGACAGTATATATCAATAAATAAACACATTTAAGTCAAACAAAGAACTAAGTAAATTCATATAAGACACATTAATATTTGGAGATAATAGTGAGTAGTAGAATATTGGAAAAAAGTAAATTAAGAATAAAGAATGAAATTAGAAAAAAGGAAAGTGCTTATCTTTCCATCAGATTAACATTGAGACCAAGCTTGTCGGTCGTCCGTTTTGTCTCAAATGACTACCGATATAGGAGAGTAACCTTTTTTAAGGAAGAAATTTAGCGGGAGTGGGGGGGGTATCTTCTTTTCAAGCAGTTGGGAAGACATTTTGCTTTTGTGTTCGCTACCGTTATAAGGACGTCACTTCTCTTTATTGTTCGTATATCATTGACCGAGCACTTAGGGATTGTTTGGAATATGTTTTGAAGTATCTTCTGGTTGCAGTCAGACGAAGCTCCCAGAACAAATAGACTCAAATTAAGTAGTGTGTATTCATACATTGTCTATGTTTATTTCCCTGTCTGTCTAGTGACACTTTATGGAAGATTAGAAGAAATCTTTAAAAAAGCAACACATAAAACAAAATGTTCGTTTAACTTTTGGCTAGGTAGAAAGTGTAGTATATGTTTTGATGCTACACTTAGTATTTTATGTCCTCGGTCAGTGAAAGAGAAATCGTTCTAGATTGAGGCAAGCTTAATTTTTGTTTCAATCCATGGTGTTGCTTTAAAGGAAGCTGGATTTCCTCACATTAACAAAACGACCTTGTGTCTAACTTTGCCCTCGTAGTGAGTCAAGTAAATAGAAACAAGACAAGCGTTACACGCATACTACTAACTGAAAAATATATTACCTCTGAAATCAGATTGAATATTTTCAGATTAGTATCACCCTAAAAGAACACATAATAAATTTACCGTTTACCGACACGGACAATACACTATAATAAGACCCTCGGCACAGACAACGATATCAAACCAAAGATGATAATGTCGCCATAGCTAAAATTGATCGCGTAAATATTAATATAAAGCAATTAAATACAAACACCTGGAAAGATTTAATTCCCTACTAAACACCCTCCTCGAGTGGCTTGAGGATACTCACCTTACAAGTAAACCCTGACCAAATATTCAAAATAACATAGTATTCAGAGCACAAATAAGATCTCCTCGACACGGCTATACACTGACTGATACGAGGAATAAATGGTGCACCAAAATAATGTTACCGGAAGTAACAGAAGTTAGTTGGATACACCACCAGACAAGATTAATTCTTGTCCTGGAATTTTATAAGACCAAAGGACACAAGAAAGGTATACTATAACTGAATTAATTGGTCAATTGGGAAGAGGAAAATTAATGTTCTTACCTTTTTTACTTACTCAACGTTTGACATGTAAAGGAGAAGATTATTAGAATATTCGAATATCCATGTAACTCATATAGCGATCAAATGTTACCCCCAGAAAGGGTTTCTTGATTTCTGAGACCTTCGACTGAAGTAAAATGAACACAAAAAAATAAAAATAGAAAAGCAGGCTTAATAAACGAAAACTACTACTACGAATAATAATAATAATAATAATAATAATAATAATAATAATAATAATAATAATAATAATAATAATAATAATAATGATGATAATAATGATAATAAAGCCAATCTGTATAATTATACGCTTAGGCAATATATGTTCGTACCTACGTTCGTTATCAGCATCCATCGCTTTTTTAAATGGGACGACTCTGTCGCTGGAGCTGCAATGCAAAATTGTACCTTTTGAAATTTAATTAGATGTCGAATTTCAAATTCGAACTAAAATACACTTTTGCGGTTACGGCTGTGATAAAAGTGTAGTATCTTTTCTGTCAAGATATTGTACAATAATATCGTGTGGTGTCTCCATTTGACCGGACTGCATAGCATTGAAACATAACACACACTTCTTTGAGGGAGACCTTATATAACCAGATATATTTTGAAACTATATTAATCTGAGAAAAAATACGGTACTATAATACCGTGTGGTCTGCATTCGCGCCAGACGCCCATATGGAATATATCAACAATCTAAAAAAAAAGAAGCTTTTTGAGGTGGACTCCTATGAAGTTATATTACTGAAGGATACAGTTGTGGAATATTCACGCGTCAAGCTGAAAATAAAAACACAAATAAACAAAATAAACTGAATAAACACAAGCATAGGCCTAGAATAACCAACGAATACGTCAAATAGATTAAAGTAAAAATATTTTAGGTCATTTTCAAGACTACAGTCTCTTCGTTTGCTTAATATTAAACGATACGTTTTGACAACTTTTTAAAATAAAATATATCTATGCGGATTTATTTGACAGGATTTTGTCCGATTTGATGAAATATAAAAAGGAAAATATAATTTGAAAACTACCTGGCTGATGTTTTGTGACAGCGTGAATTTAGATCATGTACGTTTCAGGTGTTTTCGAAATGTAAGGAAAAGACTAACAGGAATAATAACGGATATAGTGTTGTCGAGTCTTCCTGTCACGTTATGGTTGGTAGTGATTTTTTTTTCTGTTTTCGACAAGATTTTTTTAGGATCCATATCTAAAGTAATATTTCTGTGTTTTGTCTGCGTATTTAAATCATACGTTATTTATTTATTTATGTAATTGTGTGTTAAGTTTTTATCGTTTGTGTATTGATACATATCTACACATGAAGCAAATGTGGATATAACTCTCTCTCTCTCTCTCTCTCATATATATATATATATATATATATATATATATATATATATGATAATTTTATTTACACAGACATGTACAAAATCTGCGACACTGGCATTTCGATGTTATCGATCAACAGTTACTATAAACTGAGATCTCATCAGGTAGAGTTAGAATCTGATCTTAACATCAGATCATATTTGATCTGAGGTTAAGATCAGATTCTAACTCTGCCTGATGAGATCTCAGTTTATAGTAACTGTTGATCGATAACATCGACATGCCAGTGTCGCAGATTTTGTACATGTCTGTGTAAATAAAATTATCATATATACAGCTCTATTTTGATATTGAGCACTTTTTATAAACCCGGTTAAAATTCTCTGGATTACCTCCCTGTGGATATTTTTCACCTGGATTATTACCATTATTATTATTATTATTATATATATATATATATATATATATATATATATATATATATATATATATATAGTATATTTTTTTATTTATACAAACATTATTGGTTACACATGAGCATACATGTTTCAGTTGTACTCTTCAAAAAGTCAACCTCTACAGACCAACACGAGGAATTGAATTTTTAACCAATAATGTTTGTATAAATAAAAAAAATACTGAAGAACATCTCAAATTGAGAACTTTATATAAAATCTAGAGTTTCAACGGAATAACATCTACTAAAACTAATATATGGCATGTAATATATATATATATATATATATATATATATATATATATATATACATATCATAGTTGAATTTTTTAGGCATTTAACTTTCATCTCACGCAACGGTGTATACTTTTTAAAACTCATAACGTTTTTGACTTTTTGAAGAGCTCGAGGAGCATAGATCTGTTATGGCCATACTAATGTAGGTTGGTCTCCTTTTAGCGAAATAAGTTCGTAAAATAATTGCACTAAAGAGTATCTGTTTTGATAATGTTTTCGTGAGATAAAATAAAATCTTAACTTTTGGAATGTATATATTCACTCAGTCACGCAAAAGTTAGTGAGTAATAAACTGCCGGACGAAACATTTTCAAGTGTTTAGGGGGGGGGACAAATAGCAAGTAAGATAACACCTCCTCCATGCCGTCTGCAGTAGCAAATAAACCCTCTACTCTATTTAAAAAATGAGACAGTTATTTTCTTTGTTTCCCTTTTACCCTTCTATATCGGATGATACGTTTTATATCTCGTTTTCTTTTTCATTTTGTAAACTTCCTAGTTTGCGGCATTTTCTTTTCTATCGTTTAGATTGATGAACTTCGTCGATTAAGACGTTATTTGATATGGATATTAGTGAAGCATACTTTTTCTGCCATTTACAACGGTGTGTTATATAATTACTAGCGTACACGCTCCGTAAAAAAATGTTTCATCAATGTTCAGACTAATATTCATATAAAATAATAGAATGGCACAACTAATGCATTTTTTATAGATATAAAGTATTATAATTGTTGATGACCAAAAGAAAAACACTCTAAGCTAACTGTAGACTCATTACTTAGAGTGGGCGATTTCTTTGCGAATTCATTTCAGGCGGCGGGGTTTGTTTGCCTTGTTTTTTTATCGCTTTCTATCACCACCTAAAATGGGTTTGTCCGGAGGAGCCAGTGAGGATAGGGTTAGAAATAGAAACGGTATGACTCGCTTACTTTTGGGTTACGAGAGGGATTTCTATTTATTTATGTGCTAATAAATACATATTGGTGTTCATTATAGAGTGGACTATGCGTTGATTTACCATCCTTACCGGCTGCTTCCTAGAAGCACATGGACATACAAAATCATGGAGTTGAATATCAGATAACTCTTTGATCAGCGGTTGGTAAAGGGGACACGTGATATTCAAACCTATTGATTTCATTTTCTTTATTGTCCAAGAAACTGCCGGTAAAGATGGCTAATCAAAAGATAGTTATATATATATATATATATATATATATATATATATATATATATATATATATTGTTGGTGATTTTATTCCATTAATTGCGACAAAATATATGCTGTTTCATTAACGCTCGCAAAGAACGTCAACTCTTCAAGCTATAATGGAATCAAATGGCAAAGATTTTAAATTCAACCTCAACCGGAAATTGAAGATGCATTAGAGGGAGGGGGGACAGAGATGGAGCTCTGCCTATAACGGGGACATGAGAAGGGAGAGGGGGAGAGGTTGAGACCCCCACAAGTCATGTTTCAAAAAGTTGCGTGTGAGGTTATCTCGTGTCTGGGCCGTCGTGACCTCAATTACAACCAGGGCGGGGGGGCAGGGGGGTTAAATTAAAAATGAGAATATAATTATAATCATAGAGTTATAACTGTCATTTTTGTTGTAATACGTAATTATCGTGTAGATAAAAATGTTTGAGAATTTTAATTTAGGGTATTAATTGCTACTCTTGCATTCTATTTTAATATAGTTATTTATGGCTTGCTCAGTGATTGTAGTGAATTTTGTTGTGATATTATTTTTTAATTGTGATTATACTATACTAAAATCAATACTAGTGGAATCATTATCTAAAAGAAGTTTAATGGTGTTACCATTTTTATTATTAATAAAATCGATTACAATAACAATAATAATAACAATGCTAATCATACCTACGATAGTCGCAGTGATGATAGCATTAATAAAAATTACAAGATAATAATAACAATAATGACAATAACATTAATAATAATAATAATAATAATTATTATTATTATTATCACCATTATTATTACCATCCTGCTACTTGCGAAGTCATTGGGCGAAATGAGTCTACAAGTGATGGTAGGCTTTTATAGTTCTACTACCAATGACAAGGACTAAGTACCAGTCAATAATTAAGTGTTCAAGATAGTAATCGAAGGATTAAGTAACTGAGATTAGATTAGTCTAAGTGATATCAGAGTTAATAGCTGTTCCAGTTATGGGTTTAGGTGGGAGATGATTTTGGTAGAATTGGTAGTATGACTGAGAGGCTATTGAGGCTGAGAATTATAGGTAATACTTAGAGATTTGATGTTATTGATAGTTTAGTGGGGTGGTTATAGATTTATAGATTTATAGATTCATCGGAACTTGGTTGGGTGGTAAATGTAGGTGGGTGGGTAGGGGGTTATAATGTGTTTTGAGGTAGTGTATACTGGAGGGGTTAATGTAATCATTCATTTTTGTAGAAACATTTTTCCATTTTAAAAAATTATGTGAGGAGTTGGTGTGGGGTTAAGGTGGGATATGTGGGTTGCTAAGGAGGTAGAGTCTACTATGTTTACAGTTGATAGATGTCTCTTGTTTTCTATTTAGGAGTTTATTTTTGGCTTCAAAACGGATAATTTCCAGTTTTTCATTTAAATATAATCTACATGGTGAGTTTATTGATTTGCAGGTGCTAGATTTCTTCAAGATTTTCCACTTTATTATGTGAGTTTCTTTTTTTGTTTTTATTTTGTGGTAGTGTAGTGAAAGTCCAGTTTGGCTAGGATGGTCAGGGTTGTTGAAGGAGAGTTTATGGTTGTAGAATCTTTCCTTGAAGTTGTTACATGCCAGACCAATATAATAGTTAGTCTGGGATGGGTTTTCGGTTGAGGAGATATATGCCTCATAGACCACTTGGGTTGATAGGCACTTTTGATTTAGGGGGCAGTTTGATTTGTTATTACAGTTACATGTTCTTCTAGGATTTGATTATAATTCTATTCTCATTTTAAATTTAACCCACCCTGGCCCCCCGCCCTGGCTGGAATTGAGGTCATGACGGCCCAGACACGAGAGAACCTCCCACGCAACTTTTTGAAACATGACTTGTTGGGGTCTCCCCCTCTCCCCCTCCTTTCTCATGTCCCCGTTATAGACAGAGCTCCATCTCTGTCCCCCCTCCCTCTAATGCATCTTCAATTTCCGGTTGAGGTTCAATTTAAAATCTTTGCCATTTGATTCCATTATAGTTTGAAGAGTTGACGTTCTTTGCGAGCGTTAATGAAACAGCATATATTTTGTCGCAATTAATGGAATAAAATCACCAACAACAAAAATATATTTTAATTTTAATTTTAATTGAGCACTCTCATAAACCCGGTTTCAACTTCCTTCGGATTTATGCCCCCTGGATATTTGTAACAAGTTTATTATATATATATATATATATATATATATATATATATATATATATATATATATATATATATATATGAAGCCTGTCTTAAACGTATCTGTCATTATGTCAGAAAAAATATTTAAAATTCGTGACGGGGTTGGGATCATAACCAACTTCATATAGGCCCCATTGTGCTTGCACACACTCAGTCAACCGATCCATCTACTGTCGGACACATCTCTGGAAGTCTTCTTTTTGGAATGGTGTTCATCTCCGCCGTCGCGTTACTCATTATCTCTTATTTTTCACCCTCTCAACAGCTGCACTCCGAGCAGTTTGGAGCCTGCCAGAATGCTGGTCACTCACTGCTGATGTGCGACCATTTTTGAATCGGTTGAACCACCCCTTAATTTTGTTTTACACATCGCATCTTGTTCAAACACCTGCTGAATTTAACACGACGGCGGAGATGAACACCATTCCAAAAAAGAAGACTTCCAGAGATGTGTCCGACAGTAGATGGATCGGTGGACTGGGTGTGTGCAAGCACAAGGGGCCTACTTTAAAGTTGATGAAGCTGTCAAACCCGTCTTGTATTTGAAATATTTGTTTTTGGCTTACGGTCGGATACTTTTAAGACAGGCCTCGTATATGAATAAAACAAACATTCAAATAAGCACAGAATTCAGTCGGTTTCAAAGAGCCACTTCCTCAACACAGTCACAGACTACTTCACAGACACACGAAAATACACATGTACAAGTCTGTCAAGCAACAACATCTACATCCAACCACCCATCATCGATGTATCATCTTAGTTTGTCTTATAAAAAATAAAATTAGAGTCTTCTAAGCGGAAAAGATGAAACTCCACACACACAGATAAAACTTATTAACAAAACATCATAATCTCTTAGCCAAACACGCATATTTGGAGGTGCCTTTTTTAGAGTTTCCAGTTTGGGGTAAAATTTTATGAGATCAGAGTTTTAGAGAGAACTATTTTAAAGTAAAACCGTGTTAGGTTAATGCTCAAATGTGAGAGGGCGACAGAAATGTTATATGATAAAAACAACCGAAATAATGAATTGAAAAGCGTAAGTTCACAAAAGAGATATTTTATATATGTTTAAAATGAAACTCTAGATAGATTAACAAACATAGAATGGATGTTCCTATTTTAATATTCCATGCCTAACAAGGGGGATTAATTAATTGAGATATCGAGGAAACCTGAGTCGATAATTTAAGTGCCGAGAACCATCCACGGGTCTGAAAATCGTAATCGAAACATTCTCACTCAGTTACATTAATTACATTTGATTGAATGTTATTAATAAGAATCCATGTATATTTGTTTTCATTGTAGAATGGTTCTTAAGAAAAGTTAGAAGTAGTTAAGTGGTAAAGTTCATACATTTGTATTCAATCAGCTTAAATTAGCAGACAGCATTGAAAAGGGAGTCAAGCAGTGTGTGTGTGTGTGTGTGTGTCGCCTTTAGTATGTGTATGCGTAAGATAATGTATTGCGTATATGCGTGCGTTGGTGTCAGAGTGGTTATGTGTGCGTACGTTTAATAAAAAGCTTTCTCAGCTTTCCCAAAGGCCGGCCAAGGGGCGAAGGGGAGCTGGAAAAATGTCAATGTAAACTCTGTCGTTTATTTGGGCTAAACATATCTGTTGAAAGAAAAAATAGCTTTCCATGCAATCGAGGTGAATCAAAACAGCAAATTTGATACATTCAGAGAAATGCATCTGATTAGCTGAAAATGTGTTTATTTTATTTATTCATTCGAACGAAGGCATGAGTCGAACAATCTGAACAGAGACAAGTGTAAGCATTTTAATTTTTAACACCGAAGGGGGAACTTCATCTCTGCACATACACACTAACATGAACGCATACATTGAAAAGAACAGGTCACTTCCAGCCATACAACCATGACTTAATGTCATACGAATAGGAAGAAGATTCAATAGGGACATTCGAAACCCGCGCAACAGTGATTAAAGTCCTTTGCTTTTACCATTGGACCAAGAAACTTCACTAGCATCAAATAGTAATATTATCGCACATAAATGTAAACATTTGTTAATTTGCAATTATCGACCAAAACATTATCTAATGAAATTATATACATTTATGTGCGGTATGTTCCTCCGCTGCTAGCGAATTTCGTGACCTGACGTTAATGGTGGCGAATTACATTAAATGTAGTTCTGTTTTCGAATCATGCTGAATTTAACCATGTTGATGAGCCATACATGAGAAACACGTATGCGTAGATAATTATATATATATCTATATATATATATATATAATCCAGGTAAAACATCGCCAGGTTAGTAATCAAAAGAATTTCAACCGAAGTTATAGAAAGTGCTCAATATCAAATAGAGCTTTTATATATGATTGTTTTTTTTATTTACACAGACATGTACAAAATCTGCGACACTGACATCTCGATGTTATCGATCAACAGCTATTATAAACTGAGATCTAATCAAGCAGAGTTTGTATCTGATCTTAACCATTAAATCATATTTGATTCTTTCCAAATATGATCTAAGTTAAAGTAGGATACACACTCTGCCTGATGAGATCTCAGTTTATAATAGCTGTAGATCGATAACATCGGCATGCCAGTGTCGCAGATTTTGTACATGTATGTGTAAATAAAAATAGTCATATATATATATATATATATATATATATATATATATATATATATATATATATATATATATATATATATATGTGTGTGTGTACTCATTTTTGTATATGAACATCTGTTTTATATGTGAGTAATTGCGGGTGTTATATGTACATTTTCCTTGAATACAATTTGATAGAGTAATTGTCCTTCGTGATAAAAGGAGATAATGTAAATATAATGGGCTTATGCATTTAAGAAGCTCTCATCGATCTTCTTCGAGCGTTGATTATTTAGCGAATGCCGATCTCACTTTATTACTGACGTCAATTTAATATCTTTCCAGCTTTGAATGAGATGCCCTTTCAAAACGCAGAACAAATAGGTAATGACAATTAGCATCATTAAAAGCGAGAACACTTTTGAAGTATTGCCAATTTACTTGATAGGCGAACGAAGGGGTGGCTGGATTAGGATTTCGATTTCCTTGTAATTGTATATTAAAAAGTATAAGGTATTTAAAATGCCTGCGCAAAAACAGCCACCGACTCATTATCTATGTGTATCTATCTATCAAAGAAAAAACTGTTAATTAGTACATTTGTAAAATAAAGAAAATAAAAAGTTAAATGGATTTCCAATGGAATGTTTTGATTTTATCTAATAAAGATTATAACTAGTTAGAAATGTTAAATGGCATGCCATATAGGCCCGGTAGCTACTGTAGATTGACATATATTTCTGTGTAAGAATAAGGATGTGTTTAAATCTACTGTAGCTGTGATGAGTTTAAAATAACGTTCGAAATCTCAGAAAAAACACCCCTGTTAAAACAGAACCGTAATGAACACTGACAAATTTCCAACACCAACGTTTTCTCTCGTCTGTCTGTAATTCCTTAATTAAACAAGTTCAGTTGGTCTGTACATATGCAAATTCATTGCTCACGTATGCAAATTAGTTTATACTGTAGACATCTGTCATTCTTAACAATGGTTCTTTGTCTCTACTAAACTGTCGTCCGACAAGCGAAGCATCTAATACGCTTTGAAGTAAGTTTACGTTATCATCTCCATTCCTACATTTTAATAAGCGATATATATAGATTATATGTATACGACATAGTGAGAATTGAAATAAATAAAAAGATAACTAAGTTAAAATCGAGAATAAGGTTGGATGCGAAAACTTCTACAGAAACATTATCTACCATATCCTTCTTTATATATGTGTTCGGTGATTTTGAATAAATAATATGAAAACTAAAAAGTTTTGTTTCTCGATTGAGAGTTAATATATTCATGATATATGCCCAATAAAACAAGAGAATGTTAGTGCAGCGAAATTGACCTACTACTAGCCTGATAAAACACAGACGATTAGAGACGTGTATAGTATTTATTAACGACTCAATACTTTTTAAGAATAAAAGAAAGTAATGAACAAAAAAAGTAAAACGCGTACTTCTCATGATATAATTATTTAAAAATAGTATGAGAGTTTGCTTGAAGCATTGCATGAAAATAAGTATGTAGGTATTTTATATATACAGCTGTTTGCAATGACGTAGAGGCCGAAGCAGTGAAAGGAAATTAACAAAATTAAATAAGATAAAAGTTACATTCTTCTACGATACTACTTTTTCTTTAATTTTTAAAGTGTCTATATATATTTCACTTACTGTTGTATAGCTTTTACAACGATAGGAAATGTATATGTTGATATTTCGAGAGAAAACTAACCTTTTCAAAACAAGAGCATTATTCCATTAACTGCCGAGTAACGCTTAAGCAAAACTTACATTTGAATGTGTATGTTGCACGAATATTTTGATCTGAAAATGATGTCAAGTTTCATATTTTCTTAATTTTTATTTTAGTCCCGTATAATTCATTTATTATTTTATTTCGTAACTGTTGAATTACTAAATGTATTTCAGCTTATAAATAATATACCAGCGGTGGCCAAACCAATGTTTTCGATCAGTAATTAAACTCAAAATGGGAACAGATGTTATTTGGCGAACATTTTGCCACTGAAACGATAAGCTCTAAAAATGATTAAATACGAGGCACGTCTTATTATAAGTGTCAACGTGGCTAAATAAACAAATTATTGACTCTCTGACGTCACGTAATTTAAGGCGGCAACATTACGTAAAGTAGACACGAACAACATAAAATATATGAACGTTGCTAATTTGAAAGATGATTATATCAACTTATGTACGAAAAAGAGGTACACACTTTACATACAAAAATAATCACAGACGATAGAAACGAATACCGCGAGTTATATTTGAATATTATATCTCATCATGTATGTTGTTTTATTATATTTACAAGCAAGAAGGTCCGAAATTAGATACGAAAAACGCTACGTCTCGCCTGCCCGAAATATAAAATCTCACAACTATTCTAATACCATTTTATTTACATTTTATATTATTACATTTTGGGGTTGGGTCAGATGAATATACTCAGCATAGATTTGCTCGGAAATATTTACATCCCCGACCTCCGAGGCACACCTCGCATTTCTCTGCAATGTCTGAAGGCCCTCGTGTACTACTTTCTAAGAGTAAAATATTTCTAACTGTTGGTATATAAACTGTTATAAATCCGTCACCTCTTTGTGAACCCATGTTGTTGACAAAAGGCACACCGGGTTGATCTTTTCGTCGTTGTCGCCATCGTCGCCACTGTAAAACTTATGTTTTCTTATCAGCTGTTCAGAAACACAACGTTGATGTCAATATTCAACATTTTTATATGATTTATGTAAAAACGAAACAGAAAACAGATTGACTACTTATGTGTGATGGAGATAGAGGGAGGGAGGATCTAGTGGACAGAGAGATATAATTTTAAAAAAATCGCTAGTCTCGTTACACATAACTACATTGTACGCGGTCGTTTCCACCTTTTGTGCTACTCCGGCAATGGCAACATTGCGTCTGATTTAAGTTGCCAGCCAGATAGAGAAAGATACGCTCCCGGACTAAAGTCATATTGCTTCGTCGACTTCCACGATATTAGTTACTCTTTTTTATTGAAATTAAATGTACTTATCAAAGTATCCTTGGGAATGTATTATCAGCATATATATATATATATATATATATATATATATATATATATATATATATATATATATATATATACTTTATGTAAATAGAGATGCGCGTGTGTCTGCACACACATCTGTTGTTTATATATTTTCACTGAGGCATGTATCTCTTATGTGCCTATGCACAATGTGTTCCTACGGTTTGGAGATGCAAACACAAGTCGTCAAGCATAATTGTCTTACTATAAGGATACACATGTAAAAGAACTAAGTGTTTGTTTGAGACACTTGTCGCTAATAATGTCTTAATTAATTACATGGTCCTTGATTAATTACAACAAGCTGTGATCGTCCCGAAATGACAATATTTAAAACAGAGCTTCTTCGCAAGAGCATATTTCCACGGGACTGCTTCACTGCAGATTAAAACTTGGTCGTTTTCAAATCCAATATCAGAAGATTCCTATCGAGAACCATCAAAACCAGTATACGAACTTTGTCCTGAGACAAAAAGTTCATCTTATTAACCCTATCCTCAAGTAATAGTTGACTTTATAATTGGTGACCAAGAAAAAGAAACATATTCAATTTATAGAATCTGAAAACAATTTGTTTAAAACAGATTTTATACGTTTGCTATTTTGATCGCTTTTCAAAACTTTGCGTGAAAACTCCTACCAGATTCGTATCGTTTTCGAATATATTATGTACTGTCTGCCCACTTATCAACGACGTCCTGTTTTACCAATTTCTTCAGTTATGGTTGATCTACTGCGTTCTCGTTTAGATCACTCTGTGTATAATCGCAAATATGTACTACCTAATATCCATACTAGTCAACCTGCACACGTAAATATCTAACGCTATTTATGCTATTTAAAAGCAACACATCGAGCCTTCAAAATTATTGTATAGAATTACGCGGAATTCGGTCACAATAGATCAAATAGGATTCAAATCCGACAACTCCATCTTTATTTCACTATTATGTGTATGACTATTTGGGTTTTGTTCCGCTTTACTGCACATAAACCCTTATTCAATAATTAAAACAATTCATTAATACATTAAATTTTATTTTACTCAATGATGCAAAATCATCCTAATACGAATATATATAATACATACACATTTTTGTAAATATATTCTTTGTACAGAGTGACAACGAAATGAAATGCCACACTAAAATCATTATTCAAATTCGGATTATTTCTCAACGCAAACATATTAGGCAATAATGAACACAATTTTATGCTTAGCATGCCTAAGACGTTTTAATCATGAATGTTCAACCGACTTTGTTTCCTCGTCATTCAATGATAAGCATACTTGAATACGACGTACAAAATGGTCAATATGTATAACCCACTACTATGTTAGGGGCACTCCTTACTTTTGCTATGATTGTTTTATTAACTCTATGGATATTCTAGGTATTGTTTTCATAGACAGTATCCTTAAAATTCATCGAAATACAAACTGTGAGGAAATTAAAGTCCGTTGAGCCTGATCAGGATCATACATTAAACTGATGAAACAATCACTTAAATGCCTCCACATATCGTTGACTGGTAATAAAATTAAGTCGTATGCTTCTGACTGAAACCTAATGGAAAATTCAAGGATTGAGATTTATTAGATATCAATTAATATATATTTCTACAATTTTACTTACTTTGAGGTATTTTAATGTTATTTTATTGTGCATAATATGTACACGCCCTCTCATTTGAAAATTAAAATATATAAGATTTGCATTAAATTTGAACTATCGTAATAATACGCCAATTAATGAAACTTCACTTAATTTCAAGTTTTATGCTTTTAACATGTCCTATAATCAACATCATGTAATGGATTTTGTATAAAAAATTGAATAAGGATTATAGACATACGGTTTAGTAGAAGTATATATTGATTTCGATCTTCGTACGAGTGCAAAAGTGCTGGAACTTGTATTTTTCTAGTTACAGTAGAAGTGATTATCGTATATGATTATAATTTGACTTAAGCGATTCTAAATTCATGTAGGCCTTTATTTATTTTCGTATCTTTGAAAATAAGTTTTCACATTAATTTAATTTAATCTGAATTCTATGCTCTCTACTCATTTTCATTTTCAATCAACGAGGGAAATTACTTAAGTGATTAATATATCGGATGGACACATGCTCCTAATGTTTCAATCAGTTAATGGAGCGTACACATTTATTGTCGGTGATTAATTTATTTTCAAGTTTAGAGTGTCCTTTCATTCCCTAATACATATCAATAGTTAAATAAAACTAGAATGGAAAATAGAAAAATAGGTTCTAATTTGATTTTGTTTCGTTTTAAAAAACAAACATTTCCTAATTAGTTTCTTGCGAACAAATGACTTCATCATCATCATCATCATCATCATCATCATCATCATCATCATCATCATCATCATCATCATCATCATCATCATCATCATCCGTTTTCTCTGCATACCGCATAACACTATTATTTTTTGAGTCAAGTTGAGCTGACTTTAGAAAATGCTCGTAACGACTTATAATGTTGTATAATAAAAAAAATTATGACAACTTTTCTATGGGTTGCTGTGGAAAAACAGCATGCATGAAAAGATTAATTGTTTGTAAGACATCCTAAATTGCTCAGCTGACTGATTGATCGATCTGTAAATCATGTATGTTTCTATGTGATTTACCTATACTTCTGCATCCTACAACCATACCGTCTTGACATAAAATTCTCTCTCCGCCCATCAAACTTTTTGTGTGTCCTATAAATATCTATTTAGCTCCATAAGACATTTGGGGTAATATTCGTCCTCGCTAAAATATCGTTGAATGTATCCTACACATTGCTCTCATTATGTTATTGTGAAAGACAGTGTATTTGCATATTTACGTTTATCCATGTGGTACATTCAATACCATAAAGCACCACTGACATTTTATATGTCTTGATAATCGTTCGATAAGATATGTCGTTTAATTTATACCTTTATAATTAACATATAAACTATTGTAACCTATTCTGCATATCATATTTCACGTCCAGTCTTGAGTAATAATGGATACCCACTGTAAGTTAGATGTGTGTCTATTTGTGAATGAAGAATTGCGCAATCTTCAACCACACCTTACATGAATCAACACTGCTTGATTCCCGTGGAAAGCAGAAATCACGGACGAGTAGACAAAATTCAAAGATTAGCGTAAAATACATACAGCCATGATGTATTAAACCTATATAAAATGATTGCTAATCATAATAATGAAATAACTGTGCACTACAACTCAGCAAAAGTGCATGAACATGTATGAATGTGTGGAGGGGAAAGTCAGCGGTAGTTTTGTCAATCTTTTGAACGCATATTGATTTTGAACAATACAGTGTCTCGGCAGCCAGAAATGGATGCGGCCAGCTTGTTCCATATTTCAGCGATTCTGAGCGTGAAAAATATTTTCAGAAGCCATTGTAACTGTGCTGTTTTCTAAATTTGTAGTCATGTCTACGTGCATAAGCAAAATTGAGATTTAAAAAATGGTTCCAAAGTTTTTTTTTAAATTATGGTGTAAATAGTTTTATAAGTGTTTAAATGTTTAAGAACTCAATTTCTAGACTTAAGAATTTCAATGTATCCAAGTGCAAGGAAACAAGGCGTGAAACGTAAGACAGAAGTATCAAACCTATCTGACTTATTATTTAGTAAAAAAATTAATAACTATTTCGAAAGATAATGACATTCATATAATACTCGCTTTGAGGGGCTTGTGTCATATTCATTATATACTATGGTCTCTTAGTCCGTGGAACAGAGGATAAAATAGAAAACAAGGCAGTATACTATGATAAGGCAGAATTTATTTCGAATTTCGTATAAAAAATGTTTATAATAAAATCATGTCAAATGGATTCACACACGGCATCCATGAACAACAAAAACAACATTGTTGCATTGGTGATCATCGAAATGATCCTAGGAGTAATTTATTATATATAAGTCATCTTAACAGCAGACTTTGCTTTCTCAAGCGTCTCCATGCGTAAATGTGTGTTGTTATTCTTCAGGCCGATGACAGTTTCGTTAGCATTTGCTTATATTTATTGCCATCCAATTGATTCAACAACACGATCTTAGAAAGTGAATAATTTATTCGCCAATGATAATCCAGAAGGGAGAAAAGTCAAAATAGCAGGAAGAATGAAAAATAAGCAGTCCATTAATTAACTGTGAATCTCATTGCCTTATTATTTTCTCGTTATATCATCAAGATGATTAATATATATTGTTTCAACTGAAGCTTACACTAAAAACTGCCCAGTTTCACCTATTATATTTTACTTCATCCTGTCTGACTTTATATCCATATAACAGCTATCGACTTCCTTACTCACGATTTGAGCTAATTAAAGCAAGATCAATCATTTACTCTTCATAATAAATTGTTGAAAGTGGTTCCTTTTTTTACATCATAACGCCAGACTTATTTAAGTAATTATATATCTGCAAGCATTTAATCTAAAGGCTGAAACACTTTTAATTTTATTTTATTTACAACATTAAGATTTAACTTATAGAATAATTGAATAGAGAAGAAACTGTCGGAGATTTCAGATTCAAATTTGTTTAAGTTAGCATGGATTATAGTTGATCACTGCTAAATTTAGTTTTGAATGATTTCATCTTTTTCGTTTTTGCTGGGGATGGGCCATACAGGCGTATTCCAGACATTCATCCGCCATTTACAAACCGCCAGCTAAGAGATACTTTTAAGATTCAAACCGTCGCTTGAATCGCAATTGTATGTATCTATCTTGCAGTTAGTTCACCGGATATATTCTCCAGGTGTTTTTTGAATATTTTTCGTACCCCTTGTTTCTGTCTATAGTTACTGGAATGTTAAGTCTTCCTTACATTCCCGTATGTATGTTGTACATAAGACCTCTGTATTTCGTTATTTTCTCCCACACGGCTCGGTTTAAGCCAGCATCATTAGGGACACTGTATTCAACTAAAATGACTACATTCTTCCTCTTGTCCCATATCACTATGTCAGGTTTAATAGTTTCTTTTTTTCTATGCAGCTGTAGGAATTACAAAGTCATGGTGGATTTTATATGACTTATTTCCAACAATTATTCATGGTCTATGTTCCCAAGACTTACTGCTATACTAGATATTCAAATTTGTACAGATGGTCGAGTGGAGATATTTGCATTTGTTATTGTGTCGTATTATATACCAACTGTCATCTAGCAGAATCTTAAAAGTTGGTGCAAGGTAGCTCATACGTATACTTAAGTGTAGCAGAACTGCACTTGTTGTCGTTACTGAGACCAGTTATCTTAAAAGCATTGACCATCCATCCTTGATCTTGGGCAGCCATTATAAACCATCTCTTTATCATAGTATAGCAATCATCTTTTGAGCCAGTTTAACAGGCCTTTCTTATCTATATATCCCTGGGATAGTTCATCCAGAAAATATTTTACACGTTGTTGATTGGCCCTATTTTTCCGGTTTTCTGCAATGGTAGGTCCTGGTCTATTTGTACGGCAGTCTGGTCCAACATGTTTGGCCAGTTTGTTCTGCTGGTTCTTGTTACTTGATGTTGATGGACCATCATAAGGTTTGTTTTCTGTGAGATCATCAAATATTTGCCGGTACTCACAATTTCGCCTCGATGCTAATGATAAACTTCTTAAAGCCTCATATTCACTGCTCATCTGAGCAAATACAGCCTTGGTAGACACTGAATTATGTACATACTCTGCACACTGTCAACATATTTCTCTTTTTGGTGTAAAGTATATTAATGTCCTTTAGTGGCCAGCCAATAATGCCAAAGGTCTATGTTATCAATAGCATGGCAGGTTGGTTACTGGCAGTTACTTTGTTTTGTGTTAGCTGTATTTTGAACATTTTTACTTACATGGATTATGTATTCTCTGATTTTTTTTTCTTATATTTGTATGCTTAATTGAATAGTTTATTTGTATGCCAAGTTATGTGTAATGTCCATTATATTCTAGGTATTTGATGTCGATCTCTTTGTAAAGCTGTATGTTTTGCATTTTAGGTCTTTTGCCAGCTATGAGGGAGCGTCTGGCACATTAGTCATGACCAAACCTTATTCCAATATATTTTATTAAGGTATAAATAAATTGAAATAGTCGACATAATTCAGTGGCTGAGTTGGTATAAAACTTTAAGTAATCCATTAAGAGCAAGCAATTGACACTTTTATTTGGTTCTTTTGGGAGTTGGGTATCGAGTAAAAATAGGCAGTTTTTAATGTTTAGTGATGTTCTTTCAGAAGTCGTGTGATTGGTTAAAGCATTAATATATTATTAGTATCATAAGCATTTTAGAACGTTTTCCCTTTTATCTAAAATTTTAGTTTTTACCTGTAGGCCTGTTTATACTTGTAGTCTTAGTTTGTTATTTTTGTATTCTTATATAGTTGGATTGCCTACGAAAATGCGTGCAATAAAAAATGCTGCCAACATATATTCTTATATACAAGGTCTACATAAATACAAAAACATTGGTGTCATATAAATTATGCTTGTAAGAAAAGGGAAATCCACCTCGATACTTACCATATTAATAGTAAACACCGACGACTATATGTTGTTAAGAAAAAAATGACAACAAGCTCTTGAATCAGGTAAATAAAATATTTGGAAAAGCTATCGCTTTGGAATACTCCTCTTTGGATCTTCACAACGTTGAGTCTTATTGTTCAATTAATGCGTCTTAATATCATGGTAGTTTACCACATCTTTATATGGTTTTCGTGATTGACTGATAGATCTTATATAATTTAAGGAACTGAGTTCGCCACATGAGGATCACTCTCATACGCTGATCGAACAAGCCATGCTTAGATTTATCTGCCTCTTTTAACAGTCCTTAGTGATGGTTGTATTAATCTACAACTTGTCTCTTGTGCCTTTACACTTCCTCCTGTATCCTGCCTTTTCTTCTGCGAAGCACGCTCCAGAAGAGAGGTGTTCATAGATCTTGTCTGCAACCAGGTCAGTGAAGAGATTGTAGGTCGTAGGGAGATAGCAGATGGATTTATATTTACTAGAGTTTTGGGTATGAGAGTTGTATCGCCTCTTACTAGCCAAGTTGGTGAATCTGCTGCTATAATGACTATGAAGTGTTGTTAGTGGCTTACTCCAGAATTTAGGTAAGTTGTTGATGCCAGTTTTTCTTTGATTCTGGAATCGATTCAAATTTAGCTTCATCATTCCAGGCGTTATCTCTGACTTTGGTATTTCTCGCTTGTTTTCATTACTTGAGCTATATCCAAGATCTATGGTATCTCATTTCCAAACAGTAGTCTTTTGGCTCTTGCGTGTTAGTGGTTTTTCTACCGCGAAGGTATCTCTTGTAAGATTTTTGTAAAACACTCTTGCGATTCTTTTTTAAAGGTTTGTTGCAACTTTCTCCCTGTTCTTGTCATTTTCTTGTATTATGTTACCAAGTGGTGGAATCTGGCGTTCAAGCGCCTTTGAAACGCTATCATCCCCTCTATATTTATATTTTGGACTGAGTCTGCATGTGATACTCTTTTACTGCAGAGAAGCTGCAAGGAATTGTTTGAAATTAGATAGTCTTTTTCTGCATATGTTAAGTTACTTTTTTAAGTTTCAGTTCTCAAAGTTGTGTTAGGCTTTGTTCTCTGGACTGAAAATGCTTTTGGAATTGAAGAAGTGTTTTCATCACAATGTAGTGTTATGCGGCATACGTGACTAAATATAGTTGGATTAACGATCAGACGGATTACATTTCTGGTGGCGGAAGTCACCGTGAAGAAAAATTCAGAAAACAGTTAGTTATATCCCTTTCCCGGGTTTTGCAGGGTGTTCTTACTAGTATTTATTAAATATTAGGTAATTTATGTCTACGAAAAAGTCAATTATGTATTTCTCTGTCAATTAGTGAATCTAGTCAGAAAATAAAAGAAAATAAAAATAAGTAATATGACTAACGTAATCTCCATCCGAATCGATTTTAAGTTGGAGACCCCATAGACAACCTTGTATAAAACATATTGCAAAATATTTTAATTCAGATAATTAAATTACCTTTTTACTTTCGTAAATTCGTCAATTTAATAAAAGAGACATAAAGGAATAAAATCATCACAAACTAAAACAACGTAACTTCTATCATAATCGATTTTTAAATTACAATGTTGAGAAAATCTTGGAATATTTTTGAATACAGAAAACTCAATACCTGTCTTCTTGTAAATAATTTAATATTGTAAACATGTTCTTTTACTAATGAGTCACCACGTATCGATCCCAAAAGCCACTCGAGAATATGGCTACATAAGAAGGATGTACTATAAGTTGAATGATGAATGACATGATTAGAGGATTGAACATCATTTATGGAATGAACAATGTTTGAATCTTATGGGTTTGGCTTATGACAGTGCTTGACATTTGATTTGAAGATTACCATGTTCTAGTCTACAGGGAATCAGTCCCCTTGGTATATGTTCCATAAAAACTATGTTTTGTCAAAGTTTGATTATGTTTCGGATTTTTTTTTTAGATAAGGATTGATAATTTGCATTATTTGGACTGTTCTCATTTTGGATGTTTTTCTCAGAAGGTTCTGATCCTTAGAATTTCCAACCTTATTCAGCTGCGTCTTACCGAACTCGGGAATCTTTATATCTTACTCAACAAGCTATACGAAATCTCGAACAGAAGTAGATTGTTCTCGTTTCGTGCAGACAACTTAAGTGATGTTTATCTTATTCTTAGTTAGTATCGCGTGTAGTGATGATTGAACCTTTAACATCCAGAAGACGTTCACTTAAAACTAAATATTGTTTAACTGCTTAATCAGTTACCCAACGTGTCCAAGAATTTCTGAAAATAACATCCAAAATAAATAGTCCGTTTAATCAAAATAATACAAACGTATGGATATTTATGACGATTGTTTATGATAAATAGTTATTGACCATTTAAAGATGACCGTGTTGTAGTCTGCAGATAAGCAGTCCGTGGTATTTCGTACCGTATAGTTATATTTCCTGTAAATTAGCAGCAACAAAAACACTTCGTACAAACTACAGTATTTCTATCATTTTTATTCAATTATAATGTTTGTAATTACAGTATTTTTAAAATAAATTCCGAGTCCATTGTGTCTAATTTTAGTCGAATAA
Organism: Sepiola atlantica; assembly: GCA_963556195.1. Lineage (NCBI taxonomy): Eukaryota > Metazoa > Mollusca > Cephalopoda > Sepiida > Sepiolidae > Sepiola > Sepiola atlantica. The sequence goes on along the minus strand of OY744533.1, from coordinate 21,101,368 downwards.
CATTGTTTCTCTTTATTTTGTTACTTTTATTCGGTTGAGTGTTTCACAAATTTATTTGTTATGTAAATAGAGTAACAGGAACAAACATATGCAATATATATATATATTATGTGTGTCTGATATAATAATATGTTATAATCGACCAAGCAAAATGCTTTTCCTAATCGAATGCTTTTCACTTTAAATTCCATATACATTATACGCTTTTTCTATTAAGCTTTCATCAACAAACATTGGATTGCAAAGAGAGTTCTTAACTTATTTAGTAAATGATAATTTAACGGACAGATGGAGAAGATGACAACCAGTTTGAAAATTATTAACAAGGAAACCAATTTTGGTAAAATGTAGGCATTTTTATGTTCATGCACTAAAAAGCTGTATAATGTTTAGATAACGTGATCACTAATTGAAACGATGAACCCAAAACAAACTAAAGGTCGCATGTCATGTAGCTCCCTTCTCACATCATGCCCCGTGCTTTAATGGTCAACAAAATCCAAACGAGTTGGAGTAAAAATAATCAATCCAAACAAAAAGGTTTTATAGCTTACAATATATTGCAGTAAAACGCCGACATTTGCTTTTTAGACTTCTGTGTTACAGGTACAGTCAATTACCCCGCCGGAGAAAGAACAGGTTAAACGTCCGTTCACTTCGATTGCGCTCTCGTTTTTTTTATCGACTCTAAATTTGTGACAAATTCTACCAAATTATTTTAAGACATTCCTCAAATCAGCAACTGTATAATAACCATAAAAAGAATTATACTATACATTCTTCGCTGTGCCTTGTTAGAATCATATTAATCACATTCCTAACACGACGACTACCCACACCGTGTCGTACATCTCATTCAATCAAGGGAGGCGCGATAGCGCTCTATCTCTTAATAGACTGCACAAATGGCCTATGCTGGAAATCTTATTTATGATCAATCATAACTCAAAAACCAATAAACCAAATTAGTTAAAACTTCGCACAACGTTTTTATTCGATAGGTTCTATAAGTGTGTAGAATTTCAGCATTATCAGTCAAGGCAACCCAGATATCCAGAAAGGTCAGGCATGATTTTGTGTTATTCGTGTGTACGTACGTACGTACGTATGTGCCACCCTGTATCTCATCAACTATCTGATGGATTCAGCTGATTTTTGACAGAGATAGAGGTGCTAGGGTCTAGTTGATGGCATTTTAATTTCAGTTTACCCTATACCTTAGTTTTACAGAAAATTCCAAAAACCCTTAAAAATTACCATTGTATTGAGGCATAGCCTTTACAAAAGTAGTGACATTCCATGATAAATGGCAGTATACTGAAATAATATGCCTTTAATAGGGTTAAGATGAACATTCATATACACTAAATGTACAAAAGCAAGGACATTCCCAAATTGTTACACTGTTATTGTTATTAAGGGTATGCGAGCACTACAGGGCTATCTATTTTACTGGTAGGAATTTTTCGTCAGCGCACCTCACACACTTCATCCACTCATGCATAGACATTTATATTGTAGTGATGTGATAATGAAATGGTTTGGTTGATATGTAGTCATACCCTTAATGACAATAAAAGTGTAAAAAAATCGGAATTTGCTTGCTTTTGTACATTTAGTGTATATGCATTTTCCTCTTAACTTTATTAAGGGAATATGATTTCAGTATACTGGCATTTTTCATGGGATATAATGTATACTTCTTATTTATATTCCTGCTTTAAAAATAAGCCATGGGTAATATTCTTATTTTCTTATATCCTGAAAGGATTTCCAAATGTGATGTACGTTAAATTGGTTTTGCCTGACGTTGATTTCTATTGTTATTTTTCATGTTGTCATTATCTCTGTTAAATATATTTCGACTTATTTCTTATGATTCACGTATCAATAAAATTCTGAGAATCTTAACTTACTTGATGTGTTTGAGTCGTTGATCATATCGTTATTTGAAGAGGTATTTTCTGAAATAAGACGAACCAAATGATTAAAAATGTTATTGTTCAGACTTACACTCGTTTGTGTATGTAAATAGGCTCCATTCCGATTGCTCTACTATGATCAGCGTACAATGATAATAGCAGCCATGGCTGAATGCTTTATGACTAATGCTTTTAAGAAGATGTGTAGTATCAGCTACGACAACAAGTACAGGTTGTGCCACACAGTAATGGAGAGTGTGAGTAACCTGGCAGCAACTTATAAAGTTCAGCTGGTGTCGGATACGTTACATGTGACACAAGTGAGTGTTTAAATATCTCAACTGAACCATCGGTAAAATAAATGTATATCCAGTGTAGCAGCAGGTTTTGTGAATAAATACAAGAAATAACAGTTGGAAATAAGCCATACACCATCCAATGTGACTCTGTACTTCTTACAGATACAAACCTTAAAACGGAGCTGCTAAATCTGACATTGTGATATAAGACAAAAGGACGAAAGTAGAACCTCTATTTGATGTCAGTGTCCCTAAGGATGCTGGCGTAAAGCGAGCTCAGCAAGACAAGATTACAAAACACTGAGGTCTTATATACGATATAAAATAAAATTTATCTTACGAAGATGTCGATCATTCCAGTAATAAAAAGAAGAAACCAGACACATAAAAAACAATTAAAAAATATTCCTGACGAATATACTCTGTGAACAAAGTTTAAGAGATATGGAAGTAGTTGTTTTTAATGGAACGGTTGTAGTCTTCATGATCTTTAAGTCGGAATTTGTTATATAGCTGGTGAATATCTGGAAGTCCGTCAGATACCTCATTTCCAGTAAAAAATTGAAATAAAGAGCCTTACCTCAGGAGCAAAAAAATGGTGCCGTAGCTTCCCGAAATCTTGTATAATTTCTGCAATTCTCCGATAAAAGATGTGTATCCATCAAAAGTTCGTTTTTTTTTTAATTTTTAAACATTGTTTTTTTTATACTAAAAAGATGTCTTAATTACAGATCGATAAAAAAAACTTACTTTGGATTTCAAATGAATCACAGATCTCAACCCATACATTTCAATCGCTAACCAATGCGCAGCTTACTTTTCTCACGTATAATATTGTAAACTTCAACCCACACTTAGACACAAACTTTTGTGTGTTCAAATCGTACTGACCCGGACGTATAGCAACAATTGATCCGATACAATTATACATAATAACACATTTTAAAGAGTAAACGCCACGTGAAATAATATATAACTGAAAAGCCGGAAATATAGAAAATAACATACTAAAAAGTGGACAAGTAACAACTTTCCTTCCACAGAAAAACACATGAAGCAACTTCTACATAAATTAACCTTACAATCGGTGACACACTGTAAAACACAACAAACATACATTATCGTGCTTTTTCATATATATATATATATATATATATATATATATATATATATATATATATATATATATATATGAATAGATGAAAGGATAAAATAATCCGACGGTAAGAAATTAAAATGGAATAAGCGGAAGACCTAAAAATCTCAACGTTTCGCCCAAATGTTATATGGGCTTTGTCATTTTTTTCGTTCGCTCTTGACAAAGCCCATATAACGTTTGGGCAAAACGTTGAGCTTTTAAGGTCTTCCGCTTATTCCATTTTAATTTCATATATATATATATATATATATATATATATATATATATATATATATATGTGTAATAGTGTTGTTAAAGAACTAAAATGTAGTATACTTCTGAGAGAGTACATAACAGAAATATTTTATCAAATAAATAATATATTACCAATCCTCCAGAATATAACAAAATACTAAAGAGTATCATCAGCTTAATGGTTAACACTTAATGACAAAAAGAGTTGATATATTTTAATTCAGTTAAATATAAAATTTATGACATCAACAATAGTTTGTAATTATGCTCCAAAATGTCAACACTCAATAAAAGTGATAATAAATTGTACTTTCTGAGACGCCTGTATACATGGATAATATTGTTGACCGTTGATCTTTCTGGAAGATGATTACAAAAAATATCAATGATGTAATTTATTTTATATTCTAGTGAATTTATATATATATATATATATATATATATATATATATATATATAATATGTTGGCCTTTATTCTAAACCTTAGGATAGGCATTCTGTCGATTTTATCCTCATAGTGTATTACATGTATTAGTTGAGAAGCTAACATAACAAAAAGTTAAAATAAGAATAACATATGGTTTCGAACATCAAATAGAACTACATAAGAGTAATCATTCCGTCCCGAGCAACGCCAAGATTTCATGCTGGTTTGAATATAAAAACATCCCGAGCACAACGTTAACGTCTCAGTCATATGTAATTAAGTTGTGAAAAACCAGCTTCAAACCATTTTCTCGTTATCGCAGAATGGATGCTGGTCCTTTGACTTGGATCTCGTAGAAATGCTATAAAAAGGGGAAACCGGAAACCGATGAGGATCGCTTTGAGGTTCTTGGTCCTCGGTCCTCGCATATTAACTACCGCCCTCAGAGGCGTTCAACTAGACGCGCTGTAAATGCCGGCTGAAAATCATGAGGAACCGATCGGGTCATTATTTGGCTTTGGTTCTCACAATTTACCTGTTTGAAGTTAGAGCAGATAATTTGCCTTCTTTTTGATATTTAATCAGTCGTTGAATGAATCAGTTAGTTCGCTCAATCACACACATATGTATGTGCATGTTCTATATAACATTATGTCGATTTTAAAAGTTGGACTTAAATAGCATTTAAGCTGAAAATCAAAGTTTGATACTAAGGTGGCAGTTTTCCATTATTTTTATTGGACCATCTTATTGGCTATAAATCAACCTACTTCGCAATAAGTTATTTAAAAAAATAATTGACCTGCTTCAGCAGTTTGCTAATATAGAAATATTCTTATATAACCACCAAAAATAAATATAAGCTTACAGAATAACTATTATGCATTTAGTAAAGTTTTGCGTTTCTTATGATTTTTTTAGTTTAGATATTGAACCTGACAAACAAGCCGTGGGTATGGGATATATATTGATTTAAAAAATATATTTAAACCTAATAGATCCCACGCTAGTACAGCTAGTCTATATTATAAATAAGATACATTCAATATAACCCTCTAATTAAGACATAATCTGTTTCGCCATCAAATTACGCTAGGTCCCCATGTGTGTTTACAAAAACTATGTATTCCTTTCGTCTATTTTTAATATTTATTATATGTTATATAGGTTACCAAACTCTCCCCAAACACCTTCATAAGTGAAGGTTGCCTCCATTTTACTCGCTACTATTTATCTACTCTAACAGACACCAGTTACAACGGAACCTTTTTTAATAGTAGGTACATTTGTCATTACTATTTTCTGCATATTAGAATAGTTTTTAAATCTAATGAAAGATTGATCACTTTCGCGAATCAAGGAAATATCATTCGAATGACTTTTTCTGATCATTTCTATAAACATTCTGGTAGGTTTGGTTTGGTAGTTTTGTTTTACGGCATATCAACCCTTTTTGGGTTATTTAATGCCGAATCTGGTCATTATAGTAAAAGTTTTTATGCTTCAAGTTCTTTATATCTTCAAATGTTTAATCATCGTTTTTGGTTTGGTAGTTTTGTTTTACGGCATATCAACCCTTTTCGGGCCATCTAATGCTGAATCCGGTCATTATAGTAAAAGATTTATGCTTCAAGTTCTAAAAATAAAATAAAAAAGGGGAGGGAGAAAGGGAGAGGGGCTGTTGTTTTTGTTTTTGGTTTTGTAGAACATAATTAAGTTTTACAAAAAAAAAAAACGTCAATGTAGGTGAATTTCGTCTCAGGGAGCCACAGGGCAGCCTGATCTGGTATCACCAGTAAACATTCTGGGTTACCCTTTTAAGTAACACATGGTTTCACATATTCACACACCCAGGGATATATAGATTATCAGTTTCATTCATTTAAAGATACGTTTATATTAAGCATGTAAACTCCACATAATCGAATAATAATTCAAAACAAACATCTTCTATCACAGGAAAGTAAAGTTTATACTTTCGCAATATAAGGCATTTTTTCAAAACCGAAACTAAACAAAAGGTTTATTCTTACTGTGCTGGTTTGTTCCTTTTATTTAATTTCTAGTCATGAAGAACTTGTAGACTATTTACAAAATGAAAGTATTTAAACACTATTTACAATATTTCTTGTCGGAATGCCCGCTCTCTAAAACATAGTTGGCTCAGTCTACAAGAATTTTATCTTTGAGATCAAAAAAAAATGTCTGCACGAATATTCTTTATTGGATACTTTATTCAAACAAAAGTTTCAATACGGTATTGAACATGTATATTAAAACACGAGAAAACATTGATTTCTTTTATTTAATTTCTATTTATAGAAAATAAAACTACTAGACTATTGACCAAAATACAGTATTTTAAACCCATTTTCATTATGTTTAGTATAAGAACCCGTTATTCAAACAAAATTAATATTGACGAAATTTAGAACAATTTCTTATTAAGCGGAATCAAACCAAATTTATTCAGGAATATTCTGTTTTGGCTAGGGAACAAATAATCTAGAGTATTTCGTGTTTAAGAAAGTATGTCCTGATACACGGTAAAAAAAACATACATAGTTTTGACAAAGAATTTTCAATTATATATGTTTTATTCATGCAAATACGTCACAAATTTTTACGACAAATAAAAATGATATTGTGTTTGTTTTAGAATTATGTTATTTATAAATATCCGAGTCCTTTTTTTTTAGAAATTCGTTTTTAAATACTTTCCAGTTCTTTTTAGTTACTTTTGAAATTTAATAAATCACTAATGCAGTCTGCCGATTTGATGACTTCCCAAAGAAAGCAGGTTTATATGCACAGTCACATTTTAGGTAAACAAATCACCTCCAAAACGAGGCACTGGATTGGTACAAAAAATGCCGAAGTCAACAATGATTTCTATTCTCTAAAACATAGCGACACCTTTTTTTAATAACCTAAATTACTTACAGTCGTATGGATTTTTCCCCGATTTGGTTTTTTTTTTCAGAATTTCTACTTATATTTTTAATTAAATCATTTTTTTATATTTCGTCATGAAACGAGACCTGATAATTATATTTTCTTTCCGCAGACGGATTTGCTGTCTCACAGCTCTTTAGTGACACTAGACAGACAAGAGATGTAAGGCGGGATCGAAACTCAACCTGCTATTCTAACCGTTACACAAGCTTCTAGTAAAGTGGAACCTTAATTTTATATGAAAACTACTAGACACGAAAAAGTGATCAATTCGTTTTTTTTTCATTATTGTTAATAATAGTTTGTAATTTTACCTACAACGGGATCGGAGTCTATGAAACCAAATACAAGCTGCTTGTTCGCTATATCTTAGCTGTTGAGTGCAGATTGGCTTGATGTGTTTACCTGCCTATGTCAAAGCTTTTGTAATTATACAAATGCACGCGTAGTTCGACATTTATATATATAAAAAATCCTGACTAAAAAGGTTCAGTTTCATCGTTTTTCGAAACATTTTACTCGAACTCTACTTCAACACCAAATTTAGGCATGTTGATCTTTTATTTTCTCTTCGTGGCGGTAGCAATGGAAAAACACAATTATAACTCCATTATGTGCTCGAGGCTCAATCTTAGTTTTTGCTTGATTTATTTTGTTTTCTTTTTACATCACTGAAGTTTCTCTCCAATACTCAGCAAGAGACTTAAAAAAAATGTTTAGCCTGATGTATAAGTTGGCGGAGATAAGGAACGTAGCAATTGAGATGTCGCTTTCTGAAAATCTCGTATAATAGGCGACGCGACAAAAAGTAAGAAGATACATTTTCTTTTGTTTTTTTCTGCGAAACAATGCAGGCGTATTTCGGAGGTCTTTTTTCCTCCGCCGATAGGTGAATGTTTGTAGAAAACTAAATACTGTGTGATGTTCTTAAAGAAAAATTTTTAAAACTCATTTTTTAAACCCCAAACGAATACATTCGCTGTTGAAATATATAGTCGCTATCAACACGTTTGCGGGAAGACACCGCCGTATTATGAATACCGTTACATATTGATTAATCACAACGGAGAGAGATATTTAAGGCTGCAACACATACAACTGACAACATTAGACATGAAGGTCATACATTACACGATACGCACAGGCCATGTAGGTTACGGGGCAAAAATACGTCCGATGAGTGATTGACAAATTTATCGATTCGTGACCCCTTACATAATTTAAAAGTAATGTTATATGTGTAATATGTTTTATGATTATACGACAGAAATTAAATCACAACCTGAATATAATTCAGTCTTATATCAGCTTAAACGTTTATAAATATATAAAAGTAAAGAGATTTAAATTTTACTACAGTTTAGAAGCGCCGTTGGAACGATAACTCTTACATTTTAGAATCAGTTAACATGACGCGAGATTTTGTTAAACAAATGAAATATTTATTAAATCATTTTTTTTCATAAATCTAAATTTTCGGTTTTAAAAACCTAATTTATGGTACAGACAATATTTTCCTTTTTTATTTTCTTTCATTGTCGAAGTCTTACGACTTGGCCGAAGATCGATTTCCAGGTGTTATGAAGACACTGTTTATTTTATATATATATATATATATATATATATATATATATATATATATATAATGTCCGATCTGTGGTTTAGCGCACCGAAACGCATGTGTCCTTCCAACGGCGCTTCTAAGCTGTAGTAAAATGTAAATCTCATTATCGTACACATGCGTTTCAGTGCGCTAAACTACAGATCGGACATATATAAAAAAACAGTATCTTCATAACACCTGGGGATCGATCTTCGGCCAAGCCGTAAGACTAAGACTATGAAAAAAAGAAGAAAAGAAAACCAGGAAAATATTGTCTGTACAATGAATAAGGTTTTTAAAACCGAAAATTTGGATTTATAAAAAAAAATGATTAAATAAATATTTCATTTGTTTAACAAAATCTCGCGTCATGTTAACTGATTCTAAAATTACAAAGTTATATGAAAATGATATTTTCTTTAACTTTTATTGTTTGTCTTTCGTTTTACTACACATAATTCAGTAGTGTTTACGTTTTAACCGACACATTTGGCATACTTTTTAGAGTGTTTGCAAATGTGTCACGAGACGGTGGTTTCAATCTTCAATAGAGTCATAACTAATTCCCACGAAATTGTAATTGATACTCCCTTGCTAAAGACGCCGAATTATAAGGGAAGACGCAACGGCTAATTTAGAAGTCCAGTGGTGTTTCCTTCCACATATGTGTTGTAGCTAACGAGAACAGCCTTCGAGTCGCCCTTTACTGCGATCGATGTATTTATTTGTTTTAAATATATATAAAAAATGATTTTCAAGAATGAATTACATGTCTAATAATAAACCAAAAATACCGATCCAACGAAGCAGTACTGATTTTGTACCATTGTATTGATTAGTCACTTTTCTTTAGATAGTAAAGAGTGGATGAAGAATGAATGATTCTCTGAAGAAAATGAGTATCACTTTTATAGTACTGATTATTAAAAAAAAAAAACTGTGCTCCGAAAACCTACCTTTTAACATAACGAAAATGTAATGTGACCGTGGAGTTTTCGTATCAATGATTCTAACTTGTGAATAAAGTTTGCGAAGTACAATAGTAACAAATGAGAATTTTGGATTTGCGAGCAGTCTGTAGAAATAGTCTTCTTTTAATACAAAGAAAATAAATAGTCTTGTCACTGTGATGACACTTGGATACAAAACAAGGCTGACAATTGAAAATGGAATAGAGAAAACATATAACCGTTGTTTTATTTTCTCGCCTTTTGTTATGCATCATAATATTGTTACATCGAGAATTAACAAAACTTCACGTGATTTGAAAGAAGAACGAGATTTAAAAGCGCGACAGACAATGAAGGGAAAGATTAATGAAAAGACGGAGCAATTTCAATAAAAAGGGAAGAAAAGGCGACCTTCTGGGATTAAATCACGCGGGGAAACCCGTACAAATGGAAATAGACTGCAATACAATAATTAGAACTTTTTTAGAAGAGTGACCCGCTAAGTTATTTAAGAATGAAAAATATATTTTGTAATTGAATTATATAAAGCTATGAATAAACAAAAATACCGAAGTGTAATGGAAACATGTGTCCATTTTAAACTGTGGGTTTAGGAATGGACATTATTTTTAAACTGAAACATGACAGACCGACGGAGACTCTTACAAGAATGCCATATGTTACACTTAAGCATTGAAGACGAACGATACTGCTATTTCGTACTTAAGCGTGGCCAGTAAAAGACAGTGCTATTTTGAACATAAGCGTTGCTGATTAAAGACGTTGCTATTTCGAACTTAAGCGTGGCCGATCTAAGGTAATGCTATTTCGAACTGAAGTGTGGCCGCTCAAATACATTGCTATTTCGAACATAAGCGTTGCTGATCAAAGACATTGCTATTTCGTACTTAAGCGTGGCCGATCAAAGACAGTGCAATTTCGAACATAAGCGTTGCCAGTAAAAGATAGTGCTATTTCGAATATAAGCGTGGCCGATCAATAGCATTGTTATTTCGAACATAAGCGTTGCTGATCAAAGCCATTGCTATTTCGTACTTACGCGTGGCCAGTAAAAGATAGTGCTATTTCACATATGAGCGTTGCTGATCAAATACATTGCTATTTCGTACTTAAGCGTGGCCAGTAAAAGATAGTGCTATTTCGAACATAAGCGTTGCTGATCAAAGACGTTGATATTTGGTACTTAAGCGTGGCCAGTAAAAGATAGTGCTATTTCGAACTTAAGCGTGGCCGATCAAAGACATTGCTATTTCGAACATAAGCGTGGCCGATCAAAGACAGTGCAATTTCGAACATAAGCGTTGCTGATCAAAGACATTGCTATTTCGTACTTAAGCGTGGCCAGTAAAAGATAGAGCTATTTCGAACATAAGCGTTGCTGATCAAAGACGTTGCTATTTCGTACTTAAGCGTGACCAGTAAAAGACAGTGCTATTTCGAACTTAAGCGTGGCCGATCAAGGCAATGCTATTTCGAACTTAAGTGTGGCCGCTCAAAGACATTGCTATTTCGTACTTAAGCGTGGCCGATCAAAGACAGTGCAATGTCGAACATAAGCGTTGCTGATCAAAGACAGTGCTATTTCGAACATAAGCGGGCCAATAAAAGGCAATGCTATTTCGAATATAAGCGTTGCTGATCACAGAAAATGCTATTTTAAACTTTAGCGTGGCAAACACGTGATAATGCTATGAGCGTGAGGGACAAGCAAAATACTATTCAAAATTTAAGCACAATAGATCGACGATAACACCATTTCAAAGTTAAGTGTGGAAAACCAATTATAATTTGGGGGGGACTGACGCCTGAGAGACCGGAGAAAATGAAATTTTCAACTTACACGTGACGGAACAAAGCGAATGTTGCTTTCAAACTTCAGCGTAGCAGAGGAAAATACATGCTATTTAAAATGCCAACTTAGAAAAACGGACTAACGGATTTTTAAATATATTATCCGTTAATATCTCTGACCAGTTTATTTGAATTGCAATGTTACGCTACTAAGAAACCGGTGTATAGGGTCACGTGAGAAGCTATTCTGATCCCAACAGATTGAAGTCGTCGCCTCGTCGACACTAACAACTGAATTATTGTTGGCAGCTCCTTGATATCCGGATCTATAAGTAGTGAGGTATGTAGCAGTTGCAGTAGTTGTTGTCGTAGTGATTATCTAGCTAAAGAAACGAAGATGTCGAACTCTTTTATAGTGTAACAATGTTGTCCTCTCTGTTTTATTCAACTTTGCTCTGTAATCGCAACAATCGAAAAACATTAATTGCATTGTTGCTGCATGGCGTCGTATTTTTTGTTGTGTTATTTTTAACATCATTCTGTAATAGTACATAAATGAAATGTACATTTGTTTACATCTACAAACAGGGCACCGCTTACTAAGACTGATACACCATTCGAGGATAAGGCTAAATTAGTGTCTGGTCTGAATGAAGATCAGTCATAGAAACTCATCAAAGCAGGGTCTTCTTCAAGCAAAACGCTTTTCACTTCAATTAGGTCAAAGTGACGATCCGAGCGTTGGTGGTAAAATAAGAGAAGCTTAGTTTTAGATATATTAAAAGTAACCAGCCACCTCTTTACGTATTGCAGTATGTGTTCCAGGTCAATATAGAGGGACCCAGATTGTTATCATTAATGCTCTTCAAAGTGTTGATAGATGGATATGTAATCTGCAAACATTCCAACGACTGAACATAGAATGTGGTTTGGGAGATCATTGATAAAGATTAAGAAAGAGTTGGACCAAGAATAGATCTTTGAAACACGCCGAGCTTGGTGTGCTTCAGATCTCTGCCCATCTACCACTACTTTAAGAAACCTATCAGAAAGAGAGGGTTTGATAGTTGAAAAAACATTTATTGATATTCCTGCGATAGCTTGCTTGCAAGAAAACATTTGTGCCAAACCCTATCAAAGGTATTTGATATGTCAACGGTACTTACTCTAGATACAAAGCCCTTGTTAAACAATTCACAGATTCTGTCTGATATTACAATCAGGACATCAGAAGTCGATTTTGCAACACGAAATCGATATTGCTTGTTACTGAGTACATTGTTTTTTTTGCTGAGGCATGTTTTACCTTTCTGGTAGACAATTATCAAGTCTTATCTTTTTGATTAGTTGTTGTTGTCTCTCTATACTTGCATGTTCCAGATTACATAATTTAATTTTGTAATACTGTCTCCCGTCTATGTGCACCATCTGCTTGCATGTTAAAAGTGCAAACGTTTGCATAGTTGACCTCCTTCAAAAGATAGTCTCGTCCGTTTTGCCTATTGATTTTGGGGCTCGTTTGCTTCTTGTTATTGTATAATAATAATAATAATAATAATAATAATACATATAAATAAATACATAAATAAAACATTTTAAATCGTTTGTTCTGTATTATTTTTGAAAACTCTTTCAATTTCTAATTTTTAGGGGGAAATAAAACGTGAGAAATTTTATTAAGTAAAAATGGAAACATGAATATACATTTATTTGTCTTATAACTGGAAATATCGTATTTATATTTTCATCATATTATTCTAAGCATGCACGTCTTGGAGGCAATTGTGTGTCGCTTAGGTTTGCATTATACGAATGTATGTTTGCCTTAAACGAAATTCTTGTGTTTTTTACAGTTCTAATTGTATAGAAAAAAACGTGACAAGTAAAATATTTGCCTCAAAAAGTGAATTGTCTCACTTTATGGTCTTCTGAGATAAGCAACCACACAAAGTTGTTGCTCGCCGCAACTGAATTAATGTCACACGAATATTAATTTAGATAAAATTCATTACATACAAATATGCGCACAAATGAAATTTATCGAATTACTTCAAAACCTTCTTAATAAAACTGTAGCAGACAAAATATTACAAAATAATAAGGGAATATAACTATTTTGTAAATGATTGCTTTTTTTCCTCAATAAACGCAGACACACACACACATATATATATATATATATATATATATATATATATATATATATATATATATATATATATATAGCTTGATACAACAAACGATATAAGAAGCAACTAATATCTTTAATTAGTGAACATCCGGAAAAAAATAAAGCTCAATATACTGGATAGAGCATTAATAGCGATAGATCAAGTGAAAGAATAGAATAAGGTGCGAATCAAATTTTATTACAGTTCAATGTTCAAGCAAAGTTCTTTAAAGTCCTTAACTCATGAGTTTTCAAAGAAAATCTTCTCCTCAGAGGACCATTACCATATATATATATATATATATATATATATATATACTAAGAGCTGGAGAGTGAGAGTGAGAGAGATCTAATATATAAAGAAAAGTCAGACCTAAATAGCATTGAATTTGGCATATATATATTTGTACTGCATAAAGTGTAATTTACATATGTTTCTTTCATGGTTAACTAATTTCGGTTTAGAATTTCTGAGACTTGAGCCATTTTTCGATCACGTCTTAAACAGTAACAGATCCTACCGAAATTGGTAAGGAGTAATTCATAATTTCTTAACCTGTATCCGACGTAAGATAAACAATTATATATATATATATATATATATATATATATATATATATATATATATATATATATATATATATATATATAGATATCATTCAATTTCTTTCTTTAAATTACTTGGATACCACAACATGATAATCGATCATTGTTGGGAACAAAAACTTATTTAATATGTTGTATTTACTAAATGCAACTCTTGCGCATTTGATCGTTGATTAGTAGAATCTTCTAAAAGTTTCTACTGCCATTTTGTTTTATATGAAACCGTTCTCAATCAATTTTTACAACAAATGAAACTCCGCTTACCGGCAAAATAAATTGATATTACATTTCATAAAACTTAGCCAAGAAACAAATATTTGCTGGTGATGGTTTAATGAAAGAATGTTATTTGAAAATTGGATGTAGCAATAAAATCAATCGGACAATTTATGAAGCGTTGTCATTTAAAGCCAATAAATATTATTTTTCATCTTTTAAATGTATAAATAATAAATAGGATTTTAAAAAATTCGAATTCGTATTTTAATATTTTATTATTTATTTTCAAAATATTCGATTAACAATAGATTAAAACCATAATCCAATATGTGGTCACCAAATTAATAATATTGCATATCTAACTAAGCGAAAATTATCGTGTCCGTTTGAAATTTGACTGATTTTGGAGCCTTGATACTGTCAATACGAAAGTCATTTTTGATTATTAAAGTCTATATTTATTAAAGTTGAGTATTTATGCTCTTAAACAAAATATAATTAGATTTTGCATCAGGAGGAAGAGGGAGATGGAGAGAAAGAGAGTGGAAGAGAAATAGAGAGAGAGGAAGAGAACGAGAGACAGAGGAAAAGAAAGAGAGACAGAGAAAGAAAGAGAGAGAGAGGAAGAGATAGAGAGAGAAATAGCTGGAGCATATAAGCTGTCTCTCGGGGCCCATTCCTGCAAGTGGCAATGTCTCATATGAATCTGGCAGTATCGAGACCAAGGGCATCTGATGTTTCGTCAGCGATTGGTTGAAAAATTAAACGGTCGACTAGAGAGCTGTACTTGTTAGTTCTTCTTGTTTCATCGAACTGAGGAACAGTGTCGTAGCTTACAGCAAATTCTGAAAAACGTTTTCCTTTATTTTATTTATAACTTGAAACATGATAATTTTAGAAATAAAACAATTAGAACAAAAATAGCGAAATGGGATTCAGGGTTTAGACCAAGATGTCTATGGATTTTCCTTGTACACATCGTGTATCCTATGTGACTAGCGATTGACGCGAGATAGCAAATTTAAATAAACACAGACAGGCAAGTAAATATCTTAATACAGTTATAGACAGCGGTAGCTTAAGTTGGTATCAATTCTTCAATAGTCATTGTTTCTCTCTGTCATGATTTCTAATCACATAATCGACAATGAGGTAAAATATTCTGAGAAAGTAGCGGAGGCAAGAATTCTCTCTGTAGTGTAATTATTACTCTTACTGTTGTCATGTAATTAATAAAAACAAATAGAAAACTAGATTTGAATGTAAAATTTTCTTTGACATTTATTTTAAATACATATTTGTAGATATAAAAAAAGGTTGTCTACAATACTAACACAGAAAAGTTTACGCGGCATCTGTAAACGTTACACCGATCCACAGAATAGCGATATATATATATATATATATATATATATATATATATTGTTGTGAAGTTGTCCCACAGTAAATAATAAATAAAGGAAGTCAAGTCGAGGGTTGGTTTAACAAGTATATTAACAAAGTAAGAAAGTGACTGGCTCTTGGCTAGACAGTTACAAGACTGTGTTTTGTCTTCAGTGTCTCTGGTGACTAACACTATTTATAGTGACAACCGGTGTAGTTTCTCCTGTGTAAGAACGGCCGGTGTAACATATATATATATACATATATATATATGTGTGTGTGTATATAGGCAGCATTTTCCCACTTATACAAACATTGTTAAAAATAACAGTATTTGTCTGTATAATAAGTACATTAATAAAACAGACGAATTATGTTATTTTTAACAATGTTTGCATAAATAAATATATATATATATATATATATATGTATATATATATATATATATTTATTTCTGGCTAATGATTAACAATTTACCAAAAATATCATAAAATATAAATTTACACGAAAATCTGTCTGGGATATATAGCAAAGTCCTACTTTTGTTATCAGATGTGGATGATGTAACCTATTTATATACCTAAGTTTCACGTGACATAAATCGAAGGTGATTGCGTATTATGAGACAACATGTTTTGATAGGTGACTTTACAAAACCTTCAAACTCAATCTAATATATAAGACTGTTTTATTGGTCCCCCGATTTATAAAATCAGGGGACCTATGTTTTGGGGCATTTCCGTCCGTCCGTCAGTATGTCCGTCCGTCCGTCCGGATTTTTCTCCGCAACCATCTATTGAATTTCTCTGAAATTTTGCAGTAAGTTGTAACTTTGGTCAGGTTAGAAAGTGACATTCTCCGATTTTTGAAAAAAAATCTGGTTAGCGCCCCCAGGGGGTCAAAAGGCCCCAAAATGGCAAAAAATGACATTTTTTACCCCATAACTTTTCATCCATCCATTCAATTTCTCTGAAACTTGGCCAAAATATGGAGGCAATTGTTCCTAATAGAAAATAAGTATCGCTGACCTTGGAAAAAATCTGGTTTGCGCCCCCAGGGGGTCAAAAGCCCCCAGAATAGCAAAAAATGACCCTTTTGCTCCCATAACGTTTGATCCATCCATTCAATCTTTCTGAGACTTGGTCAAAATGTAGAGGCAATTGTTCTGGATATGAAATGAGCATCCTTGCCCTCAGAAAAATTCTGGTTTGCGCCCCCAAGGGATACAATGGGAGTCAAAAATGCGCCAAATTGTCCAAATTTATTGCATTTTACACTCGCCACATCGAGTCACATACAGAAGGGGACCACGCATGCGCGGCTTGTTTGGTATTGTTTAATGGATTATTTAATGCTGAATGAAGTAGTCATAGAAGCGTATAACATCAAGCCCCTTCCTGAAGAAAAAAATTAATTTAAAATGAATTTTTTTTCTGCGGTAAAACGAAGATACAAGTGGATCTGCGGTCGCCTCTGACTATTATATGAGTAGAGAATAGCATTAGGAACGGTAGAATAGTCTCAGCCTTTTCCCAGCGACCTTAGCAACAGATTGGATGTAAGTCTTCAATTTTTTAAATGTGCAGTAAAAGTCGGGATTTAAACTCAGATTACCCACTTAAAAGTCTTTATCTGTAATTATTACACGTTTGGTCGTTTTTGATTTTGATAAACGATAAATAACGTTGAGCGATGGACGGGACAAAACTATAATTATATGAAAGCGAATATTTGTAAACACGAAATTCAACTATTAAAACGTGAAACGCCATTTTTATCGCACTCGCATTCGTAACTCATTTTATGCGTAAAGTTTCGAAAATTATTCATTATTCATGCAAAACACTTGCGAAAAAACACGCATCAATAAAGACATTTTTAGTTAGTTTCAATTAGATGCAATTAATTCACTACAAGCGAGATATTTCCATATATTTAAGCGAACAGTAGCAGTTAATAGTCACGTGATGGACGGAAATTTCAGGTGTATTTCAAGTTGAATAAACAAACAAAGAAATATATACTTTCATACGCAAACAAATAATTTCCATGTAAAAACATAAATACTCTTTAAATGATAGATGATTTGACAGTTAACTGAGTTCACATATAGCTATTTAAGTATTCTTTGAAAGTGTGTTTAAATGACTTTGTTTCGTGTGACTAGTTTATGCCCACTTAGCATTGATACATGAATCAAGATGGCGGCCACTGGTTCACTTTTGGTTAAACAAGACTGCTAGCGAATGAAAGAGAACGCAATTTGGTGCTACGGATGAATAGTTTCTTAAATTAAAGAAATAATCAATTTAGTGGCTATAATAATATCGATTTGGACATTGGCAAGTAGGCAGATAAAGATGTACATATTCAAGTGTCACGTTGCGCAACACTAAAAAAATAGATGCCTATGTTTTAAATACATTATTGACAGACTAGATTCTAGAAAACTACATATATATTATACTACGTCTGAGTTAATCAACATGTCCTTCTTTCGGGCTTTTTTTTCTGTATATTTGATACAAATACGGGAAATACACGCTGAAATATTCCTCATTCTAGGGATTGAGTTGTGTTCGGATGGAACCTTTATTTTAAATGTACTAATTTATATTAGCTGGCAAGTAACTCATCTAGGCATCAACATCGTGTTAGATAGTGAGGGGCACAGAGATGGGACGATGCCCTGAAATGTAGTAATAGTAGCCGCGCAAATCGGAAGTGATGTCACGTTCGTTATACGTTGTTTCTGCCTCTTGTTCCTTAGTTCCAAGGAAGACGGACGTGAAAAGTCGGAGGCCGTTACTATTAGGCGAGGGAGCGAAATGTTGGGCACAATATCCTAAAATGGTATGACTGTATATTTCTCCATGCCTTTTCCTTCTCCTGTCCATCTATGTCTGTTGTTTATGCTTAAATAAACGTCTAAAACCAGACAGCGTCCCCGCGTTATATGAGACCACCGAGATAAACGAAACGAAAAGACGAAATGCGGGTACGCACGGCGAAGGTAAGCAGTAGTGTAACGATCTAAGTCTCTGCTATCACTTTCGTTCACGCTCACAGTATGTGTTTGATAACCCGCTCTTATTTTATACGCTATTACATCCATTCTATCACTTCATCTCTGTTAATAAGCAAATGTAAGCATTTTCCCCCATATTATTGCTTAGTTTAAACCATTTCTCTCTTTCTATATTGACG
>OY744533.1:21052422-21077422 GCA_963556195.1 Sepiola atlantica | reverse complement strand
ACCTTTGCCTTGTGACATGGAGCATTATCTTGCATAAACATTGCCCTATCGAATCCTGAATTATGTATGATTGGCACAATATGATCTTGAACAATGTTTTTATACATCTGCGCGTTTACACGAGTTTGTAATCGGACAAGAGGCGTTGTACCTTGGCTAGAAAACATTCCAAATACCATGACGTTTCCGCCCCCAAATTTGACAGTTTTCTTAGTACACTTTGTACTTAATTTTTCACCAATACGTCTCTTTACAAAGTTTTTTCCGTCATTTCCAAATAGATTAAACTTGCTTTCATCACTGAAAAATACTTTTGCCCAATTTTCATATGTCCAAATTACATACCTGTTTGCAAACTCTAATCTCTTCTTCTTATTCTTCGAACTAACAAGTGGTTTATTCCTTCCTTATATATATACACACTTTTCTATATAGTTTTCATTGTATATACATATATATACATATATGTATATATATACACAATTTTCTATATAATTCAGCCCCATATGTAACAGCCCTATTTCTTGCAGTCGTCTAGAAACAGTCTGTCTTGACACATTAACACATGAGGTACTATTCATAACCCTTTTAATTTCTGTGCAAGACTTAAAACGGTCCTTTAATGACATACGCTGCATTATTCGATCTTCTCTTGCTGAAGTTTTGCGGGGTCTGCCGGTTTTAAAAGCACTAGCTATTTTGCCAGTATCATTGTAGGATTTAACAATCCTGCCTACAACACTCTTGGAAAGTTTCACTTTCTCTGAAATCTCTCTAATGGTGTGCTTTTCCTTGTGTAGCTTCACAATAGCTTGTCTCACAGAGTAATCAAGTTTTTGACGTTTCGCCATGGTGTTGACTGATGCAACGTTTACAAATGACTAAATAAGAGTTCTTCAGTAGAGGAAATAAAAAAAGTTGAATGTAGCATGCTATTTACACCGTTTTTCTCAATTATGTCCCTTACTTTTGGACATTCCAAATTTGGAAATAAATGAATAATTGTTATAATTCTTTTTCTATTCTATACAAAGGGTTCAAATGTTAGTATGTTATTATGGATGACAACAACTACCGGTTGTCAAAATTTCAGCTTTTTACGGTTATTATTTCTAACAAATATTAGGTTTTAAAATTTTGTCCCTTAGTTTTGGACGAGACTGTATATAGGGTACTCCTAAACTAATGAACAGATTATTATGCATTTTGGAATATATGGTGTAAGCAACACGAGTAATAACCTGTGTCCATTGTTTATTTTGTCAAAGTATTCATTTAGTGGGTGCACATATATTACTAATATTTTATGGGATTTGTTGCTAAACTGATCATTAGGAATTGTGAAATATATATTTTCGGCAAACCGGTTCGTTACATAGTTATCTTATATTTTTGTAAGTTTTACAATTTCGGGGATGCACTCACAACAAATTATTTTGAAATAAGTTTAGTATAAACAATTTAATAAAGAAAATAATTGCAAACCATCAAATATTGAGTTATATGAAGTAAAACCATTTCATGAGTGTCTATGAGTGTATGAACATAAATGAAACTATGGTTTGTGAAGTCTTGAATTATAAAATTCACCATTATAATCAGGGAATGTGTATTCTAGGCAACAGAGTATTAACGTGAGCACATTTTTTTAAAACTTTTAACTTTTCACCGAAACTGTACTATACTCCTTAAAGAAAAAGAAAGTATTTACATTTGAAGCTAATTCTATATCAATTACGTAAAGTTTTAGTTTTTTATCGCCGACTCTGTGTTTTTTTCTTTATTCTGAATAGCACTTAATTTAATTCTGTTTTACATTTGTATCTGTAAAACTGTATATTGAGAGCCCATGGAAGTTTCAAAATAGTCTCGAATTGACAAGTAATTCTATAAACTTTCTTACACGCAATTTCCAAACAACCGAATGTTCGGTTTTGCTGAGTGTATTTCTTCAATCTCAAAGATTTTACAAGTGCTTTTATATTTAACACATTTATACCTCCTGCTACATTTTCTATTACGCACATTACGGTGAACTTTTTTAATATGCATTCAATTCATTCTCTATGCATTGGACTTTCTCAACATACTTCCATCCTTAACATTATTTTCTCAAATAACATTTATCTTTATATCTTTTCAAACATTGACTTTGGTAATTCTCTTACCAAATTATCCATCTGTACTCTCTTACTTATGATAATTTAATTCTATCAAAAGCCATGGTTTTAGGAAAAATAAATCCCTTGTTTTGAACAACTGAAGATATGAGAGATTTTGTATTGTTAACACTCTTATTCTGACCCTTTAATTTGCCTATATATATATATATATATATATACATATATATACATATATGTATATACAATGAGAATTATATAGAAAATTGTATATATATATATACATATATGCATATACAATGAGAATTATATAGAAAATTGTTTATATATATACATATATGTATATATATGTATATACAATGAAAACTATATAGAAAAGTGTGTATATATATAAATATATATGTATATACAATGAAAATTAGATAGAAAATTGTGTATATATGTATATATCTATATATATATATGTATATACAATGAAAATTGTATAGAAAACTGTATATATATATACAATGCAAATTATATTAAATTGTGTGTATATATATATATATATATATATATATATATATATATATATATAAAGAAAATGATATAGAAAACTGTGTGTGTATATATATATATATGGATATACAATGAAAATTATATAGAATAGTGTGTGTATATATATGTATATACAATGAAAATTATATAGAAAATGTTGTGTATATATATATATGTATATACAATGAAAATTATATAGAAAATTGTGTATATATATATATATATGTATATACAATGAAAATTATATAGAAAATTGTGTGTATATATATATATATAAATATATATGTATATCAAATGAAAATTATATAGAAAATTGTGTGTATATATATATATAAATATATATGTATATCAAATGAAAATTATATAGAAAATTGTGTATATATGTATATATCTATATGTATATAGATGTATATACAATGAAAATAATATAGAAAATTGTGTATATATGTATATATCCATATGTATATTTGTATATATATGTATATACAATGAAAATAATATAGAAAATTGTGTATATACACACATATATATATATATGTATATATATATATATATATATATATATATATATATATATATATATATAACACGTGCGTGTATGTGCATGTAATAGTTATAGTAAGCATTATTTGTATGTAGTATTTTTTTTCAATACACACACGGACATTTGTATTTTTCTTGGTAAAAAAGGAAACGCGTGTGTTTTGTTCCAACAATAATGGAAGACGTTTTTCTTATTCACTGATTCTAACCCAATAAATTGAACACATTAGAAAATCAGCTTGAGACGGAAATAATATTGGAATGAATTGATTAACAAATTTAAAGACGTGTGCTAATCTGAACTGGCAAACCCTTGGCGAATTATGTAATTGAACAATAAAGAAGCCTACAATATTGAAGCCCATACAAAATGGTGAATTACTTTTTTTCATATTTTATATTAATTCAGAAACACTTTTTAAAAATTGTATTAGGACAATCATAATGGAATTGACATTTTCATTTTTCATATAAACTGATTTTCGAATCAAACTAACTTCGTAATTAATCCAGCAACTCTGCTATATTAAATTAGACTCATATAGTTTCCCTGTCAAGTACAGATGGTCTAGGGAGGATAACACATTTAATATAATTCATATAATTACAAACTTGAATCTACCTCTCATGGCCGATTTTAAAATAAGGAAACACTTGAATCGGGTCGCATATTTTTGCTAGTCTATGAGGATACTATCATGACGACCCCCATCTAAAAAAAAGAAGTAGTTAATACCTTGGAGCATGATATTATTAAAATAGAATAGATAGTACACTACCTTCCACAAAAAGAAAGGTAATCATGGGAAGCTGGTATTATGAGGGCAAACGTATTCTATACTGTCTCTCCCTCCCAACAAAAAGGAGGAGGTAATGTGTGGAATTTAGGCATCATGAGTGAATCAACAATA
The DNA here is from genome assembly GCA_963556195.1 of Sepiola atlantica. NCBI lineage: Eukaryota > Metazoa > Mollusca > Cephalopoda > Sepiida > Sepiolidae > Sepiola > Sepiola atlantica. The sequence continues at coordinate 21,073,311 of OY744533.1, read as the reverse complement.
CTACACATAATTAAATAAGCATAACACATTTTAATATTACTATAGTGAGGATATGTGGAAAAAAACTTTCGCATTTATTCATCTAGATAACATGAAAAACAACTGAGTTTTATTGTCCCGTGAAAGGCCTAAATAAACATTTTCCGGAAAATATTGCCGCCATATTTATAAATAAAATAGATTTGCTAGCTAAGGAAGCACGATAACTTCTTTCGTAATTTTCTCGTTAACAAAATATGTTTATTAACTTTGATCGTTGTTCTTCTTTAGTTTGTATTAAGCTGAACGAACATATACTAAACTGACCCTTGATCTAAAGGGTTGTATCATGACGAACGAATACTACCTCCCTCCTCCAAAGAAGGGAGGCGTAATTACTGCGACGGCGGATTTATGACACCAGAACCGATACTATACTATCTACGCCATTAAAAGGTATTCAAATTATATCGATTTTGTTTTCGTTTTTGTTTTTTTTATGCTGGGTGGATTCCCTCCTCCCACGTACATCCCCTAGAAAACGGTGGAGATAATTCCTTGGAGGACAGTCTTATGACAAGAGAACTGATACTACAGTACTCACTTCAGTTAAAAAGTATTCTAATTGTTTGTACTCATTATAAAATGGTGAGTCACAAAAAGTAATTAATAAAGTACCTTATTTATGGATGTAAAGCTCGAACTCAGACTTCACAATATTTTTATGAATAAAATAAAGTAAACCTTTCCTTTCTATAGATATCAAAATAAACGCATACACCACAACTTTTTGATAAATAAGATGAAGTCAAAGGTAATTCCTATTCATCGATTTAAAGCGAGAAAGAAAATAATCAGAAATTACGTGTCTGCCAGCGATTAAAGAAATTGCATGAAGTTCGATTTTCAATTCTATAAAAAGTAAATTACAATTTCATTTCGGGAATAAAAATACAATTTAAGACTAATTAATAAATATCATCCATAATATGTGCGAAAATCAAACGAAATAAGCGAGATATTCAAATAAACCATATAGTACAATTGAACGCTGAACGTAAACGTCTATTTCGTTCGTTAAGTTTTTAATTTGTAATATTTAGCAATTAGGAAAGTTTTTCTAAGTTTTAAATATGAAGAAGAGTATAATGCATAGGAGTATTACTCCACACGCCTATAAAACAGAGGAGGTAATTCCAGGGAGGATGGTCTTATAACACCAGAACCGATCTTACCTTTATAAATTCTGATTGTATCGAGTTTTTATTTCATTCATTAAAAAATGTCTAGTTAGATAAGAATTTTTTTTTATTGCTTCTGGACGTTTTAGCAAAACTCCAAGTGTAGTATATGTTCTCTTAACATTAGAACCGTAAGTTTTCATGTAATTATCTACCTTAAATGTTAGTTTTAACATGTTTTTTAAAAAGCTGTCGTGTTTATTTAATTTAATCTCTTTAATAAATTAAAGTAATAATATTAGAAAAAAAGTATATATATAATAAAATTTCCAATAACAATTATAAATGTATATTACAGAAAATGTATTTATTGGAAACTTTAAAAGGAAATAATTATGCTAATGTACAACAGTGGGTTATGTTTGACAGTTTAGAAATTACTGTATATACCGTATGATTATATGTACGTAAGTTAAACAATTTTTTTATGTTTATATATGTAGAAAAAGATTCGTATTTATTACGTTTTAAAAATTGGACTGACTAACAAGCAGACAGGCGGACGAGCGGACCGGCAGGCAGACAAAATTACTATTTATATCAGACTAGAAGTGCTACCCAGCTTTGCTCGGGGCTCTCTCTTCCCTGGTCGCCCCATTTCACCGACCCCCTCTCCCCGTTGCCACCTTCTCCCTGTTGCCTTCGGCGAAAGCTGTCTCTTCCCCACCACCCTTCTTCCGTTACGTGGGGCAAAAGTATGACATATTTCTATTAAAAGTCCCCCCTCTGTCTGCGCATACTATATACGTACCTATCGCCTCCCCAGTGCGCATACTATATACTTACCTATCGCCGCCCTGGTGCGCATACTATATACGTACCTACCGCCACCTCCATGTAGATACAAAATACGTACCTATCGCAACCCCAGTGCGCATACTATATACGTACATATCGCCGCCTCCATGTGGATACTAAATACGTACCTATCGCAACCCCAGTGCGCATACTATATACGTACCTATCGCCGCCTCCATGTAGATACTAAATACGTACCTATCGCAACCCCAGTGCGCATACTATATACGTACCTATCGCCGCCTCCATGTGGATACTAAATACGTACCTATCGCCCCCCCCCCCCCCGTGTGAATACTAAATACTTACTTATCGGCGCCACGGTGAGCATAATATATGGGTACCTATAGCGGCCCCGGTGAGCATACTATATACGTACCTATCTCTGCCCCGGTGAGCATACTATATACGTACCTATCTCTGCCTCGGGGTGCATACTATATACGTACCTGTCGCCGCCCCGGTGCAAATTCTATATACGTACCTATCTCAGCCCGATGCAAATACTACATACGTACCTATCTCCGCCCTGATCCGCATAATATATGCATACATATCTCTGCCCAGGTGCACATACTATATACTACGTAACACCACCTCGGTGCACATACATAAGAACTCATATTAATGCTCCCTCGTAGTATCAAAGGCCCCATATGGTTCTTTTGTGCACCTGTTAATGAAGAAGAAGTAAACGTATACCATAGTGGCGCTATACTGCAAAAGCTTCAGAAACGTATTCTACAGGAGCACTAAGAAGAACACCCTATATCTCCAAAACACTTTGCAAAAGCTTGTGACGTATTATAGAATTTTTGTTCAAACTCAACGATACTTTTCTAATTATGAATTACTATGTTTTCCAACTCTCTTGCGGCTCAATGGGGTTGAATAATGTGCTGATCAGGGTCTGATCACATTCTTCAAGCAGTAATTACATAGATGGATAAGTTGGCAGTGGAAAAGCCAAAATTTGAAAAAAATATTAACTAATGGAGAGTGAGAGTGTGCGTGTAAAACAAATATGGGGTCTGTCTAGTTGATTAGGTGTCCGGTGAAAGGAGATTTAAAGATGGAAAAAAGGGGTTTTCGTGAAGGCAGCGTTGAAAAAGTTCGAAAATGAAGTAAATCCAATAGAAAGATATTTAGTTCAATCGTAGGTGGGACGCACTTATTCGGAAGTAATTTTAAAATACTTCCGTGGACCGAGAATGAGAGTAGTTTTTCAGAAGTTGAAATTGAACTTTTTTCAACTTTTTTATCTTTAAATCTCTTTTCACCGGACACCTTATCAACAGACATTCACCAACTGGGCAGACCCCATATGTTTTTACACACACACTCTCACTCTCCATTACTTAATACTTTTTCAAATTTTGAATGTTGGCTTTTCCACTGCCAACTTATCCATCTATGTAATTCCTCTGATGATAAGAGTGTAATCTTTGAAAAGCCTTGGCTTAAGGAAAGAATAATAAACATGTTTTTACCGAGTACATCTTGCATTGAACAGTCGAAGTTGAAATAGATTTGTCATTCGTACATGTTTATCAGTCTTCTTTCATTTATCTTATATATATAAAGTTTATTTTATAAGTTAATGTATTAAACTTCATTTTATAGTGTATATGAATTTTCTGTCAATTTACAGAGTATTTATCTTGATTTTACCTTGTTAATCACAGTTTTGAAACAATGGTAACACAAATGTTAGGATTTTACCTTTTAAATCCAACAATATACCTTTAAATGTTAGATGTATGTTTGGTGACATGTACGTATATGAAATGGTAGAGTAAAATTGTTATATTGACGAATTCAATTGTGAATCTTTGCCCTGCGTTTATAACAAACAGATTTTTCCTGGAAGGTCGGTCAGAAAGCCACTGTAATAATATAAACACGGGATGATTGCTGGGATCGGCCAATTTATAACCTTTTCACTGTGTGGGGCGCCTCATATGGTTCTTTAATATTTCGTACGATTGTCTGAGAACAATAGGTAGCTCTCAAAAGGCTTTCAAATCAATTCTCTTCAGCGTTCCGGTCAGAATCTGATAAAATTATAGCATGTATGACATAAAATGTATGACATGTGTATATCTGAAATGATTACGATCAAATGTGGGTTTGAAAACGAAATTCAACTAGAAAAAGTTGTATTAATGAATACATATTGGCACACGAATACATAGACGACCACCGAATATGTGTCTATAAATGTAAATGGAAGTTAGGTGTGTGCATATTATATGTTTATATATTAGTATGTAGAGAATTTTACAACCATTACGAGTTTTTGAATACAGCTCTTACATGTAAGTGGTGGTAATGCGGATTATATGTATTTTCTTATTCAAACATTTGTATTCGTAAAAATTCAGGTACTTTCGATTATTGCAACATTTTAACAATTGGTTAGGGCATTATAGAGGTACAACATTTTATTTGAAAATTCAAATATTTGATATTTCATTTGAATGTTATTCATAGTCATTAGACACCAATCAAGAAAGATTCTCCGAATGTTAATTAATTCTTAAGACTCCTTAAGCTTATGCTTTATATTTTAGACAATTCCTAGAATCAAAATCATGGAATGGGGTTCGATAAATATGCGAATATGGATTTGCAATATAAAGTTTCGTAGCATTATGTTTAAATTTCAATCTTCTTAAGCGAAATAAAATGGTTAAAAAATTCTCCTCGGGTAATTAAATTTGATCCGCCCTAGGATGTATATTCTTCTTGTTTCCGTATAAATAATGGTGTGTATATGTTTCTATATTTTTATGTACAGGATTCTTTCCTAAACTAATTAACAGATCACTATGAACATTGAAATAGAGATTCGATGCATAATGGTTAGATTAATAGCAACTAACAAAACATTAATTAAAGCATATTAATCAACGTTATGTATATGTGAGCAGAAGAGACGAACGAATTGTGTCTGATAATTTTGTGCCACAAATATATACCTGATTCAGTATCCAATGTGTATTTTTGTGTATAAGCAAGAAACACGCACACACACACACAATATATTTTGTCTGATAGTTTTAGTAATACAGAGCATTTATCCCAAACCATCAGATATGATCTCGTGTATCTGGGTGTCGGATTTTTTACATCTGAAATGTCAACGTTGGCGTAAGTATGATCGGTATTTTCTTGATTTTTATAATGTTTAACAACGAAAGAATAGACTTTTTTTATTGGAAACTCGGAAAGTTAGCTTCATTAACATTGTAGGTTTTGAAGATTGACTCATTGTATATATATATATATATATATATATATATATATATATATATATATATATATATATATGAGAGAGAGAGATTTGTCGTGCCTCTCCTACGCGCTTACAACTAACACGATTTTTTTTTAAATCGGATGTTTGAACTTTCAATATCTCGTCCCGTGTGACGGGAATCAACACGATCAACGGCCATTCACTACAACGACTGGAGTCACCAGCAGAAATCGCAACTCCAACCGTTCTTTTACAGTTATAGTCAACAAACGTCTTCTATAACATCGACGGCATTTTCTCGTCTGCCTACCTGTTTATCATCATCGTCTACAGCTTGTCTCCTGTCAGCAGCAGCCGAGAAAGAAGCTACATCAAAAATAGCAAATTTATAGTAAAAGACCAGATGACATTTCGACCAGGATAATCATGATAATCATCTCACCGTAACTACCCATCATTACCAGTTGAATCATTATTGCTTAACGTGCGAAAATGTATTTATTTAAAAGAAATATCACTTTTATATTTTGTTGTACACACAAATTTGTTTTTCTTGTTTTGTCAAGTTTATCATACGTTTCTTTCGTCTCATTTGATTTTCTTGTAAGATATGCTTATATAATAAGTAATGGCCACCAATGCGCTCCCGTGGTAAAGAACCTCGGAAATAAACTGAACTAGGTATACTTACTTTTGTTTTATCATGTGCTTTCGTATGAGTTTATGCGCAGTGTTATTGAGTCGGAAATAAACATTGAAGACCTCTACAAAGCCACTATTCGCTCGTGCATGGAGAACTATTGCTACCTCTGGGTTGCTGCACAAACCATTAACCTCTTCTAGTTGGGCACATAGTGAAAAATAAATCTTAACTTATAGGTATGCCAAGCTCAAACACCTGTCGAATCGTCTGGGTGATATACCCCTGTGCCTGTTTCACATATACTTCCACGAAATATGATACGATGTACTTACAGCACTTGTACATTTTAAACGAAAATTTCCCCGACCAAATCGATTAGGTGCTAAATCTTACAGCTTCACTTTAAAGTTCGCTAAATGCCGGGAGATTTTCTTACTCGGATAGCTTCTGTCCTCTGAATGCTTGCCTTAAGAATTTCAGTAGCCCCTTACACATTCCTAACATTAGGTCATTGTTTATGGTGAATAAGAATGTTTCAAATGAAAGTACAGAGATGGCGACAGGAAAACTAATTTTGTAAAACAACTGCACGATAGAGAAAATAAAAGCAGTTCCTCGGATGAACCCTGAAATGCTTTTTGTTTAAAACATGAGACATTCCAACAACATGCCTATCTAACATAACATTTAACCAAAATGTGTCAAACTGCTACATCTGCAACGAGTATGTTGGCAAGTGTGAGTAGGTATGATAGCTCTGATGATAATTTTATTTTTGTTGTAGACCCGTACTAGGGGTCACAAAGATAACAACCACAAATTGTGACAGGTTAAAATATACAATGTATTTATTCATAGCAATACATTAACGCCACTAAATGTGGTAGGAGATGACCGGATTCCTACCATGCGGTAAAACATGAATAGGAATGTCCTCTGTTTGAGTCTTTGCAACCATGGTATTTATTATAGATGGTTGCTTCCATTAGTTCTTCAATAGGGGTGATTTGTACCCCAAAACACCCCCATCCCGAGCTTTTCATTCCCCTGGAATGATCGTATAGCTCTTTTTCCTGGGATTGATCTCTATGGGATCGATCCTTTTTCTTTTTCTGGAAGACCGGCGTTGTTCGGCTGCTTGTGGTGTTACCAGGTCGAACGTGTCATATATATGGTCCATTACTTCTTGTTCAACAGGAGGTTGTCTGTCGTCATCAGTGACACGTTTCCGAATTTGGTTCAAATGCATCTTGTGAGTGAATTTTGGACCTTCGATTATCTAAACCATCCGCCCGATCCTCTGCTTGACCGTTCCTAGTTCCCACATCATACTATTATTTTTATGTACCTGGAAAAATACCTTTTCCCCAGGTAAATACATCTTTTTAGGAACTGTAGTATTCGGCGGTTTTACCTGTTTAGGCAAAAGTTTCTCGAAGACCGGCCTAATTTTCCTCGCAAACATTAACTCTGCCGGCGACATCTTTGATGGAGCGCTTTCATTTGGCATAATTCGGTACACCTGTAAAAACTGTTGTAACGCCTTTCCTGAGGGCGTTCCTTTAGCTTTTTTCAGGGCTCTTTTTAGCGTGTCCACGAACCTCTCTGCCTGCCCGTTCGATCGAGGATGATAGGTTGGCGTTGTTATGTGGTTGACCTGGAAATCCTCGCAGAAACTTTTAAAATCTGCTGACGTGAATTGCGTGCCATTGTCCGACACCAAACAATCGACCAAACCTAGCATACAATTCGTGAAGGGCACTGATTGTAAAATCCGTCGTTGGACTCTTGCATCTAAATACCTCAGGCCATTTTGAAAAGCTATCAACAACTATTAAGTAATAGTTTCCTTCCAATGGACCTGCAAAGTCCACGTGTATTTTTGACCATGGATGGTCAGCTTTAGGCCACGGGCTAAATTGTATTGGGGGCGCTTTTGCAGCCAATGCGCATCCCTTACACAACTTTACCATGTCTTCAATATCAGTTTCCATGCTCTTCCAGTAAACGTAGGACCTCATGTGGCTCTTCATTCTAGTAGCACCAGGGTGCCCCGTATGAAAATCCTTTAAAAAATTTTTCCTCAGCGTGGCTGGGATTACCACACTTTCTCGGTACAACAGTACCTCATTGCACATAGAATAAACTTCCGCCGCCGATTGATCTGGTTGCATTTTTTGTTTCGTTTCTTTGATGAAACTATCTTCTTCAGCCTTCCTTATTATATCTTTCAAAGTCACTGGTAATTCCCTGATCGTATTGCACAGTATTTGTGTATAGTCCTTTTCACTTTGTAGTGACGCTATTACTGTGTCTTCCAGCGGTTCCCTTGATTTCGGGATTAATCGCGACAATCCGTCAGCGTGACCTAACTTCGCAGATGCAAGAAATTGCATACTGAAATCGTAATTTAGCAGGATGGTCGCCCATCTTTGCAGTCTGTTGGCTGAGTAAGTTGGTATCCCTTTTTTTGAACCGAAAATGGTTATAAGCGGCTTGTGATCAGTTTGTAATTTGAATTTTCGACCATGTAAAAAACGGTGGAATTTTGTAACCCCGAATATGATCCCCAGTGCTTCCTTCTCAATTTGGGAATAATTCTTCTCGGCTGGCAGTAAGGTTCTCGACGCATGGGCGATCGGTTCAGTGGACCCATCTGGCATTTTATGTAGAATGCATGCCCCTATTCCATAAGCACTTGCGTCGGTTGCGACAATAATCTCTTGTTCTGGATTGAAATGAATCAGAAATAAATCTGATGTTAGTACATCTTTTAACTGCTTAAATGCCGACTGGCACTCCGGCGTCCAGTTCCATTTTTTGTCCTTTTTTAATAGTTCATTCAAAGGCGCGCGCAATTTATGCATATTCTTAATAAAAGTTTGATAATAGTTAACGAGCCCTAAAAAACCTTGCAATGTAGTTACATTTTGAGGCTCTGGCATGTCTTTTATTGCTATGGACCTATCCGGGTCGGGTTTTCTCCCGTCCTTTTTTAATATATGACCCAGGTATTTTATTTGTTCCAAAAAAAATTCACATTTTGCCTCATTCAAAGTGAAGCCGTATTCTTGTATTCTGTCAAACACTTAAAATACATGATCTCTATGTTGTTCAACATTTTGATTACGTCCAGATAGCCTATTGAAAAATCCAAACCGCTTAGCAAAGTGTCAATTATCTGTTGGAAAATAGCAGGTGCTACTTTTATCCCAAATGCTAATCTATTGAATTTAAAAAAGACCTATGTGTGTTGATATACACAAAAGTTTCGAACTATCGTCTTCTACTGGTATCTGTAGATACGCCTCGCTTAAGTCTATTTTGGAAAAGATTTTTCCGCCATTTAACTTAGCGAATACTTCCTCTGGGTTTGGTAACGGATAGTGGTGGTCCTTGAGCGATGCATTCAATCCGGGAGATAAATCTGCGCATACTCTGATTTCTTTTGATTTTGTTTATGTATACGGTGGGGGCTGCCCACTCACTATAGTTAATATGGGTCAAAATCCCTGTGTTAACTAGTCTTTCCAATTCTTCTTCAATTTTTTCTCTTGAAGCGAACGGTACGCTACGTGGTTTTTTGAATATTGGTTTTGCTTCATCCAGCAATTCGAATCTCGCTTTTATTTTCGTGCAGCATCCAAGCTTTTCAGAAAAAAACACTTGGAAAAGATGTTTTTAGATCTTTTTTTAGTTTGTCGGCTTCGGCCGTTAAATTTTCGACTTTTTGACAAAAATCACTCATTGGCGAGTCCTATAATTCAAATTCTTGGATCCAGTCAGATCCAAATACATTTGATGTGTTCCTAAGAACGAATACTTTTAACTTTTTTGTCTTTCTTTTTAGTGAAACATTAATAATTAATTCACCTTCAAAATGTATCTTTTCACCAGTTACCGATCTTGCGATTTTATTCGTCATCATCATCGTGGGCTTACCTAATTTCTTCCACGTGTGAACATTTATAATCGATATATCCGACCCTGAATCGAGTTGCAGTATTACTTCTCTATTTCCGATTCTCACCGTAACATATTTCCTTATGTTCTCTGTTGGTGAAGGGTCCTTTTTTGCGGTTTTTATGTAGTTCTTTTTTTCTACTTTCGCTCTGCAATATGAGGCCTTGTGCCCTGCTCGTTTGCATAGGTCACACGTTATTTTCCTATGGTACCAACATGCATTGTACCCATGAGGTCCTCCACATTTACTACAAGGGGCCCTAGGCTTTTGTCTATCCTGATAATTTTGTGAAGGGTTCTTTTTGCCTCTTGGTTGGTAATAGCTGGCGGGTGAGTGTCCTTTATTTTTGGAGCGTATCTTTTTAATGTGAGCGATATCTGCTTCCTCTATGTTTCGGGAATCTTGTTTCACTGCCACGAACCGTTGACAATCTTCAGCCAGTTTCTGAAGCGTTAAATCAGGTTCTAATTCCAGTTTATTTAGAGCACGACGTCTTATATCGGCGTCTTTTGTGGCTATCAAACCTTGTGTGAATATTAGGCATCTAAAATTATCTGCCGTTAATGATGACAACTTGAAGTCGTCACCGTTTTAATTTACTATGGACACAAAAGTCGTATAATCCTGATTTTTCTTTATGTGTAATATTCATACATTTCCATCTTTTATGGAAAAGGCTTGTCTTTGGACAGTATAACTCCATTAACAGTTTGACTGCCTCGTTAAACGACAATTCGTTGGTTTTTCTTGGCAAAATATAATCCACGAATTTGTTATGTTCGGATGCACCCAACTTCCGTAGTAATAAACGAACCTTCTTTTGATCCGTCCATGAACCACAATCAATCTTGAATAAGTCTTCAAATCTTCTGAAGTATGTTTCAAACATTAGGTCTTCCTCAGGAGCATAGCGAAATGTATCAATGGCTGACCAGATCGAATTTTGCGAAAAAGCCGTACTGTTTTCCTGTCCGTTGTCCTTATTCATTAAAACTTGGGTTAACAAATCCATTTTTTTATCTGATTGGTTTTGATGCTCTAAATGTAATTTTTTTTCAATTCCAATATTTGTTCGTTCATTTCTTTCTTTTCTTCCGCGGCGTATTTCATCATTTCTTTTTTTTCTCTTCCCTGTTTTTTCTCGAAGTATTTCATTAAACTTAACTGCTTCTCGTTATTTTGTTTCTGTACTATCAATTGTTCTTCTCGAAACCTTTTTTCAAGTTCTAATTGTTGATTTTGTTGAAGTTTTATAATTTCCAAAATCTGTTTTGAAAAATCCTCCATTTTTTTTTATGACAAAAAACGAGTTCATAGCATTTATTTGAATATTGGCCATAATTTCCGCTTTAAGTGCGTAACAGAATATCATATTTTCTCATTAACACAAAGTGTTATGCCGTACCTGCTTGTCGAAAGTGTTTTTTTTTCAGTCAGTCAGAGAAAAATTTATTTTAATCGGAAAAATCGGACGAAACTTTAAAAATTTTTTCAATGCTAATGCCTTTTTAAGACAATCTTTTTAGAACGAACCATTTTTTTTTTGTACTTACTGAAACTTTGAGTCGTTTTTTTTTTTTTCAGTTGTCGTAAATCCACGCCATTTATGAGTTCCGTTTTAACTCGTAGTTTAGGCTTCTTGTGGCTTTTTTTCCCAACAGCAAGATAAGACTTTTTTGACGACGTCTTTTGTTGTTTGACGTTTTTTTTTTCAAGTAAATCCTTGCCCGAATCTTCGTTATTCAGTTTTTTGTCGAATGATCCCGTAACTTTCTTTGGTAATCCTGGTAACCAGTATTCGTGACTGGTATAAAATCAAAATCCTCACGTATGTTCTTTACTAAATTTCTCGTCGCCAGTGTTGTAGACCCGTGCTAGGGGTCACAAAGATAACAACCACAAATTGTGACAGGTTAAAATATACAATGTATTTATTCCTAGCAATACAGTAACGCCACTAAATGTGGTAGGAGATGACCGGATTCCAACCATGCGGTAAAACATGAATAGGAATGTCCTCTATATTTAACATCTACCCACTATAGGAGTATGTGACACAAGGTCGGAAAGTGGGATTTGAAAAGCCAGCGCCCGAGAAAGTGAGCGCTTTAGCCACTAAAAATTGCCTGGACAGCCCCGTCGGCATTCCCCGGTAGGGGCGCCTCAGGCAGTAAGCTATAAACTTACTCCTCCCCAAAGAGGAGAGGCAAAGCCTGGGAGGGTGGATCTCCTAGAACTGCACAGGACAGACCCATAGACCGGCGGAATCATGCCCCGAAGGCCAAGACAACACCGGTCTATAGGGTGTAGTATCCATCGGAACATATACTACACGTGGTACGAGGACTCTCACATGAATAGGAATGTCCTTTATTTAACACCTACCCACTATAGGAGTATGTGACACAAGGTCGGAAAGTGGGATTTGAAAAGCCAGCGCCCGAGAAGGTGAGCGCTTTAGCCATTAAAAATTGCCTGGACAGCCCCGTCGGCATTCCCCGATAGGGGCGCCCAAGACAGTAAGCTATAAACTTACTCCTCCCTAAAGAGGAGAGGCAAAGCCTGGGAGGGTGGACCTCTTAGAACTGCACAGGACCGACCCATAGACCGGCGGAATCATGCCCCGAAGGCCAAGACAACACCGGTCTATAGGGTGTAGTATCCATCGGAACAGATACCACACGTGGTACGAGGACTGTCACATAATAGGAATGTCCTCTATATTTAACACCTACCCACTATAGGAGTATGTGACACAAGGTCGGAAAGTGGGATTTGAAAAGCCAGCGCGCGAGAGGTGAGCGCTTTAGCCACTAAAAATTGCCTGGGCAGCCCCGTCGGCATTTCCCGGTAGGGGCGCCTCAGGCAGTAAGCTATAAACTTACTCCTCCCCAAAGAGGAGAGGCAAAGCTAGGGAGGGTGGACCTCCTAGAACTGCACAGGACAGACCCATAGACCGGCGGAATCATGCCCCGAAGGCCAAGACAACACCGGTCTATAGGGTGTAGTATCCATCGGAACAGATACCACACGTGGTACGAGGACTCTCACATAATAGGAATGTCCTCTATATTTAACACCTACCCACTATAGGAGTATGTGACACAAGGTCGGAAAGTGGGATTTGAAAAGCCCGCGCCCGAGAGGTGAGCGCTTTAGCCACTACAAATTGCCTGGGCAGCCCCGTCGGCATTCCCCGGTAGGGGCGCTTCAGGCAGTAAGCTATAAACTTACTCCTCCCCAAAGAGGAGAGGCAAAGCCTGGGAGGGTGGACCTCCTAGAACTGCACAGGACAGACCCATAGACCGGCAGAATCATGCCCCGAAGGCCAAGACAACACCGGTCTATAGGGTGTAGTATCCATCGGAACAGATACCACACGTGGTACGAGGACTCTCACATAATAGGAATGTCCTCAATATTTAACACCTACCCACTATAGGAGTATGTGACACAAGGTCGGAAAGTGGGATTTGAAAAGCCAGCGCCCGAGAACGTGAGCGCTTTAGCCATTAAAAATTGCCTGGACAGCCCCGTCGGCATTCCCCGGTAGGGGCGCCTCAGGCAGTAAGCTATCAACTTACTCCTCCCCAAAGAGGGGAGGCAAAGCCTGGGAGGGTGGACCTCCTAGAACTGCACAGGACAGACCCATAGACCGGCGGAATCATGCCCCGAAGGCCAAGACAACACCGGTCTATAGGGTGTAGTATCCATCGGAACATATACTACACGTGGTACGAGGACTCTCACATGAATAGGAATGTCCTTTATTTAACACCTACCCACTATAGGAGTATGTGACACAAGGTCGGAAAGTGGGATTTGAAAAGCTAGCGCCCGAGAACGTGAGCGCTTTAGCCATTAAAAATTGCCTGGACAGCCCCGTCGGCATTCCCCGGTAGGGGCGCCTCAGGCAGTAAGCTATCAAATTACTCCTCCCCAAAGAGGAGAGGCAAAGCCTGGGAGGGTGGACCTTCTAGAACTGCACAGGACAGACCCATAGACCGGCGGAATCATGCCCCGAAGGCCAAGACAACACCGGTCTATAGGGTGTAGTATCCATCGGAACAGATACCACACGTGGACACTCACATAATAGGAATGTCCTCGATATTTAACACCTACCCACTATAGGAGTATGTGACACAAGGTCGGAAAGTGGGATTTGAAAAGCCAGCGCCCGAGAACGTGAGCGCTTTAGCCATTAAAAATTGCCTGGACAGCCCCGTCGGCATTCCCCGGTAGGGGCGCCTCAGGCAGTAAGCTATCAACTTACGCCTCCCCAAAGAGGAGAGGCAAAGCCTGGGAGGGTGGACCTCCTAGAACTGCACAGGACAGACCCATAGACCGGCGGAATCATGCCCCGAAGGCCAAGACAACACCGGTCCATAGGGTGTAGTATCCATCGGAACAGATACCACACGTGGACACTCACATAATAGGAATGTCCTCGATATTTAACACCTACCCACTATAGGAGTATGTGACACAAGGTCGGAAAGTGGGATTTGAAAAGCCAGCGCCCGAGAACGTGAGCGCTTTAGCCATTAAAAATTGCCTGGACAGCCCCGTCGGCATTCCCCGGTAGGGGCGCCTCAGGCAGTAAGCTATCAACTTACTCCTCCCCAAAGAGGAGAGGCAAAGCCTGGGAGGGTGGACCTCCTAGAACTGCACAGGACAGACCCATAGACCGGCGGAATCATGCCCCGAACGCCAAGACAACACCGGTCTATAGGGTGTAGTATCCATCGGAACAGATACCACACGTGGACACTCACATGATAGGAGTGTCATCTTTTTGAGTCTTTGCAACCATGGTATTTATTATAGATGGTTGCTTCCATTAGTTCTTCAATAGGGGTGATTTGTACCCCCACAACAATTTTTCAAACCGATATAAAAAATAAAGCATTTAAGGGGTATATGTTTAATCGATAGAGAAAAAATATTTGTCATTCAGAACATACTCGAATAAAAAGCATGTTTATATCTAAACATGTTTATTATCGATTTCGTAGAAAAAATATCAATAAAGAAATTCGAAATAGAGACACATTTAATGCATATATATATATATATATATATATATATATAACAAATGTGTGTGTATGTGTGCATGTATGTCGCAGAATCACAATTCAGCAGCTGATCTAAGAGCCACACTGATCGCAAATTTTAAATCAGCACCTTCGATCTGATATTATTTCATGTAAGAAATTCTTGAACCTTCTTTAAAACCCAATATCCAAAATTAAAAGTACCTAAAAATAACGAATGTTCCGCCATTTGTAGCATTTCGAACCAACCAACCGAAACACATGCATACATAAAATATTTTAACTTTTTCGTTAACAGTAAGAAAAATAAATATATAAACATATAATAATAATAAAATAGTTGTTTAAGTAGAATATTCGGACGTATTCTACATCCTTTTTTGTTTGTGTTTTACATTTCTTTATTTACATTAGACAATCGAAGTATTTTAGATCAATAAGGAATTATTCCCACACAATCAAAGTATTTTAGATCTATGTGGAATCATCTCCACACCGGACTAATAAATAGAATAAGGTAGTAAAACAAAATATGTTCGTTAATTGGGTGACTGTGTCGATACAGCTTTCGCATTCCATTTACGTGTATGCTATCTTCTATTTATCTTCCTTCCACAAAGTAAGATGTGACACAATGTCGAGAAAGTGAGATTGAAAAACCAGCGCTCGAGAATTTGAGCACTGTGGCCATTAAAAAATTGCCTGGGAAGCCCCGTCAGGATTCCCTGGTAGGGGCGCCTCAGCCGATTAGCAATAAACTAACCTCCTCTCAAAGGGTGAGAAGGCAACGCATGGTATCTTTAACACTAGACAATCGTCTGTTGTCTTTGTGCTATAGCGTTCTATTGATGTCATAGACAATAGAGATCATCATAATAAACTTGAATAATATTAATATATATATATTTTTAAAATTCTATTGCGATTCAAAGCCAAAAACAACAACAATTACTTTTCATTTAAATTGATGCGCATTAAGAAAAAGGTCTTAAAAAACCGGTGTTGACAAGTGTTATAGCAAGCTATTATATAGTTTTACAGCTTTGTTACTATGATAAAAAAAGTCATGTGGTATGCTTATCACGTCAATTATTCAATTAATTAATTCAAAACAGGATATTAATAGATGCATGATTTAATCGCCATGATCGTTTAATAAGCTAAATACAAATACTCCATTGTGTATTTATAACAGTCTTCTATAAACGAGAATCACGCACACACACCGACAGAATAGATGTTGTTTGATAGTTTTTGTAATAGAAAATAAGATACCACATTTCATGAAGGTCTCGTTTAAAATACAAACGTGTGTTTAAATTAAGGCAATTGTGAGCTAATTATTTTGACGCATTTTTAATATACAATTTAAAAAAATACGTTTCAGCTTTGTTTTTTTTTATTTCAATACATGTTTTATCTATTAATAATACATAAATCCTTGTGTAATTATGAAAGGGTTCGATATGCGATTAGCACGCACACATACAGACACACACAATCGATATTGTTTGATAGTTTTGGTAATAAAAAAAATACCTGATTTTTGGATATCTCATTCAAAATGCATCCTAAGTGAAGAAAAGCATGTTAAAATGTATGTGATGGTGTCTAGATATTGTATTCGAACTGACCCCTCAGACAACAAATGGGGGTTAAGGTGCGTCGAGTATTAAGACGAGTCAGGATCATAACTTCTACTGATGAGACGAACCAAAAGTGTCCGACATACAATCCATTTAACAGCAATTAAACAAAAACTGTTGGGCACTTATTACACACTTGGTGGACAAGTCATGCGTGGATAGAAGTGTACTTGTCCCAGAGATGGCTGGATTTCAGAAATGATTCAATGGATGCCATTTTTAGACGCAATTTTTTATACGCAAGGAAGCAGATGCATATATGCATAAGGCTAACCACACACGTGCACTATTCATTTATTTGTAATGAAATGCATTCGTTAATTCCAAACAAAAAAGTATGCTGTCATGTCATTGTTTTACTTAATTTTGTTACTAGCTGTTCTCCCGGCGTTGCCCAGGATTCATAATGATCAAATTTATTGTGTAAATATTTTTATGTATTATAATCACATTTATATGTTCAGTATCAAAAGTAAAGTAAATCTGGAGTTGGTGTAACAAGACCTACGACACAATTATTAGTAAGGCAAATACTTCACCGGTGTCTTAATTACAAATAAGCCTCTGTCCGAGTTTTACATGAAAACAATGAGAAAATATAAATGTTAACAAACATTAATAAACAAAACAAAAACTAGCAAGAAATATATTTTTACTAAAATAGTATGAGTTATCACTTTTAGATACTCTTTTTTAGGTGACTATTTAAGATAGGTGTATATATATATTAGAAAACTGTTTCATCGAATTAAGTATTTTAGGTGACTATTTAAGATAGCTGTATATATATATACATATATATATATATATATATATATATATATAAACAAACTGTTTCATCAAATTAAGTATTTTATTTTAAATAAACTGTGGTGAACTAAATTATTCGACTGAAAAAAAAACACGGTAAAAATGAAAGTTTCTGAGTAAACATAAAAAAAAACTTAGTTTCAGCTTGAATGCTATTTAGGTCGAACTTATTAAATTCGGCTTACATTATTTTGATATTGGATCATAACCAGGTCCGCGATAATTATGAGTATAAAAACATGTATACATATCCCAAAAATGTGTCAGTTATCTACTTGGAAAAAAAAGTGATTTTCAAATAACCACACTTGAAGCAACTCAAAATCATATCATACATTCTCCAATGTCGCCATCCGCGTGTGCGCTGTAGTCATCCTGATAGGCTGAGCACAGCTTTGTTACTATAATAAAAAAAAGTCATGTGGTATGCTTCTCACGTCAATTATTCAATTAATTAATTCAAAACAGGACATTAATAGATGCATGATTTAATCGCCATGATCGTTTAATAAGCTACAAGTTGATAAAATGATAGAAAGTGAAAATACGTTATTGTTTCTCATTGCTTCATTATTTCACGTTGTGTAAATAGATCTTAGAAACGCTTCCTATCTTTTCAAAGTTTACATTAAAATACCTCAAACTATCAATCGTCACTCTCCGTCGTATGTTTGAGGTCAGATCTTCCTAATTCTTATGGACTTCTTTTATTTCCCGCCATGTTCACTCTTTTATATATTCGTTATCTTTGTCTGTAACATATCCTGCTTACCAAATAATGCCACTTTTATCTAAGAAGAGTGTATTAAATTATTAGTTATACTAGCAATTGTAACATACTGTATTTAACAGCTTTATCTATATTAAGTTTGAAATAAGATTTGAATAGATTTTTATTTGAATTTTGTTTTCGTTCTTGAAGTATTTGGTTTCACGCTAACCGTTTTTCAAACATTTTCCCGACCGATTTCTGTATGTTTTTTCTTTGGTTTCTCTTTTTACGACTGTTTAGCTGTGTTGCCTTTCAACAGGGTAGCAAGACACACTTTTTGGATCGCAACATTTAACTAATGTGAACGTTTCTTTTCGCTACACTCGAATCGTCAATCCAACGTAAAGGAAAAACGTCCTAAGATCTAACGATCTGCAGTCATACGAACCGGCCGCAGTCGTTCGGCTCCGTTTGTGCAGCTGTTTCCTTTTAATCTGGCCTTTGCTTCCCCCGTCACGTTCCCACAATCAAACTGGCACACAAGAGCACAAGTCGCGGTCCATGCAAGACCATCATTGAATAAATCGACGCAAACAAAATGGCAATTCAATATTTGGGCAGATTATGAACCTGTATTTACCGATCAGATAAGGAATCGGCTTATAAATTACAGCAAGCACACCTAGCGTTGTCCAGGAACGCATTTGCTTGCTCCAAAACTTCATAATAATTTAAACTGATTTTTTTTATTCCTATCATTTTCCAGTAAGTCAAGTAAACCGTTAGTGTTACTGTTTATAAATGCCCGGAGAAAATCTAGTCCATCCATGTATGTGCATACCTTGGAGAGCTTCGCCAGATGCTTGTGAACAAAGTCCCGCGTGTACGAAATTTTAAACAGAAACTTTCATTTAATCCACTGATGTAGATTGTTTTTTATCCGCCAGACATACTGGGTAAGTGTTTATTTCTTTTATTTTTAGATAGTATCGCCTGTGGTAAAGATTAAAGCTTTAACCTCCATAAGACTCACTTAAAATTGATTGTTAACCAACGCTAATACCTGTTACACTGTTAGTCCATGTGAGTATCATTCTGGTCATTTATATTATCATACGAAGCATCGTTTATTATATCCTTTTTATCATAGTTGTCCACATATTTTGTTAAATATTATATTTGTCTATCATAATTGTCATGTTCGTCATGTGAAAACGTTTAACACATACTAAACTCCTTGCTCGGTTTGTTAAAATGCTATTATGTAATTACACAATTAAACTTTAGTATTTTTTGCTAGGTTCATTTAACTAAAATATTTCTTTTAAATCCACATATTCGGTTAAATATTTGCAGACACATTAGCTAGTATATATAGTGGTTAAATATATTTGTTCGGGTTCATTTAGTCTCATTTGTAAACCAGAAATATATTTGACAGAAGAGCTCTCAATGATATTAGAGAACGACTGCTAGCAAATAACTTGAGTTAGTGGGAATCGGAAGTGATAAGAACTAGGTGGAAGTGACGTCAGACAGATGTTATGATTAGATGAATGAGTCATGGTTGCAATCTCCGTGGTCAGCTTAAAAGTATCGTCAGAGCAAGATGTGTGTTAAGATTATCTGAAAATGCATTAAAATAACTAAGCAATGAGTTTTAAAAAAGTATTCCTGTCTCTTTTTCTGTGCCTTTCTGAGTTTACAGATCTCTATGAAATCAAGTGATTCATTTTCGTAAACATGTGTTTTATTAATTAATTAATTAATTAATTAATTAATTAATTGAGTAATAATTGGGATAAGCATAAGATGGCTTCCTATTAAACTACTAAAACTTGGATGTTATTCTCACAAAGTATTCTCTAATGTCGTTTAACTCAGGAATCTTTATGACGAACTCGGGAATCTTCATATAGAACCTGCTAATCTGTATTGACTTTCGAACTTCACCATTTATTTGATCAACAAGGGTAGATTTCCTCGTTCCGTCAGAAATTACTGGATAGGATTCTTAAGCGATGTTAATTGTATTCTTAGTTATAATTGCATATAGTAAGGAGTTAACCTCAACCCTCCAGAAGAGTGTCATTTAAAACTGATAGTTACATAAAAACGAACTCTATTAGGACATGTCTCAATCTGAAGCCCGAATCCACATTGTAGGAGGTACTAAGAATAAAAATCAAAAGTACTTGCGAATTTTACGAATATGTGTGGGTGTGTGCAATTTAAATTAAAACGGTATTGACCATATAAGGTTGCATTGATCAGAAAATTTGGAAAATTCATTAGATGTTCAAAATGTAGTCTTAAAGCTGCATCTACATGGTGACATAAAATTGAGTAACACATAGCGAAAATGCCGATGAAATATTTCCGTTTTTTTTAACCACGAAAGAGAGCGGTCGTGTTTAAAGCAGATATTCGCTGCATGGGAGAAGAGTCAGGGGAAAAACACAGTATTCAGTATGTATACACAAGAAAAAATAATTGTTAAGCACATAATAATTGTTTTCTCTCAGTGTTAATAACTTTTACAACGGCTTGTATTAAATAGAGCAGGCAAATCAACACGAATTACGACAGATGTACGACGGCGTGTGACCAAGCGGAAAAGATGAGGAGATCGAATGAACTAACACTACGTGTTATCTATACAACCATAATTTAACTGTTCATGTGAGAAGACGTCGTTCGGATGATTTGCTGCAGATAATAATTAGTGCACTGTAACGACACATTTTTCAAATCAATGAGATGAAACGAAAATTATTTTA
>OY744533.1:21037422-21049922 GCA_963556195.1 Sepiola atlantica | reverse complement strand
TATATATATACATATAGGGATGTATATATATATACATATAGGGATGTATATATATATACATATAGGGATGTATATATATATGTACATATAGGGATGTAGATGTATATATATATATGTACATATAGGGATGTATATATATATATACATATAGAGATGTATATACATATAGGGATGTATATATATATGTACATATAGGGATGTATATATATATGTACATATAGGGATGTATATATATATATATATATATATGTATATATATATATATATATATATATATGTACATATAGGGATGTTTATATATATATATATGTACATATAGGGATGTATATATATATATATATATATGTACATATAGGGATGTATATATATATATATATGTGTACATATAGGGATGTATATATATATATATATATATATATATATACGTATTTCATTCATCCACATAAAGAGATATTATTTTTTATATATTAATTTTCAGTATTTATTTCAACAGTGCTCGATACGTAAGTAGAGCTAGGTAGTGAGCTATGAAAATATATTTACACAGAGCCTCTTGCGTTTCATCCCCGGGGGAAATCTTCAGGCTAAAATGCATATATATATATATATATATATAGTCTAAAGAAGCTTGAGTTATTTTAAACAAAAAGAAAAAAATAAGGAAAATGCAGTTTAAATTCCCACAGAAACTAACTAAATCCAAAATAGTGCAGACTTAACATTCGTTGGAAAATTCATAAATAAATAAAATATATAATAGTAAGTAAATAAAATAAAAAGGGGGATTAAGTATCTAACAGTGAAACAAAAACAGGAGACCTTAACGTAAGCATCTAATATTAACATGGGGATCATCAGCTGTTTACCATGTAACTGTTTCGGAGATTTAAAAACAGGACAGTTATATGCATGGCTCTCCAATGGTACAGATCAAACTACCATTTCCCCAATCAAGTGTCGAAATAATTCAGCTTAAAATGTTACTTATATATAAATAAATAATAATAATCAAAATAATAATAATATACTACCCTTAAGACTACCGTGCGATATGGTAATTTGCATATCAAATAAAATTCTTTATAACAATAGTAATACTAGTAATAATAATAATAATAATAATAATAATAATAAAATGCTATCTTAACACTACACGCAAGAACCATTCTGCGATATGGTAGCTAGAAATAAAATAATATATATATATTTCAGAAGCTAAACGATTCAATAAATTCCGGATGAAGATTAAGACATATACTGTTCTTTTCAAATAAATATCATATATTTCTTAGTGGAAATACAATAATCTCAATAATTAACAGGTTATGCCAATCAGAGTTTTTAGATATGAATTCGATAGCTTATAAAATTTTAAATATATTAATTAACACTTCAAATATGATATTTAAGCTCCAACCAAATTGATTGAAATCATGGAATGCATAAATAAAGTATATATATACATATATTTATGAAAATAAATATTAATTATTCAATACCTATAATATATATATATATATATATATATATATATATATATATATATTTATAAAAATAAATAATATTTCAAAATAAATAATAATTATTTAATAACTATAATATATATATATATATATTCATGAAAATAAATAATTATTATTTAATACATATAACATATATATATTTATATATATATATATATATATATATTTATAAAAATAAATATAAATGATTTAAAACCTATGATATATATATATTTATAAAAATAAATATAAATTATTTAAAACCTATGATATATATATATATTTATAAAAATAGATATTAATTATTTACCGCTATAATATATATATATGTATATTTATAAAAATAAATATTAATTATTTAAAACCTATGATATATATATATATATATATATATATATATATATATTTATAAAAATAAATATTAATTATTTAAAACCTATGATATATATATATATATATATATATATATATGTATTTATAAAAATAAATATTAATTATTTAAAACCTTGATATATATATATATATATATTTATAAAAAAAAATAGTAATTATTTAACACCTATAATATATATATATATATATATATATATATTTATATATATATTTATACAAATAAATAGTAATTATTTAATAACAATAATATATATATATATATATATATATAAAAATAAATATTAATAATTTAATGCCTATAATATATATATATTTATGAAAATAAATATTGATTATTTAATACGTATAATATATATGAATGTAACGACCAACCCACACCTTTATTTATATATATATATATATATATATATAAGTACTGTGTGGTAGGGCATGAAAAATCCAGCAGAGTGCTCGATTAATTAAGAAATCCGAGATTTCGAAGGATAAAGGGCGTACATATTTGTTTATAAAATACAGAAATTCAATGTAACATCAGTACCGTCGGTTTCAAAGCGGGAGGTTGATCCCGATTCAGCTGACGATAATCGGGATCAACCCCCCGCTTTGAAACCGACGGTACTGATGTTACATTGAATTTCTTTATTTTATAAATATATATATATATATATATATATATATATATATATATATATAGTGATTCGGTTTGATCTCTTTTCGATTTTTACCCTGTGGATTTTTACTCTACCTAGATTACTATCTACAACTATATATTAATAAAAAATATACTGTATTAATTACTATTCGAGATGACATCAAACGGATGTATCAATAATCGTTCAAGAACTATTCAATGTAATGATAGAGAGACTAAATTAAACGTAGATCAATTCTCGACAATATCCAATCAGACGAGAATTATATATGGAAAACATTTGTTCGTACATTATTTAAGTAAAGTAGTCAGGTTTCATTTGCGCTTGTAATTACAATATGCAAGACATGAAAATTACAAATAAATCTTAGCGTCGGATCAAATAAAGTAAAGCACTGATTATTCTGAAAGCTAGGTCCAAGCACATTTTTTAATAAAAACTAAATTTAAAAAAGCAGTCATAGCATAGTTATCTATCGATAGTATAATAAAAAGGAGGCCCGGTGTATAATTAATTGCATTTTTAAATATTTTTTTTACTAATCGCTCAAATAAACTACAGACAATAGAGTTCAGCTTTATAATCGAAAATCAACGTGAAGAAATGTGAGCTTACAAAGGAAAGAAATCAGTTCTATTCAAGGAAATGCAAGATGAATATTTATTAAAATTTGCCCCATGTTTTTTTAAATGAAAGTGGTTGTGTATTTTCGTAAAACTAAAGTTGCTATTTCCGAATTCTAGTTTGAAATCTTTACACAAATTTCTTTGAAACTTACGAATAAACTTTCGGTCAATATATACGCATTCTCCTTTATTTTAGTAAAGTCTTAGAATGACTGATGCAAAGTTTTCCGGTCTCAGATTGTAAGTAAATATTTATGGATCAAGGGAAGAATAAGGACCCCAGATCATTAACACAAGACGCGGGACATATTTTCAAATCACCGGTTGACCTCGCAATACACGTGGTCTCTATTTACAAAACACTTGTAAATAGATCTTTTATTTATGTTAATATTTATTTTAAGGCAGAGAGTTCATAAATAAAACAAATAAATATTAACATGTTTTCTTTTCTTTTAACATGTATACGCTTTTTTAAAAATCGGCTGACTTGTAATCTGTCGTTTTGCAATAAACAAAACAATTTATCATTTTTTTTTTTACTTTTATTTACTAAATAAAAAACAAATTTTAAACGCAATTCTATATTTCGTGTTGTGTACTTTTTTTTCTTTTCGTAGGGAGGCGAGTAGCGAAGTTTTATATATTTGTTTGTAATTGTTGCTTACAGAAAAAAAAGGAAAAAACTTCATAAATTTTAAATTGCTTCCGTTTGGAAACTGATTTTTGAAGTCTAACTCCGCCCTCGTGGGGAAGCAAAACGAAAGATTACAAGTCAGCCGATTTTTTAAAAGGCGTATATATTTCGTTTATTTATTAAAATAACTTGCGTAATCATCCGTTTTGCCTCCTCGGGCTAGGAGCAATGTGTAGTATGGAAAAATCCTTCTAAACTGAGGTAAGATCCATAGTGCCCCTTTTTGGGAAGCTTGATTTTTCCCTACAAAACGAAAGATTACTTAAGTACGGTGATAAATATTTCATACCCCCCCCCCCATTTCTGCCCTCGTGAAGTTTTTTCCTTTTTTTTCTGTAAGCAACAATTATAAACAAATATATAAAACTTCGCTACTCGCCTCCCTACGAAAAGAAAAAAAAGTACACAACACGAAATATAGAATTGCGTTTAAAATTTGTTTTTTATTTAGTAAATAAAAGTAAAAAAAAAAATGATAAATTGTTTTGTTTATTGCAAAACGACAGATTACAAGTCAGCCGATTTTTAAAAAAGCGTATACATGTTAAAAGAAAAGAAAACATGTTAATATTTATTTGTTTTATTTATGAACTCTCTGCCTTAAAATAAATATTAACATAAATAAAAGATCTATTTACAAGTGTTTTGTAAATAGAGACCACGTGTATTGCGAGGTCAACCGGTGATTTGAAAATATGTCCCGCGTCTTGTGTTAATGATCTGGGGTCCTTATTCTTCCCTTGATCCATATTTATTTACAGAGGCGGGCGTATTAATACAATTTATCTGCATATGTAAAGTGTCGGGTATAGGCGGCTTGATGAAATATTGCTGGGCTCCTGATGTTGGGTCAAAGGACGCCCCTCCATAGAACACGTCCGACACACTACTCGACAAGTTTATAAATAACAATTATGTAGCGTCGATGTTGAGACTAATGCTTCGTGCCTAAGAAGAAAAGACAGTTCTAAAAAAAATGAATGACGAAATAGCGCATAAGTTTGGAGGAGGTGAGCAAAGCGGAGATTGTTCGTGACATTTTCTTATAGATCTTACTTCCGGTTCTTTACTTCCGGTATAATAATTCTTCTGAGCAGAATTAATCGGAAGGAAAAGTGTCTGCTCTTCAGACAAATAGAAGACGTTGACTTCATGATTCAACTGATTTCATTACAATAACCATTCAATGTTATTGTGTTTATTTTTTCTGTCTGAATGCAAAATATAATCAGGGATGAATTTCGACAAAAGTCACGGAAATATGTTTTTTACATTTTCATTTTTATCTTACAAGCTGTCGGGATATATCTCTAATGGAATAAAATAGCATGTTCACGTTCATACATCTATAACAAATTAAACAGTTATCAATAACACATTCAAATAAGATTTACCGTTTACTCGACATATATACGAACATATGAGAACATTTAATGTGACACATGAAACATTAATAATAAAATAAAAATGATATATATATATAAACACACACACACACATATATATATATATATATATATATATATTATATGATATATCCAAAAAATTAGATGCATATATATATATATATATATATATATATATATATATATATATATATATGAGAGAAAATTAAAAAAAGGAAAACCCAAAATATCATTTATATATTTATCATCGTTTCGTCTTTATTTTAAGACTTCCTCAGGCTGATTGGTTTGACGAAATAGCACAGAGGTACAAATATTTAAAACAATAGTAGTTGGTAGATACATACATAACATTTCAGGTTTTCTTTTCTATATTTTCTATTACGTTGGAATATCAATTTCATTCTTTTAATATATATATTATATATATATATATACATATATATAATGAACTCCTTAAATATTAACATTTACAAAAGAGTGATACGCCTACGTTACTCACTTTTTTCATAGACTATACATTCCAAAATTCATTATGACCCGTGTATTAGTTTAAAAGATTGCCCTTACATAGATAAATATAGATATATATATATACATACACAACTTATATATATATATGATTGTACATTGAATTTTTATTTATTTTTATTTACCAATCAATATACATTTTAGGATATATACGCTTAGTAACACAGATATATCATTATTTGTTTAACTTTATCATTTAATGTGAGGTGTGCGTCGTCCGAAACTCGCACTTTCCAACAGAACTTTAACTATATTGGATACAAATTCTGATAGAGAAATTAATTAAACTTCATCAATTTTAAAAGTTAGATTAAGTAATACATTGAAAAAAAGAACGGTCCAATCGCGTGAACGTGAATAATATGTATGCGCTTGCGAACATCCTATATTATTATGAATTATGGAATATATATTCTAAGCAACTTGCAACGGTAACGTGGTAACCTTGTTTATTTTTTGTAAACTTTTCCATAACCCCTAAAGAATAAAAAGCATCAACTTTTAAAACCAATGTTGGATGTATTGCACATACTCATCAGAGGCAAGTATTCTAGTTGCATGTATATAAAGGTAGGTATATTTATGCTTGTATTTACATTATCCGATACTTAATTATTATTAAAATTGACACAAAGCAAGTATAAGTCCAAACATAGGGTATATTTATTGTTATTTGGTTTTATGCTTAGAGTGTAATAAGAGATCAAAAGACCATCGGGAAAATTTATGTATCTCCGAGTTTTGTAAAATGTTAAGGATAAGTATTGGACATCAATTAGTATTGGATCATAAGTATTGGACATCAATTGATAAATATTCCCAAAATATAAGTTTCTTTGGTGTATTTTAGAGTTGTTTTATGGGGCACAATGCGGGTAAAACTTTGTATTTGAACGCGCAAATATATCAGATTTGCATTCAAGGTAATCCATAGTAATTAGAAACAAATTAAGCATTATTTCCTGAATTACAATTTTTTAAAGCCTTAAATAACAAACATTTGAATAATAAAAAACATGTAATGGGTTCCAATACGAATTAAAATTGCAATTTTAGACATAACGTTTAGTTTTCTCCTATTTTATAAATGTTATCTTCGTGAGTAGAAAGAAAAATGTAAAACTGTTCTATTCGGGGGAGATTACTTTTACCAGTCCTCGTATTCCCTTATATATATATATATATATATATTGTTAAGGAAAAAATAGAACTTAATTCCCACTTTTTACATAGTAATTTCTCGTAGCCGGGTGGTTAGAACGCTTGATTGAAGAGTCTAGGCTGACTCTGTAAACACCTTGAACGCCGGCGTATGTAGGTACAAATAATGTAATGTTTAGTTGAATAAATATCGTTATATATATATATATATAAATATATATATATATATATAAGATTAATAAAACAAAAGATATAAGAGGCAACTAATATCTTTAATTAGTTAACATCCGGATAAAAATCGCCGGTTAATATAATCATCAAACCATTGCTGACTTGTTGTCTGCGTGCCCAGATTCAGCCAACCGTAGCATCATAGTTACATATCACTTTTACAGTTTTGATATTTTATATTGTAATAGATGTTACATAACAAATATTGATCCACTTAGCTTTAGTATAATATGTACTATCAACGGGCGGAATATGTTAAAGAGATGTTTCATACATCTATGATTTATATTTACTTTTCCGATTAGAAATTATGATATTGATATGGTAATAGCGCATATTTTTACACCCTCTAATATAGATAAATAAAAATGGAACGAAACAGAATTATATGTTTTCTTTTAAGAAACACAATATCGTTGACAGAAATCTCGATAAGGTCCAGGCAGTGCTATCCAGCTTTTAATAATTCATCCAGGCGCTAGAAATGGTTCACATGTACGGCGGTCATTTAGAACGTGGAAATTGTTGATCCAATTTTCAGCCACCAAGAAACACGCAATATTAAGTCTGTAAGGAAAACTCGCTGTCCATTATCTTATATTGAGATAAATTAATATTTATTTCCGCTGTCTTTGATAACTGGAAGCGCTCTTCATCTAAGTTTGAAGGATTTTGCAAGAAATAATGGATGAAAGTGAACCATGGCAAGTGAAAACTATTTCTTTCTTCTAAAGATTATATCTCAATAGAAAACAAAACAGTTGAAAAAAAAACATCCGGGGATTTTTTTTTGTTTTTTGACTCGTTGGTGTTAGGATCCTTATCCGACATTAGTACAAAAAATAAGATAGTAACTTCTGAATGTGGGCGTGTAAAAGCAACAGAAGCACATATCAACGCCCCCGAAGTTAAGACTTTTAATTTATAGTTCCTACTATTGTATATGCAAGTGAAATATGGACTATACTAGCAGAGCATGACATGTTAAAGAACTATAATTGGGGTAACTTTGCGAAATAGACTAAAAGGCAAATATAAGAAACACAGTGTATATTGCGATATCCATCAAGAACGTATTCGAAAAATTAAATTACCGTTGGTTGGAGAAATTTCACGGCTATCACACTTCAGCTGTATAAATAAATCATATCGAAGAGATTCCATTCAGAAAAGACAGAGAGGAAGATTCCTATTAAATGAGCCGACCAGATAAGGGTTAAGATAAGAATGCCAATTTCGAGAGCAGAAATACTTGCCCCAAAACATGGTAAGTGGGAGAATTTTTCTTTTTTGAAGCGGGTGGCGAAGCTATTTGGGGTAAGTCCAAGAGTCAAATGAGTGGAGTCAAGTTATTTTATATTCTTCTAGTGTTTATGGATACACATTTATCAAAGAGAACAATAACTTTTGTGTTTACTTAATCTTAAATCTCGTGTATTCCTACATGTAACATAAATGCGTTAAGACTCAAACTCCTTGGCCTAACGTTCACAGGTAACACGAATTGTAACAAATACATTGAAGACATTGTCAAGGCTGCCGCAAAGAACGTTGGCTCCCTCTACCGTGCTAGGAAACTCCTCACACCTAACATTATCCTGTATCTCTACAAAGCCACCATCCGCCATTGCATGGATTATTGTTGCCACATCTGGGTTGGTGCATCATCTAATAGTCTCTCCATCCTTGACAAGGTCCAAAAAAGAATCGCCAACGTAATAGGTCACTCACTGTCAACCAAGCTCCAGTCCCTGCCCCATCGCCATAATGTAGCATCCTTGTGCTTGTTTTACAAATACTTCAATGGATTATGCTCCAATGAATTGGCTACTCTGGTGTTCCCTCGACGTAAATTCACTAGACTAACTCAACAATCAACTAAATCCTATCCATTCACTGTGGAGGTCCCTAGATGCCGGAGAGCTTTGTACTCAAATAGCTTCTTTCCTCGTGCTGCTGACCTCTGTACCTCCCTCCCTGTTTCCCCGACAGTAATGGCATGCAGAAATTTAAAACTAATGTAAACAGACATCTCGCTGCGCAGATCCCAGTTTAGGATGACCCCCCCAACTTTCTCCCCTTTTCTTTCTTCTCAGTAGCTCCTTACGTCTACAGTCGCGGCCTGCCTTGTTTGGGGTGAACTACGTTAAAACAAAAAAAATTAAAAAAAGAAGAAAACCGTATTCATGTTTACTAAAAACTGATTCCATTGCTTATGCACCACGATATTTCCCGACTCCGATGCTGTCATCGCATCTTTATATTGTTAACATCGTTGATCTTGCTCTATCATCTACTCTAACGGTCGATTCATGGAGGTGCAGCTCTCTAGTCTCAAATCACATTTGAATCGCCACAAGCACACATTTAATGGGCGCATCCTATTTCTGATACGTCCACTCATCTCTAATGAATTTTAGAAGGCACATGACCCTCTAAGTCGATAATCAAGGCTTGACCTAAATCGCCTCCGAGATTTGAAGAAACATCAACCGTGATTAATTCGATAGCATTTCGAGGAATTTTGATTAGGCGGTTAGCTCCCTAGAGAAGTATCTCCACCTCAGAATACTCATCTGCAGTTTCTAAAATTGTTAGTAGAAGACAGGAAGTTGGAAATAACAACATTATAGTCATGATATATCGAGGCAAACTGAGGTGATGGACCTATTTTTTTTTCTTTCCAATCTGTTTTTCCCCGTGTACATTTTAATGGCAGCTTTGTCTTTTATTCCTAGCTACAAGAGGGAATTTGCATGACCTTCTTTTACTGGAACCGGAAATACAAAATTTGCAACATTTTAGAAAAACACATTAATATAATTATAGTATTACTTGTGGAAAAGAAAATGGGAAAAGCGACGTTTTATATTTGTTTACAAAATAGACAAGTGTGTAAATTCATTTAGTTTTAAATATGCATTTTTTTATTTGTATAAATTCAAAAGAATAAAAAAAAGAACAAATTTACTTTTTATTTCTAGAAAATAAGAGCATATTATGTGCTTGGTCAGGCAATGTATTTGAAATAGGCAATTCACAGGAACAAGAAGAAATGACAAACAATATATATTACCAGAGAGATCCCGTAAGAATTCCAAGGTGATTTCTACAACAATCTCGATATTTTACTGTAAATTATAATACTATTGATTTTGAAATAATACATTCCTTTCAGAGTCAATACTCTTTCTTCTTTAGTAAAGATCATTGTAAGCCAAATACTCTTTAAACTAAAATGTCTGATTTATTTATTTAAAATTGTAGCGATTTAAATGTGTGTGTCTCTAACGTAAAAATATTTGTCAGCCGAATATTCTTCTACTCAATTAAACAAATGTTTATTTTTGAAATTAATATATTAAACAGTTGACCGTGTTTCTCGACGAGACGTTATAATTCAATGTTTGAAGATTTCATTGTAAAATAGCCAATGTCAGATTATTATCCATATAAACCGCGGATTAATCGCAAATCACCATCTTTACTGATCAGACTATCTCATTTTTTCAATTTGTGTAAAAAACGATGACGTACGTCAGAAATTGCACAAATTGATTGAATATTTTCAAAGTAAAATTGAAAATATAATTGGAAAAATAAATGAATTAACGTGAACTATATTATTTATAAACGAAATAAATGACGTAAAAAGCAACGTACATGAAAACAATGACTTTAAAATTAAAATAAATGTCAATAATAATTATCAAATTCTTGTCTTTTATAATCAACAATAATTAAATATAACCTACAATATATTGAATTATGTTTGTTTTATTAAATTAAGCGTTTAAACTCCATATGTAAACGTTCAAATCGTGAGAACTTAAAAAAATGTTATGCTTATAACAGAATATACAACTGATACAATATTCTAAAATCGAGCGCATGTACATCTCATTTCCATGAACTATTTTTAAAAATTACTTGAATAAATAATGATCCTCTATTTTTTAAAATTTCATTGTGCAGCTCTATTCAGAATCGATTTGTAAAAACAGAGTTCAAATGGAAAGTTTTACGTCATTTTAGTTAAGCAAGAAATATCAATGGCCCATTAGAGGTCAAGTTAGTGCTTATACTGACGTGTATCTGTAGCTGCGTCATTGGAAGATGCACGTGTTTAAAAAGTGTGAGAGAGTTCTTTTCCATAGGGAAGTATACATTGAAGTAAGCAGACGAGGGTCTTGAGACTTCCAGCACTCTACAAGAATTGGTCAGAAGTATTCAGTCCGTCTCGTTGTACTTTCTGTACGAAATGTATTACTTCAATTCCCAAGAAATTAATGAAGTTATTTGGGTTTTTGTTTTTAATTTCTTCTATTTTTTCAGCCACAAAAAGAAGGAAGGGTACATAATCTACATCTCCTCAACTACATAAGTAATGCTGAATAGATTGCTACCTAATGAACAAATTATTGCATATCAACAAGATAGACAAACAGCCATTTTTTTAAAATTAAAAACTATGTTCTGCGGCGACAGTAGGCAAATGACATCCCGTAGCTGCAATCAGTCCTCCATGCCAGTCCCAGGCCATCTGGCCTTGTCATGCGCAAGTTGTCGTTGGCAGTGAAGTTGTTTCGCTGTACGTAGTGGTCCTAGTCCCGCCTGCTTGAGGTCAGCACGTAGTGTGCCCAGCAGATTTGTGCAGTGCCGTCCTAGTCTGGCGACAAAGAAACGATTGGGAATTCTGCGGGAATCGAAGAAATCTCTCAGGATATGATCAGTTTTGTTCTGTATAAAACAGAGTGTTACGTCTATCAGAAAGTAGCGATGGTTTGTCACGTTTCACTTCCAAGAGTATTTTCATCGTTAATCGTACCTGTATAATATGCTAATCCTCATTTAGATACGCCATATTATATCTTCAAGCACTTTTTTGGCAGTCTGTCACACTTCAGCTGTAAATAGTATTTGTGTCGATACACCAGGAAAATGTTTGAAATAGAAATATGTAAAAAATACCAAATTATCCAGAGATAGTGTTTCAGTGTATCACAGCTCAAAAATGGAGGAAGACTAGCACCCATCCCAAGCCATTAATCGAATCTCCAACCATCTAGGTGATAGTCGGACGTTCTCACCAATGTACCACGGGACATGCGCTGGTAAATAATATCTGCAATCTGCTTTATATGAACATGAACTGTAACTTCACAGTGCTTTGCATTACACAGTATATATATATATATATATATATATATATATATACATACATACATATATATATACATACATATATATATATATACATACATACATACATATATATATATACATACATATATATATAT
>OY744533.1:21019922-21032422 GCA_963556195.1 Sepiola atlantica | reverse complement strand
GGATTTGTAAGTTTATTGTTCTATGTTCCTATATGTATGCAATAGCTTGTCTATATTAATACTAATTAAAGTGAAGATAATAAAAAAACTGATACATTACTAAAAGTTTTCTGAAATTATTAATTTTCAAAATAAGTAATTTAAATAAAAATATAAATGTTAAAATTACAAGCTTGGGAGAGTGGATCTCCTCCTTCTTAGAGCTCGTCTCATGCCGACAGAATCAAGGCCGTTTGGATGCAGTCAATTTTACATACGAATACACTTTTAGATTTTGTGTAGAGTCTCTAACTTTCTTTTCTATAGGGCACACATAATTCATACATTGTGTAATGAATATTCATTAAGTATTTATTTGGAATTTTTGGATACTGTAAGCAATATAAAATTCCTTATAAAAACCTATATATAAATTAAATCTTATCAAATTAATCAAAATAAACTGATAGAAAAAATCATAGGATATATAAATAGAAATAATGTAGAATATATATAAACGTATATATAACACATCTACTAATTATAATAAGATAAAACAATAAAAATACAGTAGAAAGAAAGAAAGAAATGTTAAAAAAGAAGAAGAGGAGGGGGAAGAAGAAGAAGAAGAATAACATCGACAGTTATGAACGCCGATTTTAAACACCGAGAGTTGGCAAAGAAGAAATAGAAAGAAAAAGAGAACAAATTAACGGTTAACTTATAGACGCAGATTTGAAACACTGAGAATAGAAAAAACTCGACAGTTGTGAACGCAGATTAGAAAAACTGTAAGTGAACAAGGAAGATTAATATTTATTTGAGGTTGACGACAACGGGGAGATGGACAACAAAGGAGGACGAGGGAGAGAATGAGGAACTAAAGGTATATATATGTATGTATGTATATATATATATACATATTTATTTATTTATTTATTTATTTTTTGATGTATCGATGTTTTTTATATTTATAATATAAAACTAAAAATAATACATTAATCACTTAAATAATAGTGTCATGGATTCGTCCAAACACTTTAAAATGCAGCAACATTTTTGTAAGTAACGGATAAATTAGATTAGACAGACGAACAGCGTAGATTTAGTATAAGGAACGTTTATGTTTTGTCTTTTAAGGGGAGTGGGGTCTGATCAACATGCTGGGAAGCCATGAAATTAAATACTGTCTTGTTTTTAAATTCCCGAAACAGTTTTTCATGGTAAACAACTGATGATCCCTTAAAA
Source organism: Sepiola atlantica (assembly GCA_963556195.1). Classification (NCBI taxonomy): domain Eukaryota; kingdom Metazoa; phylum Mollusca; class Cephalopoda; order Sepiida; family Sepiolidae; genus Sepiola; species Sepiola atlantica. The sequence continues at coordinate 21,031,195 of OY744533.1, read as the reverse complement.
TAGTGTTAGAAATAAACTAATATAATAACTGTAAAAAATAAATTGACTTACATGAGTGATTTTCCACTGGAAGTCTTGGGACTATAAATTTTTAAAAAATTAAAAAAAATTTTTTTTTTTAATATAGTTTTAATGGTTGAGAAACTTCCGAGACTATATATATATATATATATATATATATATATATATATATATATATATATATATTAAAATTAACTCAGTCGGATATTCCTTGTTAGACATAAGTAGAAATACATTTGACATGGCGATATCTGATTAGGATTAACTTGTCAATGACATCATTTATGTCTCTCCCTACAAGTTAAAATTGAAATTATATCCGATTTAATTGATGTTTTATTCCCTGAAATATATTATGTTCTGTTGCGGACAATTCACCTTTCATTTCTTAAAAATATGTAACTTCTTAACTAACAAATGTATCGGAAAATTCACCGATAACTCCCGTTTGTTACAAATATACAATATTGTAATTGGCTACCCACATTTTAATCGCTTGGTGGGTAATGTTTGTACTACAGAGAGTTCATCTTTGATTATCTCACATAGATTTATTACTCTTTCTGAGCGATCAGTTCCGATTATTTATAAATGAACAGCTACTTAACTAACACATCCCATGCGTGCGTGTATATTTGCGCCCGTGTGTGTATGAGAATATGTGTGTACCTGTGTTTGTGCGTAAAATAGAACTTTGTAATGGACAGTGAAAGATAGAGAGACGAGCACTTGAATGCATACTAGACACCATCCAAGGTTTTTCTGTATAGGGGTTCTCAAGACAACCTGACATGAGGATACTTCATCTTATTAGTAAAGGCTGACTAAATATTCAAAACACCGTAGTATTCGAAGTTCAAATAAGATCCCCTCGGTATGGCTAACCAACACTATATCATACAAGGATGGTGAAGCTTATCCAAGTGGTGTTGCCTCTAGTAACAACACTAAGCTGGATAATCATCCAGACTAGATATTTTCGTGCCATCGAATCGGCAAAGGCCACGAAACCACAAAAAATATATACTATAACATACTTAACTGTTCAATTGAGGAGAGGGCAATTGATGTTCTTTACTTCATTACAAACTTAATTTTGACAGGTAAAGGAGAACTTTAATGGTATATTCGAATATCTATGTATCTCATTTAGAGATCAAATGTTAGCCTCAGGAAGGGGTCTCTTGATTTCTGAGAACTTCGAAGTAAAATGTAACATAGAGAAAGAGAGGGGGGAGATAAATTAGTTTCTTCAATAATTTGTGAGATTTATTTTCTGCCTTTCTTTCTCAGTTTTCGTTCAAATTTTTCTTCCATTACCATTCGATTTTTGGAAAGCTTGAAATTAGGTTTTGAATGAAAGAGTTTTTATTGAATATGTTATGCAGGGGATTGGTTACAGAGAAGTGTTTTTTTTCAATCAGATTCAGGAATTCTTGGCCCAGTTTATTTTTTAGCATTTGGTTATAAGGCGACGTATAATAGATTATAATTATTTTTCTTTCAAGCGGATACAACTAGGAATTTTTATAAAATAGTTAAACAAGTGTATAACAAACTACTCACAGAAAACATTACGAAGAGCTACAAAAAACTAAATACAAGCGAACGGAATTACATAGATATAATAAATACTGAAAGTAAACAAATCACCGATAAACTAAAGATTAGCGACAGAGTTAGTAAATTAAAACCTAAAGAAGCATATATCTTACTTAAAGACCACAAAAGTAACTTTAACAATAACCCCAGCTTAATTCATCCGACCAATTAAGAGATAGGAAGAATTAGTAAAACAATTCTATCTAGAATCAACAAACAAATAAAACAAAACCTAGAATTACACAAATGCGTGAATACTGCCGAAGCAATCGCTTGGTTTAACAATATCGAAAATAAGAACAAATATACTTTCCTACAATTTGACATAGTGGATTTCTATCCATCTATATCTGAGGAACTCTTCAACATCGCCCTTGAATTTACCGAGATGTATACCGATATATCCACGGATGAAATCCAGGGCATTAAAAAATGTAGGAGATCAGTTTTAATCAATAATGATGACTAATGGATCAAAACAAATATAAAAAACTCCTTTGATTTGGCTATGGCTGCCTTCGAATGCATCAGATCTTGTGTTTTTTTTAAATTTCATATAAAATCACAAATATATTTGATAATAGAGAAATCGCCCTATATAGAGATGATGGATTACCGATAATAAGAGATTCCAACAAAGTCAAGGGAGAAAGCTTCAACAAAATTATGCATATGGAAATAAACAAAAAAGGCCTAAAAGTAGAAGTATTGGTTAACATAAAAAACAACTCACTTTCTAGATATAACGTTAAACTTAAATACAAATACTTACGAACAATACCTAAAAGATAACGCCAATCCAATATACGTAAACCCAAAGTCTAATCATCCCCCACCAATCGTAAGACATATTCCGAATTCTATTGAACGTAGACTTATCAATAATTATAGCGACGAAAATGTTTTTAAAAAATCAAGTAACATTTACAATACAGCTCTAAAAAATAGTGGTTACCACAATACCGAAATTAAATATAAGAAATATGACACTGATAATTATAATAAAATAACAAATAAAAGTAAAAGAAATATAATATATTATACACCGCCCTATAACCAGATGCTAAAAACTAAACTGGGCAAAAATCCCCTGCATGAAATATTCAATAAAAATAACCTAAAACTGCCCTACAGCTGCTGCGAAAACCTGGAAATGATAATTAAGGCACACAATAATTAAATGCTAAAAGAGAACAGCAGTGAGGAATAGAAAAATTAACAAATTACATAAAAAAGTGAAAAATATCGCAAAATAACACCGAGAAGAACAAAAATATAAACACTACGCATAGAAATAAACAAAACCCTAATAGTAATCATCCAAATAAAAATGCAAAAGTTAGCAATAAAGAGAAACATGTAACTGCATGAAGCGTACCCTATGCCCCATACAAAATAAATGCCCATCCAAAAAGTAGTGTATACCAAGCCACAATATTTGCCAAGGAAAGACCAAATAACAAGAAGTACTACGTGGGTATGATCTTCCTAGATTTTAAAACCAGATATTATGACCACAAAACCACATTTAAAAACAAAGAATGTCGAATTAAAACAGCACTAGCAGACCACTATTGAGAGCTCAAAGAATATGGGCGGTCATCAATAATTGAATGGAAAATAATACACAGACCGGTACATGTAAACATTTAGACGATGTAGATTATGTCTAGATGATAAATTTGAAATCCGAAACTTTAAAGACCCCCCAAATCTATTAAACTGTACAAGTTGCATAGCAAACAGCTGCCTACACAGAGTAAAATTTACCTTAGGGTAACAATAAATACATAAATAAATAAACAAATAAGTAAAACAACTAAACTAAACTAAAACCTAACAACTTAAAAACTAAAACCAAAAATAGAAATACAAGGAACCACGTGTTCACCCATTATATTTACACACCAAAAAGAAAAAAATATAGGCCACTCTATATAAAACAGAACAATAGCACAAGAAAATAGGAAGTAAAATAACCAGACTTCTGGTCGTGAGAAGCCCAACGATTAGCTAAGAGAACAACAAAGAATCTGTTTGGTGAAATAGCTAGTCGTGTATATAAAAACATCCGGCAAAACTAACTCCATGCATTTTAGCCTGAAGATCCTCCCCGGAGTGAAACGGGGGAGCCTATGTCTAGCTAAATTGCCACAAATATATTTTCATGACTTACTACCTAGTTATACTGACGTATCGAGGACTGTTGAAGTAAATACTGAAAATTGATGCATAAAAATGTATATTTACTTATAAAATTGTATGTAGATACATGAAATAGTATTATATATATAAGTATATTTATGAAAATATTATTAAAAATAACAGTCCTCCTCTGTCTCGTCATACCTTTTTAATTTGTTTTATTCTAATCATTTTTCGTGTTAAAATCAAAGAAATTGATGAAAAATCCGTATGTGTTACGAACGTGTTTGATTCCTTTTCGAATCATTTTTCTTTGAACCATATGAGCATTCTTTTATGTGCTTGTCTCTCCAATGTGTTTAAAAAATTATATCTTTACACCAACTCTTATAGTCCATTTTTACATCAATATCTGAAGATTATTCGGGAATAAATCAAAAACGTATGTAAAACATACGGATCTTTCCTGAATTTGTTTGATTTTAACACGAAAAAATCATTAGAAGAATTGAAAAGATAAAAAAGTGGAATAACCAGACAGCGGAGTTATTTTATTTTTAATAATGTTTGCATGAACGAACAAATGCTGCCGAAATAAATACAACATATAAATATATATATGTATATATATATATATATATATATATATATATATATATATATAACATTATTTTGGGGTCTGATAACGTGTTTAGATTCAATATTTTTTGCAGTCATAGCTTCGTAATATTTTTAATGGCGTTTATCGTGTTTCGCATTCTCACTTTCAGCTCTTGTTTAAAGTGTTATACACTCTCATGGATTTGTATGTGTGTTAAATAAGAACATATAGATCATTTACAGTATATTTGTTTACAAAATGTGCGCTTATAAAACATCTTAATCTATAAACAAATCGTATATACACCGTACGAAAAATGTATGCACGAAATGAACCAACGGCGGTTGACATGCCGTAAACCTCAACAACAAACTTCAATATTGCATGCATTACTACTATCGTATTACTCAACCATTTTAGTTTCCAAAACGGAGTAGCGTTCTGCAATTTCAAACCTTAAGGTCAGTTCGGAGCGTGACCTTTAAAATTGTGTTAACTAAATTATAGTGTATTGATTTACTCCTCTCCAGGTATTAGGCACAAGGCCAGTTTTTATCTTACTCCCACAAGTAAGATGTGACCCAAGGCCGGGTCGGGAAAGTGGGGATTGAAAAGCCAACGCCCGAGAGGTGAGCACTCTGGCTATTAAAAATTGGCTGGCCAGCCCCGTCGGCATTCCCCGGTAGGGGCGCCTAAGCAGTAAGAAATAAACTTACTCCTCCCCAAAGAGGGAAGACGAAGCCTGAGAGGGTGGACCTCCTAGAACTGCACACGACAGACCCATAGACCGGCGTAAATCAAGGCCCGAAAGCCCAGACAATACCAGTCTATGGGGTGCAGTATCCATCGGAACAGATACTACACTTTGAGCTTAGCCAAAAGGCCAAGACCAATGATGAGTAGATGTGGTGAAATGCAAAGTGTTTTTCTTTCGTCGTAAAACTGTTGTTTTTGGTTTGTTCGCTGTTTGATGGAGTGCGTCATAACGTTCTTTTGGAAGATTTATCACATGACAAAGCTCCAATAATCATTACGTTTGTAGCTGCCAAGATGGTAACTGAAATAAGAGACTTTTTCTTTCTTTTGGGTGTGGAAATCCGTCTGATTCTAAATAACTGCAAGAGAATTATTGGGCATCGCTAGAGAGACGAAATACACAATGATGAATCGCCTCTATTTTTATTTCAGTCGGAGGTGAAAAGTTGCAAGAAATAGTAAAACGCTTCCATATATATATATACAGGGTGGGCCAAAATAAGGGTCCTATCTTTAAATTTGAATAACTTGAATTTGAATAACTTCCACAAAATAAAAGTTAAACTCACCAAACTTTGTGTGTGTAGACTGACCCTTCCGAGATTTTTTGAAATAAACAAAACAAATTTTAGCCGAAAAACACTTCTTAAAACTTACAAAAACTAAAGTATTGTTTTTTTACACTGTTTTGAGTTTTTTAAGCAAAAATAATGTTTTCTAAATGAGGGTACGTTCCTTAGGGCTAATACGGCTCATGCTTGCTTCGGAATGGGTTCTTTACTTATTCTAAAAAAAAAAAAAAAATCAATAAATAAAAAAGTTATGAATTTTTAAAAATAGGACCCTTATTTTTGCCCACCCTGTATATATATATATATATATATATATATATATATATATATATATATATATATATAACACAATGGCAGAGCCCCGTTTCGGGATAATTGCATTTAGCGAATGGGTTAATTTTACCAAGCGAGTTGTTTCTTTATTTTCGGTCTCTTAGCAAGATTACATAACAAGAGAATATAGGGGGGTGTTCTAGACTGGCCAAATATCAGACTATGTTTACTGTTATATCGTGTTAAAATTGTAATTCTATTCTATACAGAGTAAGACGTGGTAAGGTGCATACAGACGTAGACTAAAGACCTGGGTGTGCCAAGTTCGAATCCAGCCGTGTCTATCGGCCCACTTGCAATTATGGATGCTGGCAAAATTGATGTGGTCGCCTCTGTAAGTACCTGCTTCGAGAAAGAGTCGAAAAAAATCAATGCCAACAACTGAATCAAGCCGGTTCTACCATACTGATCCATGCATATTTACTCCATAATTATATTCAGCAATGTTGGGAGAGAAAGTCACTCAATGTTTAAAGCAACACATTTTTTTTTTATTTCCGGAAACGGTTCTGTTCACCTTTAATTCATATATAAACAAATGCTACATTTTGCTGCGGTACTGATATAGAACGTGACCTTATTTCTGCTAACTTCGCGTCGCAAGCTTTACGTAAGGCAGCGAAAGCTGCCGAAGTGATTAGCCAATCAACTGTCAGATATCAGCAGACAAATTTTCAAGTAATGTTGAGGGCGTCGAGAGAATGTTGAAGAAAGCGAAACAAAGAAACAATTGAATGTATGTGGAGTAAGATGTTCCGAAGAAAAACTTTTGTCTCTACATTAGCGCAGATAGCAGAATCGTACCTTGTAGACAATATTTCCATTCTAATTCCTGCTTGTTTTTCGTTTGCGCTCATCGAAACAGAACACGTTAGAAAGTTTTAAAAAATCCATTTTTTAACAAATTGACTAGTTTTATTTTCTAAAAAAAATACTTATTTGAAACGATTAATTAAAAACTTTTTTTAATAAAAATGACAACCGACTTTTGACCAGTTAACTATGTTAAATTTGTTTCAAAAATAAAATCATTAATTTAAACAATTAATTACAAACACTCGTTTATCTATGTTTCCGTGTGTTTATATAAAAAAAAGTTAAAGCAAAAACGGATGTTTTTTTTTTCCTGGGTCAAAAAAATAATTATTGGAAACTTTTCTTGAAAAAATACTATTGATCATGAACACTTGTTTAACAATGTTTTTGTTCGTTTTTATATACAAAATAAAGTTTTGACAGTTGTTTATTTTTAGATAGCTTCGTTTTCTAAAAAAATGTATTCACTTGAAAGTTGTCTATTCTTCGTCTAAAAAAAAATTATAAAAAAACGGTTACGCGGCGGCGTTTTTTTTTCTATCGTTTCTCAGACAATGTGTTGGCTTTTTTTTTTCTGGCGGCTTACGTAAACTGCCGGAAGATGCCGACAAACAGCTGGTGGCAATTGGGGCCCATTCTATATCAGTGCCTTACTGATCAATACGGATTAACTTCCCAATTATGTTAAGCAATGTGGGGACGGAAAAGCACTAAATGTTTATAGCAACTACGTTTTATTTAATTCCCGCGAACGGTTCTGTTCCGATTAAATTCCTATATAAACTAATGCTCCATTCTATTGTCTTCACTTACGTTCAGCGATGGAGACTTCTGTAAATTTTATGCAAACAAAATGTTTATTTATATAGTTTGTTAGAAAACTTTAAATAGTCCCTAGTCTAAGTACCTCATTCTGGAGAAAAGCGGGAAAACCAATGCTCATAACACAATTGAGCCGGTCAAAAAGCCGTACCATGTTGATAACACAAATTTACTTCAAAATTAATAAAACAATGTTGCGAAAGATGCGAAACCGTACTTTCTCCAAACCATGAGCAAAATAACAAAACGTGTGTTCAATAAATCGTATACAATGTATTATTTTCAACTACTGTGCTGATAGGTGCTGGTTAGAAAATAAGAGTCTACTACACGTGATAATTGTATATGAAGGTTCGTGATTAGCCTAATCACGGACGATACAAGAGTCTGTTAAACTGACTCGGGATTGAATACTCAAAAAAAAAATGTATGTATCAGCCAATTCATATACTTTAAGACATTATAAACATAATATCTCAATTTAAAAAAAGATCATTTATCATAATAATAATTAAGATAGTAGAATATGTACGCATGTATTATGAATGGTGCTTAAGATTAATAAGAATCACAAATACACGCAGAAAAGAAAGAAAACAAATAGTTGCAATAAAACTATTCCCCTTCCAAAAAGAGGGGGTAATGACTGAAGAGGGTATCGCATTACTTTGCTAGCTGTAAATAATTAAAATAAACAAAAATATGACATTGTGTTTCATCATATCCTGATACTAAAATTTAAGTCAGTTTTGCAATAGCAAATGAAATAAAAAAAGTATATGAGCATGTAGTTGACGTCCGGACACCGTTAATAGTTGATTAAACCTCAGACTCTGGATCTTCCGTCTAGTAACACATAAGATTATTTCAATTTTTCTTTATTTCTTATATTAGATAAATATGGGTATATAGTTTATTTTTAATAAGCGTTGTATACCCGTAAGGAGGCAATAAAAAAGACACGAACACGGAATATTGTAAAACAAAGTATATTAAAAAGAGTTTAAATACAGCATATAAAGAGAGTGGTTGAACGTCGTTATGACTGCCAGTATTTGACTGAGGTAGTTCCTACACCGAGAGGTATTTGCTCCCGGTATTTTGAGTGAAGCGGAAGAACTCATGTAGTCCATAAAATAGGTACAATAACACCCCTACTCCCAAACATTACCTCCACAGGAGTCAGTATCGTTCCTTTTGGATTGATAACGATAAGATTCGGAGACTACCGTTTCATTTTAGAGTGTGGCTGTTCTGGGACTGCGTGGGGTATCTGTATGTCGAAAGGGTCGTATATGGTATGCATAACTTCTTGTTCCTGGCGAGTGCTCTCGGTGTCTCTTGTTAGAGAACTGAAGGTATTTGATTATGTAACCCATATTTCCAATTCTTTCTTCTATTGTACAAAGTTCCCAGAAAGATATGTTATTTCAATACATCTTGAAAAATACTTCCTCCCCTGGGATGTAACTTTTTTTGGTACAATAGAAGTCCGTCCTTGTTTGGTTTGTTTTGGCAATTATTTGACGAAGACAAATATTATCCTAAGCTCAAAAATTTGACGTGATCTTATATTTTTGAAAAAAACTTTGTGAACGTGTTTCCAGTGTTGTTCCACATTTTTACTAATACATAGTACTTTTTCTATTTTTTTAACGGGTATTTTGTGGAAAGCATCGCTAAGATCGATGTTTGAAAAGAATTTGCCTTCACTTAGTTTTGTATGAACTTCTTCTGAACTTGGCCTGATGATGGTCGTCATTGAGTCCTACATTTTGTCCTGTCAAAAAGTCGCCACAGACGCGGATTTCTTTACATTATTTTACATAGACAGTAGGTGTTGCCCATTGGCTATACTGCACGTTAGATAACAGGCCGTTTATTTTTCTCGCGAGTCGAAATGCACTTACCTTTTTTGTTTAAATACATGGTGGAATGTTATCTTTCAGTTCAAATTTCGCTGACATCATTTTATATCGACCTAGACCGCCAGAACAAAAAACTTACAGAAAGATTTTTCAATTTTTCTTACTAAGTCGTAAGATTTTTCAATTCCATTCTTCAATTTTTCTAACTTAGTCGTAAGATTTTTCAATTCCATTCTTTGATTTTTCTAACTTAGTCGTAAGATTTTCAATTCCATTCTTCAATTTTTCTCACTTAGTCGTAATATTTTTCAATTCTATTCTTTGATTTTTCTAACTTAGTCGTAAGATTTTTCAATTCCATTCTTTGATTTTTCTAACTTAGTCTTAAGATTTTTCAATTCCATTCTTCAATTTTTCTAACTTAGTCGTAAGATTTTTCAATTCCATTCTTTGATTTTTCTAACTTAGTCGTAAGATTTTCAATTCCATTCTTCAATTTTTCTAACTTAGTCGTAAGATTTTTCAATTCCATTCTTTGATTTTTCTAACTTAGTCGTAAGATTTTTCAATTCCATTCTTTGATTTTTCTTACTTAGTCGTAAGATTTTTTTTAGTTCTGGTAAAAAGTGTTGATTTGTAAATCCTACAGATTAAACAGTTGCACCAAGTCCGTGCCAAATAAGTAGTTGGTGTTTTTTTAATACGAACATTTTCAATTTTTAGATAGTTTCATTTTAAGTAACGTTGGCAATATTTTTTACCTCTCGGATTTTATTTATTAAGCAGTCTCTGTTCTGGCTATTTTATTGGAGTTTAGCATCGTTGGCTGATTGAACCTTCTCCATGTATGCAGGTGTATTATCGACACCTCTAAACAAGAGTTTAGTTTTAACTTGATATTTTTATTCAGGATTTTTACTCGTACGTACTTTCTTATATTAATGTCGTCCTGTTCGTTTGTTTTTGTGGATTGAACTTTGTATTTCCTTTATTCTGGATGCAACGTGAACTCTTGTCATATTTACTTACAAGTTAGCCATGTTTTAAAACGGTATAAGCAATTCACAACACAATGAATGGTTGTACAATGGAAACAAAGGCTAGGCGGTAATTTTTCATGTTTTTTATTGGAGTGGTTTGTTTTATATGGGCTGGAAAATAATCCCTCTTTTTGGTTTGACTTTTTTCTGAAGGAGAGTATCTGGCGTATCTTTCTTATGTGAGCAATGGCCGACTCTTGACTCTCTTTATAATCTTGTTTAACACTTGTAAATGTCTAGCAGTCTTCAGCTATTTCCTGTGAAGTTTTATTTTGCTCACTTTCACACTTTGTAAGAACTCTACGGCTTATGTTTACATCTTTGGCTGATACAAGTTCTTTTGCAAATATCAGGCATTAAAAGTTATCCGCGCTAGGTTCAGCTAATTTGAAATCATCAGAATGTTAATTAACGATTGACGCGAAAGTCGTAGCTCTCTTTTCTGGTGAAGTTCATGCACTTCCAACCTTTGTAGAACAGGAAGTGTTATGGCTTAATAATTCTGTTAAAAGTTGAACCGCTTCGAGGAAAGGGCAAGGCGTTAGTTTTTAGGGGTAAACTATAGTCCACATATTTGGTATGTACTGTGGTCCCTAATTTTTGGAGAAGTGGAGAACTTTTTAAAAGTCTGCCTAATTTTCCCCGTTTATTTTTATAGATCCTCATATTTTTTGAAGTATGAAGCAATGGTTTTATC
>OY744533.1:21004922-21007422 GCA_963556195.1 Sepiola atlantica | reverse complement strand
CACATCTAACATATTATATTACATACTAAACAATATTCCAAATAACTTTTATGTTTCTGGCGGGGGGGGAGCTTCAGTTTACACGTATTTTTCACTTTTTTTCATTATTTCGCGTACCGAACACCGATTACATAATACAAAAATAAAAAAATTTTAACTCTAAAATATTAGATAAATTTTTTTCAGTTTTCCTAATGTTACGAAATATACAACTAAAGAATCAATATATACCAATAATTATACCTATCACTTAATTTAAAAACAAACATGTGACTTCTACACTATTTGAACAGACATGTTTTTTTATAATTTGTTTCTAAAATAAGCAAATACTTTTTACACATGGGATTTCAATTATCGACTATGAGAAACAAACAATTCAAAAGAACAGATCCTTGAATTTTATTGTAATAAATAAGGATACTTCTGTATTTCAAACGTGACTTGGAAGAGTTTCATTCATTCCACCGAGTCCCAGACTGAATGTTTGATTTTAAATTATAAATTTTCGTTTTAAACGATCACTATTGACTCTTCTGATAGAATTTTAATTCATACAATAAAAAAATCACTGTTGCCTATTTTTAGAAACTTTTCAATCATACAATAAATAAATCAATGACTATTCATGAAAATTATACATTTTCGTTTTAAAAATCACTGTTGCTTACTTTGCGAAAGTTTTTCTTCATACAATAACAAAAAAACATTTACATTGTTTTTAGGAGTTACTAAATAAAAAAAAACATTGTCGAAATCGATTAACTTCTTTGGGAAGAATTCCCTCACCGTTAAATACTTTGAGACAAGTAACAAACCACCGCGCTTACAGATAAGACGAATATCATTCCATTATTCTTCTTTCGTAACACTTCACAGTAATCGAATAACGGATTACATTAATCCGACCACCTTTACAATCGAAACCATGCTACGATACGAACACAACCAGTGCCCAGTTATTCATCTTAATTGTAAAAAAAATTAGAATAATTCTGATATTTCATATTATAATTATATAAAAAAAATTCAACTCTAACTATTAATAAAAACATTTACGTTTTCCTTATTTACTTAAAGTTAAAACGTTATTCACCTATCAGTTCATCTAGAAAATGGACAGCGTATATACTTTACTGAAAGTGCTGCAGCAGATAGAGTTGCAAATCCACCTTCAACCACTCTAACAACTTTCTTCAAATTGTGTCAATCAGATTTTTGCACGTACACTTTTGTACTAAGAAGTACCACTTTATTATACCTGGGACACTAAAACTAATGTCTTCAAGCGACGGTTACAGGGTAAGCCAGTTCCAGGCTATCCGTGCGTTAAAAGAACAGAAGTTTTGGGCAGGGTATACCCCTTGCATCCAAATCAATTTGACTGCTTCTGTTTGAGACTGCTTCTACACAATGTCAGAGGTTCACAGAGCTTTAATGACTTAAAAACTATCAATGGTCAAGTTAGGACTACATTCAGGGATCCATGTAGTGCACATCGACTACTTGAGGATGATAACCACTGGGATGCTACATTACAGGAAGCATCTATATCTGAATCTGAGGACAATTTGAGACATTTGTTTGCCATCATGTTGACATCATGTGCAGTGTCTCATCCAAGACAACTTTTGGATGCACATAAAGAAGCTTTTAGTGAATATTTCCTTCTTAGGAAACACAATCAACAGCCTGAAGTTGATATAACATTTTAAGACGACATCTTCAATATGGCTTTAGTTCATATTGAAGATATGACTTATAAGATGAATGGTAAAACACTGACAAAATTGGGTCTTACCTCACCTAATCGATCTAATACAAATCAGGTCATTACTGCATGGGCGCGTGAAATTAGTTATCAACCTCATGAGCAAACATAAATTGTTCGAGATGGTATCGCACAAATAAATAATGAGCAAATCCATATTTTTCGTACTGTAGTTAATACATTAGAAGATCAGCAAGGTAGCCTTATATTCCTTGATGCACCCGGAGGTACAGGAAAGACATTTGTTACCAAATTAATTCTTGCTAAAGTTAGGTCAGAAGGCAAAATAGCTGTGGCAGTCACATTACCTGGCATTGCAGCCACTCTTCTTCCTGATGGTAGGACAGCCCATCCCACATTTAAGTTGCCATTATCTAACAAAAGATGCTGATCCAATTTGTCAAATAGAAAGAGGATCAGATTCAGCCAAAGTTTTACAGAATTGTACCTTGATCGTATGGGATGAACGTACAATGGCACATAAACAAGCGTTCGAGGGTCTAGATACAACATTGCGTGATCTCAAGAGACGTGATGTTGTTATGGGTGGCATAACACTTTTATTATCAGGTGACTTCCGACAAACGCTTCCTATTGTTCCACGTGGAAGTCCGGCTGACGAGCTTAATGCTTGCATTAAATTGTCATATTTATGGAAGTACATTAAGACTGTAACGTTATTTACAAACATACGTGTACATCTCAATAGTGACCCAATGGCTGGTGCAT
>OY744533.1:20987422-20997422 GCA_963556195.1 Sepiola atlantica | reverse complement strand
ATGGCTAGCAGGGTTGCTCGCCGTTTCCCGGGATTAGTCGGGGATAAAACCACATGAAGCAGTATAGTAAGGACTGAAGGACTGAAGATTAACCACATGATACAGAATAGTAAGGACTGAAGGACTGAAGATTAACCACATGAAGCCGAATAGTAAGGACTGAAAGACTGAAGATTAACCACATGAAGTAGTATAGTAAGGACTGAAGGACTGAAGATTAACCACATGAAGCAGTATAGTAAGGACTGAAGATTAACCACATGAAGCAGTATAGTAAGGCCTGACGGACTGAAGATTAACATTGATGGGTACATTTATTTGCAAAGAGTAGGTTCTGCCTCTTTGGTTCCCTTCAAAACAAACCCAATATGCCTCATTACAGTCCCTTTCATATCTACTATATTTGTACCAGATTTCATTAAAATATTTCTAGTATTATTTAAATGCATGGATATATATATATATATATATATATATATATATATATATATAAATGGAATAAAAGATAAGCTAATCAACAACTAGCAAAAATAAACTCAAAAACACATTGAAAAGTTCTACCAAAATATTTCGATTGTAAAATACAATCATCATCATTATACAAAGAACGCAATTTGGAAAAAAAATAGTCACGTGTAATAAACAGTAGAAAGGGCGAAAGAAAGAAAGAAATGTTAAAAAAGAAAAAAAAGGAGAAGAAGAAAAAGAAAGAAACAAAACATCGGCAGTTAGCTTATAAACGCCGATTGGAAACGCTGTAAATTAATACAGTCGGGAAGAAAGATTAGTAGTAATTTAAAATATGACAACAAGGAATTACACAAAAAAATTGGGTTCTGTGTATAAATTTAAAAACTTTTCTGTTTTTAATTAAAGTTCTGCTACCGATTAATGATGATTGTATTTTAACAATCGAAATATTTTGGTAGAACTTTTCAATATGTGTTTTTAGGTTTATTTTTGCTAGTTGTTAATTAACTCATCCTTTATTCCATTTTTATTTTTACATTTTGTCTGAAACATTGTTTCTTTTATTTCTCATATCTATCTATCTATCTATATATATATATATATATATATATATATATATATATATATATATATATATATATATATATATATATATATATAGCACTGGATGAAGTAAAATAATAAAATAAGGTGCAAATCAAATGGTATTAGAATTCAATGTACAAGCAGTAATGTCATTGCGATAATGGCCCTCTGAGGAGAAGATTTTCTTTGAAAACTCATTAGTTAAGGACTTTAAAGTACTTTGCTTGAAGATGGAATTCTAATAAAATTTGATTTGCACCTTATTTTATTCTGTCACTTCATCCAGTGCTATTAATGCTCTATCCAGTACATTGAGCATCAGTTTTATCCGGATTTTCACTAATTAAAGATATTAGTTGCCTCTTATATCTTTTGTAGTATTACCTTATATATATATATATATATATATATATATATATATATATATATATATATATATATATATATATATATGTTCACTCTATTGCAACAAATAACCTCAAATGGATTTGCCGTTAGACAAACAAAAGTACAAAATTACTTTCATAAAACAAATTACAATGTTCTTTAATTACGATAAACAGATGACCATATGTTGCAAACTAGTGTTTTCGTTGTTGAAGAATTATTTAATACCAGTGTTCGAAAGAACTTTGGCAAGTTTATTATTAAACGTTTTCTCCGCTAGCTGCAGAATACGCATAACATGACCAAGCGTCCTTCAAGCCTTACAATCTTGGACCAAGGTGTTCATGTTCGTTCATTCACAAACGTTGTCTAGCCATCTTTTTTACCGACAATATCTCCCTCTGTCCATGCAAGTCTATTTTAACGTAACAGCCGAGCTGGAAGTATTAAGTGTTAGAATGTTTATTTAAAACTAGCGTATTTATTTACGAACTAAACTATTTATTTTCGAATTAGACTATTTATCTTATCCAGATTATTTTTTTACAAATTCGAGTATTTGTGGTATTAATGATGAGCACTTAGGTGTCAGATTGTTTTCTCTCGGACTAGTATACACGTGATAGAAGGCTTGAATAAACATCGGCCGTGGGGAGTGGAGGATAAACGTGAAATTTTCTTGACCTGCATCAGATAGGCGATATGCAGTAGCTACAAAATCTATAGATCTTTTAAAGATGATGAGATGTTGAATGTATAGGAGTTTAAATTAATTTACTATTACGTATGAAATCGAAAAAAAAAAGTTTCTAAATTAGTAACTTAGCAGAAGAAGTAGTAATGTCGTTTAGTGAGTTATACAGAGTTATAAAGAAATAAAATATTTACAACAATTAAAATATTCATAAAAATATTGGTTTCACAAAATAATTTTAATGTTTTCACAAAACATGTTTTTAAATGTCTGCCATGCGGCAGATACTCGGATTTCTAGGAATTATTGAAACTGGATGTTTAGATATTGACATTCAATTGTTTTTTTTTTGTTTATTTAAGACTTCAGAGTGCTTTCCCTTTTTGGAAGAATGTTGTTGCAAAATCACAAGAATTATGTTGTGAAACAAATGTTTTTTTATAAATAAAACACGCAGCCGTATTTGAAATAAGCGGATATAGTTGCATATTTACTAATTTAAAAATGTTTTTTTGCCTATTTAATACGTAATACTGATGTTATGTTACCTCCAATTCACTCAGCGTGTCTTAATCTTTAAGAACATATACATTTTAGCTACTGCATAAAAAAGTATCAGGGCAGGAAACTTCACGTTTACCGAATTAAAATATAAACAATTAGTTTTTTATGGCTTTTGATGTTGTGCCGTAACTAAATATTAGATGTCTGTTCTTTAAAATAGAATTCGTTACCATGACAACATGTAGCAGAAGCAACTTCCTAATATAAAAAAATGTTGGACCAACGGAGAAAATTTCCTAAGATTTTGCGAAAATGTGAAGATTACGAAGCCGCAAGCTGTCAACAAGTGAAGATAAACACCATTCTTATCAAACACGAAACCATTCAACAACTGATTGCATAAGGGCATTGCAAAAAAACTTTCAGTCCTCACCGAAACGTCGGAATTTACAGGTAGTTGTAAATAAAGGGTTGAATACAGATGGTGATATCTCCATTCTAAAAATGGTTAAATGACCACTATCAAATATTTTTCATCTCATCATGTTACAATACTTCAAAAATCAGCTGTACAAGTCGTAGTTTTCCGGACGAATTCTCCAGTTTATATTTGTATCTTTTTATAATTTAACTTACAGATTCATTTTTGACTAGGATCAAGATGTAGTATCTGTTCTTATTTTGCACTTAGTGTCTCTGTCTTTGGCCAGTAGAAGAGAGGCATTTCTAAATCAAGGTTTTTTTTATTATTCTAATCCATAATGCCTCTTTTGGGGTGGCTGGATTTTCCGCGCACATTAAAAACTCACCTTGTATCTTACTTTCCCTCTAGGGGAGGCACGTAAATAGGTATTAGTAAATTCACCGATCGGTTCAAAGTTATCACATATATTTCTGAATTGTTAAGATGAGGATTGATAATTTGTATAATTTTGGTTATTCGCACTACATTTCTCACCTTGAGTGTTATTATCACAACGTTTCGACCGCTGTAACCCTCGGCATTCTTCAGGTGTATCTTTTCGAACTCCGAGTTCGAAGTGAGACACCTGAATACAGGTGATACAGCGGCCGAAACGTTGTAATAATACAACTCAAGATGATAAATGTAGTCCGAATAACCAAAATTATAGAAGTTATGACACATGTTGACCATTTTGTATCTAGATATAAAAGTGAATGTGTGTCTGTGTGTTATAGAATAACTATAAGAGTATTCAAATGAGTTTTTATACTGGTCACATTTTTCACAGAATTGAAAAACATCATTGAACCTTTCCTTCGGTCCATCAGGAGTCACTAGGGAAAATTATACAGTAGAGATATAGGATACTAGCAGGTGCGAGAAGTTTTCTGACCCCGCTCTTTGCAGAAGACTTTGCAGTATATTCTATGTAATTGTTTGAATTCATTTTTCTTATTGCCGGATTAGAGAAAATAAATCTAAATATCGTCTTACTTACTATTCTTTTCTTTTTTTATATAGAATTTTTAAAAATCGTTTTAGTTTTCCATTATTTCATTTTTTTAAATGTAATATTTGATTAATTATGAACAAAAATAATTCACTGTTTATTTTCAAAGTTACGTAAACGCGAGAAACATACACAAACACACGGGCTATTATCTGTGTCTTTATAAAGATATAGATTATTCGTGTTGTTTAAAGAAAAACGTGTTTCGTTTTGTGTGCATTTGGCCTATGTAGATTTCTTTTACCTCTTCGTTATCTCATGTTTTTACATCTTAAAGTATATAAAACACGCATGCTGATGTGTCTCATTTAGTCGGAAGAACGAACTTCCATGATCAAAGTTTATTTCCTACAACATCCCAGCTTCCTAACTGACTACAACATAGTCGCCTTCAAAACTAATGTAAACAAATGCTTGCTTAGCCGTTTGCATTCATACTCAATTCATTATCCTACCATTCCACCCATGATTTCTTATAATTTCGTAGTTGCGTTCATTGTGAATCTGTCAATCTCTTTAACACTTATTGATAGGTCGTCCCCGTGGTATTATAAGCGGTGACCAATTAATATAAACAAATTGCTAATCACGATCCTCTATTGACTTCATGCCTCCAAACTGACATCTACATAGACTTTATAATCAATATTAAGTGATCTCACCTATGTATCTAGCATGTAAAACAAGTTAGTTATTAATATATATATATATATATATATATATATATATATATATATATATATATATGGAGATAGAGAGAGCGTTATCAGCAAAATTGCTTGTTGGGATGGCTTTACATCTCACACCGAAGTGTTGGAACGAGCTGCTGTTCGAAGCATCGAGTCTCGTATAATTAAACGCATACTTTGTTGGGCTAGTCATCTTATTCGTCTTACTGATAATGTTACATACCCATTAATTACTCGTACCTTGTCTTCTTCCTCGTGGAGGGGTGTCCTCTCGATGTCGTCTAGTGGTTGAGTTCTTTCTTCGCTTCTGTACTGCCGTGAACATCGCCGTCCTCTGTGTCTGCAACAAAAACCTTCATAACACGATTCAGGAGGCGAACAATCTTTTAAATTTTTATAAGTTTTATTCAGGCGTCAGTTTTCGGTCGCTCTTGGAGATGTTTTACTAAACGTATAGGGAGAGATCCATTTACTACTTTATCGTAGTTAATTCCTAGCTTCAGACCTTAGCCATTCGAGGAGGGGAGAAGAAGGAATTTCATCACGCCTGTATTGTTTTAGGAATTAAATTCCCCTAATAATTAGCACACTACTATTCAGCTTTCTTCCAAAAACCAGACTGGCAAAACTCCGTTTCCCACATAAAAGCCCGTGACGTCACAGAACCCCTATGCGCAGGTGCACCTTGACCTTTGACCTGAGGTCTCGTCAACGTGGTGGCCCTGTCAACATTTGTGAGCTCCAACTGTGAGAACAGCTCTATTTTGCACTCGGTTGCACCCGCACTAAATCGCGCAAGCCAAGCCAAACAAAACCAAACGATCCCCCACACATACGCCCACTCAACATGCGTCCGGCCTTACAGGGACATTATCCAACAATGACAGACTGCCCAAGCAGATGATTTATGGAGAACTAACTGGGAATACTCGTCCACAGCAAAAACCATGTAAGCAATTCCAAAATTGTCTCAAAGACGATTTCAAGTGCTATGAAATGTGTGCTGATGGATGAGAGGGAGTCGTTGTGGATAGGTCAAGGTAGAGGAAACCGATTTTCACAGTCAGCAAGTTTATGAAACTAAAAACTGGTATTTTGTTTTCAGTTTACACGATAATTGACTTAATTCTCTTTTTCCATTTGATATAACATTCGTTTCTTTAGGTTTTATTTACTATTTATTTAGGCGACTAGTCTGTGTGGTAAGTAAGTGTTGAAATGTTGTTTACATATTCTATAGCGTATATGAGAGCCTATTTGCGCTTTTGAAACGGTATAAACTTTATTTGTCTGGTTATTTGTTTAAATGTTAGTATTGTTCGGCATAAGTAATACTGGAACGTTTTCATATAAAGTCAAAAGTTTGACTTAACGCAGGATGCAAGAACAGAGACACCTTCTCTTTCTGTGTTTTATTGTTTTTTGCGGACTAAATTGAGCGCGCACTGCTAACATCTATATTTTACATTCGGTACCTTCTCAAGACATTTATCGCCGGTAAGGTTTTAGGGGTGTATGGTTTTATATGCCAGTGTTATATATATTGTGTATGTAATGGAATTTTGCTATTAGATATTGGTCTTAAAGTGGACTGTTTCCGATTATTTATTGAAAAACGATGTGTGGGCTTAGGTATTATAGTAATGAAGTGGATATGTGATGGGTCGGATTGTTATATAATGTTTTCTTTTAAATATATTACTTTTATTTTGTTTGGTTGTTCGATGGGGTGTAGTGTGTGTTTGTATATTCGTTGGTAGATATGTATAGCGGGATTGTAGTTATATTAGTGGTAATTGATTGAAAGTGGACTGGATTATTTATTGTTTATGAATAGGGCGTATATGATCCCTATATCAGGGTGTGTTGTGGAGGTGTCAGACCGAGTGAATCTGATGATGCTATGTATGATAATTATTCCTCCTGTTTGGCCGTTTTGAAATAAGGATTTTCCATGTAGGAACATATTTTCAAAACCACTTATTTAGCGTTTATTATAGGATTATTGATAACTTGGAGCATGCTGAGTTTTTCAGTAGTGCATATCTTTGATATAGGGTTCTAGTATTTTTTTTTATATCGGTCCAAAGGAGGTATCGCCTACTAAGCAGCCATTATATGGACCCTGAAATATTCACATACCCCATACACAATTCGATGAAGAATCATCTAACAATAAAACATCGCTGTGTTACGTAACATATGGTTCAATTCGTTCCTTGGTTAAAATGCCGGATTTCTCCTTGCTACCATAGACCCATCCGTCACCCATAACGTATAACGCATTTTAGCTATTGGGTAAACTATACTCGACACAGAACGATTAAAGTGGATTATCCCCAAAAGGTATACACCGATTCGCGACAATCTAGCGGGCAATACACTAATAATCTGTGCAATATCCATTGAAAATTAAAAAATCAGTTCTTTTCACAGTTCTGCTGTTTATACTTTTTGTCTATTTTGTATTTTTGATAAACACCTTTAAACTCATCACTTGTCTATTCTTGCCTCGCAACTTGTAACAATGACGACAAATACGAACACTTACCAGCTTACAGGCGTATCAGATGCTTCGCGTGTCGGACAATAATTTTTTCTGAGAAGCTTTTGTTTATAATGGTAGATTTTTATAGTTGGAACAAATTCGAATGCTTGAGCAAATAATTAACATTTGTAGAGACTAACTGACTTTAAAAGCAGACGGTGGATCAAATCCAGAACAGCTGAAAGAAATCGTTGGTGTTGGAAATCTGTCAGTGTTTATTACGGGTTTCGTTGAAGAGGAGTATTTAATGAAGTTTGGACCATTGTTGTAAGCTTATTTGTTGGATGGGTGATGGGTGAGATTGTCACATTATTAAGACTTTCATACATCGCTTCTTCTTATGAAACTAAAAACTGTTATTTTGTTTTCGATTTACATGATAATTGATTTAATTTTCTTTTTTCCATATGATATAACATTCGTTTCTACTAATTGTGTACTTTTGATACTGTTTTATTTCATACAGTTAATGAAGTTTTAATCTTATAATATTTATGACAGTATAGAACCTTACTTATTCATTTTGTTATAAGCGAATTAAAGCAACTTTTAATTGTATCTGACAAGTGTCTATTTTCGCATCGCACCTTGATATTGTCGACATGTGATAAGTTCAACTCTAGTTATTACGCTTTTTTGTCGCATGCTGTCAACTGGTGTTTTAGGTTTCCATTTGTTTCGCATAATTTATGAAAACATGCACACAATCTGATATTCTCTGCCCACGTAAATCTTATCGTGACTTGGCGGTCGAAAATAGCGAGCCATTTTCAAAAGTATATTTGATCAAATCTTTATATTTAACCGATTTTACTCGAATCAATGTTCACTATTTCATAGAGTGGTTCGAAAGTCGTCTTACCCCTAACAAAAGTAACAATAATACTGAAAGAATTTCCACCACAATACAAAACATACGTCGTAGATTCAACTTATTCAGATTAAAAAGAGTATAACAATAGAATAACGAGTAATATATACACAGAAAAAGAAAGCGAAATGGATTCAATTTATTCACTTTAGTTTACACTGTTACACATCGAGAATTGTTCTATCAACAATAGAGGAACAAGTAATACATCAATAAAACACATGTCATGGATTTAATTCAATCCAATTAAGATAATTCAAAAATGGTCAGGACATCAGAAACGTACAAAAACATGTAACGAATTAAATTTATTCACTTTCATTGACAATTTCACACATCGAGAAGGTGTATATGAGTAATAAAGCAATGAGTAATAAAGCAATATAAAACATATGAGTAATAAAGTAATAAAGCAATATAAAACATATGAGTAATAAAGTAATAAAGCAATATAAAACATATGAGTAATAAAGTAATAAAGCAATATAAAACATATGAGTAATAAAGTAATAAAGCAATATAAAACATATGAGTAATAAAGTAATAAAGCAATATAAAACATATGAGTAATAAAGCAATAAAGCAATATAAAACACATGATCTAAATTCAGTTCATCTTCATGTAATGTTTTGTATGTGTATATATTTGTACATACAGGAATTACTGCTAAATTAAGTAACCGATCATTATGATTTTTCGAACAGTGTCTAAATGTTGGTAACATGCAGTTTAATCTAGTCTTGTGCAAAAGGGGTAAAAGAGGTGAAATTTGAGATACTTTCGATTTTTTCGAAATTTAAAAAATAGTTATTACACATCAGAGAATACATATTCGCTAATTTCAGTTTCTTTAGAGTATTTTAAACGATTTTTAGATGACATAATATGGTTACAATTTCCCACTCGAAAATTAAAATATAGCAGATTAGATTTGAATTTGATCCTGGACCATTAGAAACCAATTAAACAAGCCTTTTTGAACTTCAATCTCTTCTTAAGACCTGTTAAGCTGAAGCCTTGCATTTAGATATTTTCTAGAATAAAACTCATGGAAAACATTTTTATCAAAATTACAGCAAGTGTCACAGCAAGCAAACTGGAGCAAAAATCTCGACCACGAATTATACAGATGGATATGTATTTATTTGCGCGCACGTGGTCAACGCTAAACTATAACATCTTTTCACCGTAAAACTCTATTTTTGCCAAGCTACTTGCCCCAGAGCCAACATCCATCACCAGCGGAACAAACGTCCGACTCCCATGTTGACTGATTGGAAAAGACCGCCTCTGGGCAAGCAGGCGGTGTAGAGGCACGACAGTTACCCCAGCCCATGTCTTCCGGAAGAGGACGGTGCTGAACACAAAATGTCCCCTACCTGAAGTATGGCCGGCCAACATGTGAAACTCCTACGTTTACACGTAGTATTAGTATATTTTTAATTTAATCGTCTTTAACGGACATGAAAGTGGTGCAAAATTGTTTTGTTCGTGGAATTCATTTTCAACTTGAAGAACCGTAAAACAAAAAAGGAACATTCGAAATGAGCGAAAACCTAATAGAAAGAATATATAATGGATTCAGTTTATTCACTTTTGCTGAAAGTGTCACACATTGAAAGGTTTGTTTAACGTCACAATTTATGTGACAAAAATGACGCGGCACAATTAAGGTTGTGATATTTTACAAGATTGGGCTTAGGTGATAGGTCTTCTAATGTTGCTACATTTTGTAGGGATGGCAACACTTTCGGGCCACAATGTATGTTCAAGCT
>OY744533.1:20977422-20982422 GCA_963556195.1 Sepiola atlantica | reverse complement strand
TTTTTTTTGTTATCATTTTCTTTTTTTCATTTTGTTATCCTTTTGTTTCGCAGGTGAAGATTGTCCCTTGAAAGGCGCTATGTAGAAAAAGTTCATATCTGCCTTTAAAAAACTGGCTTCCTCGGCAGAGAGAAAAATGAATAATGCGTACATCAAATGTTTTAAGGGTGTGTGTGGAGGTGTGGGTGGGGTTGGAGGATTGGTAAGGTCTATAAATTCAAGTTTTTATTTGAGTTGTCAGCTAAAGGTGTGCCTGTGGGGTCGGGGAAATTCACGTCGGATTTGCCGAATAGGATATTTAAAATACCAGTCCAGGAGTTTTACTTGTAACTCTACGGAACTATACACACAACGGAGTACGAATCCATACGGGGCAAGTGAGATATTTTGAATCCTCTAACTCTTACTTGAAACCCTGTAAAAAATTTTTAAAAACTTTCTCCAATTCTACAAACTTTTGCTATTCTGCTATCTGCACCATAGCGCCCCCTTTTGTCTTCGAAAATGGCTACTAAATACTGCTAATTTTTCCTTCCAGGCCATTTATTTATTTATCCTTAACCTTTCTAGTTTTATTCTTCAATTTTTCGAAGTGACATGGAACTAGGTAATATTTATTTATTATAAATACCACATTACCAAATGTTATCCTCTGACGAGAAGAGTTTTATCTTTGAAAAATCATGGTGTAAGGATTAATGTAACTCCTTGCATCTGAACTTTCGATGTAATAAAAATTGTATTACTTTTATGTAACTTTATGTAATTTTATGCAATTCTTTATCTTTATCTCTTTCTTTAATATATATTTTTTTTTTAATTAACTATTCCCTAGCTCCTTTTAAATTTTAATTTTTAATTTAAATCACTCACTCTCTCACATTCCTCTATTAATTTTACCATGCTTTTAACTAATTCTACTTTAACCCTTTTTAAACCCCCAGAAACCAAAACTGGTAACTACAATTTAATTTGCTCTTAGCTGCCTGAAATGTTAGAAGCTCACTCATTTGATTTCTATTTTTAGAATCAACCATTTCTATACCCACATCCACTTCAGATTTATCCCACCCCCAAAACCTACATCCTACCGCCCGCCCACACCCTTAACCTACCTGTCACTTTGACTGCATCCCCATACCAACCCTTCCTCCTTTTCCTTTTCCTTTCTTTTTTATTCCCCCCAATTCACAAAGCGGCTTTTTAAACAATCCCGTATCTCATAACCCCCCCTAACCCCAAATCTTTAACCTTTTGCCTTTTTGTCTCATTCGGATTTATACCTTGAATGAGATATCTTCTGTTTTACTTGGCCCTGGAAGTACATAAAAAATGGCCTGTTTCCTACTTCACAACCCCCATTAAGTGCGTCTGGACTTACCTATATTTTGAGCATTTTCTCCAATCTGCTTCCACGCAAAGAGTTTTTCTTCACATTCTACAATTCACCGGACTTCTTTTCAACGGAAATTTACCACCTGGACAATTTGCATATCTTTTTAACGGAACTTTTCTTTTCATTCAATACGTTTTATAACAAAAAATTATTTTAATAATTTTTAATAATAATTTTCATATTTTACAAATATTTGAACTTTGGTTTCTTCGAAAGCCAACTTATCCATCTGTATTTTCTCCTCTGATGATAAGATTTCGATCTTTGAAAAGCCTTGGTTTAAGGAAAGAATAATGAACACTAGTTTATTACTGAATACACCTTGCATTGAACAATTGAAATTTGAAATAAATTTGGACAATCGTCGCATATTTATCACTCTTCTTTCTTCTATCTCTCTCTCCCTCTCTCCCTCTCTCTCTCTCTCTCTCTCTCTCTCTATATATATATATATATATATATATATATATATATCAGCGAGAGAGGTGACATCTCTTTCATGTGATAGTATCATGCTATTCAACAGGACATGTACACATTTTATGAGTCAATTCTTCGCAGTCTTGTGTGAATGTGGAGACGTAAGATCTTAACCACAACGTTCTGTCACACAAACAGACGTACATACAAATGTCTGATTAATAATTGCCAGCCTAAGAATAATCTCCATATGTAAAAGCACATACATACACACACATACACATACATACACACATACACATACATACACACACACATACACTCTCGTATAAACAATTGTAAGGTGGTTTGGGCATCTATATTGCAAGTAGTTCAATTAATATTAGTAATTTAAAATACAATGGTATTTCTTGTATTTATGAACAAGAACATTTTTTTTAAACAAAGAAGTTTACCATGAGATGCATATGCCCAGCTTTTCAATAACGAAGTAATAAACAAACCAAGGGTTTTAAAAATTTACGTATAGCACTATTATCGGTTTTTGCAAATGTACATAGTAGCATCTTTCCTGTTCTTTAGAGATTTAAGAAGGTGCCATCAATTTAAGCAGAGTGAATAAGATGAAGAGAGAGTCAGGTATGTACATCTGTATCTGTAACCGCGCTGTTCGCCTTTTGGTGTTTTCTCATCGCTTCTGTCCGTGTATAATATTCATAAAGAAGACATACTACGTTTAGCGTTACTCCGGATGTATCTTTTTAGTGTTGCTAATCGTAAGATTTGTTTCAGATATCGGACATATTAATCATCTTTAGAATCAGCAGTGTGTTGGTCAACTTACATGATTTTCTATTAGCCGTCCAACAATCGGATGAACCTTGTTTGTGTATATATATATATATATATATATATATATATATATAGGATCAAAATAAACCAAAGTGAAAACTTTTAGTAGATGGAACCTATTGTGAAAAGGATTAGCTCAATATACGAGATAGAGCAATAGTAGAGATAGAAGAAAAAAGAGTGATAAATATGCGACGATTGTCCAAATTTATTTCAAATTTCAATTGTTCAATGCAAGGTTGTCAGTAATAAACTAGTGTTTATTTTTCTTTCCTTAAGCCAAGGCTTTTCAAAGATCGAAATCTTATCATCAGAGGAGAAATACAGATGGATAAGTTGGCTTTCGAAAAAAACAAAGTTCAAATATTTGAAAAATATGAGAATTATTATTAAAAATTATTAAAATAATTTTTGTCAAAAAATGTACTGAATGAAAAGAAAATTTCTTTCATACTGTCATTACTATGTAATGTTGACACCGATTCACCATGACTCTCTTTTCTTTTTTAATTTTTAGATCATTCAAAGTTTATACAAATAATCTAATTCGGTGTTTGATAATACAAATATTTCTAACTCACGAAAAGTTACAAAAAAGGCACGAATTATATGTTAGTAATATTATAGAACTCTTTAGTTGTAGTTGTATTAGTAGTAATAGCAGCAATATAAGTATCTATTATCGAACCTTCGGAATCCAAAGGGTTCTCCAGGCTCTTTTTAGGGATATGTTGACCAGTAATGTTTTACCATAACTTTCCTATGATATGCCCGATATCACATCTATTCTTCCTAGCCAAATTTAGTGTAAAACCGTTGAGCAGTTTTGTAAGCCTATACCTGACTCACAAGTTGAGAAAAACATCTCGATTATAATATACCTTTTGAATAGAAATATATTTTACACGAGTAGAAATGTACGGCTCGCTATAATTCGGTAAGTTTTGAGCCTATATGAAACCAACGAAGAGACAGAAATTTCTCGAGTATGATATAACTTGTGAATGAAAATATATTTTACACAAGATGAAAACCATACGTCTAACGCGACGCCTTTTTACGATTTGCCATAAACATTTTGAATAAATCAATGTTAACAAGACCTGCTATGCGCCGTGTTTTTTTTCCCAATTATATTGTAGAACTGGAACATACTTCATACTAGTAGTTGAGATGCACTGCGTTTTCAGACTATGTCTGCAATTAAGATCTCAGATGAGAATAGTCGTCCGAATATTTCGATTAATACAAATTCTAAATCCTACGCAAACGACCGAGTGTTGACGAGCCGAATGGTACCAGACGACAATTTTGATACGGTGCTGCGTCCTGTGATTGTAAGTTATATTTTCAAGAAATTTTCTAAAAGAAACAACAAAAAAACAAAACAAGCAAAACATAGCGAAATTACTGTTATCAAATACATATTTTTGTTTATTTTGATACGTTGCTGCGTCCAATAATTTTTAGTTATAGTCGCATTAATTTTTTTAAACAACAAAACAAATAAAACAAGCAAAACAGAGCGAAATCACTGTTATCAATAAATATTTTTAATCCTAACCCTAAACCCTAAGCCTCATCCTAAACCCTAACACTAACCCTAAACCCTAACCCTAACCCTAACAAAAAAAAACAAGCAAAACATTATTATCATAGGACGCAGCACCGTATCAAAATTGTCGTCTGGTACAAATCGGCTCGTCAACTCTCGGGCGTTTGCGTAGGACAGTCGAACGCTTCCGAGTCGAACCTCACGAAAACTGGGCCAGGATCGATATCAGTACCGAAATGTTCTCTCGTCCATTATGAAAAAAACGTGATTAGTGCCGAAATAGCTTGTACATTATTAAAAAAAGTAGGTAAACGTTTAATTTAAAACAGTATTCGTATCGCTAGACAAATTATATTTTTGGTAGTAGCGTTTACTCATTTATTTAAGAACATTTTTAATCGTTACCTTAATCGCTTTGTTGCTATGTCACGCAGAAATATTTAAATAGTAGCTTACTAGACAATTACATGAAGCATTGCAACTAATCCCAACATGCGACCATTTTCTTCTTCTGCGCACTGATAAAATCATATCTTTTTTTAAAAAGCTAGTATTTTATTAAAATAACCATTAGGGCAAAAGATAATATCAGTTCCCAAGGGGCCCTACCTGCGTATCGTTCATCGATGGTTGTCCTCTGTGAAGAAACTGCAGTTAATGGGTTTGGAAAAAAATAACCAATCTAATATGAAAACTAAAAATAAATAGATGAAAGCTCGGCTGAAATTTTATCGTGTGGTGTCAGAGGAATATGGCGGATAAAATGTGAGTCGCTAC
>OY744533.1:20954922-20969922 GCA_963556195.1 Sepiola atlantica | reverse complement strand
AAATCAATAAATAAAAAAGTTATGAATTTTTAAAAATAGGACCCTTATTTCTGCCCACCCTGTATAATCTTCGAACATGACATTAATCTCTGTGTGGGGAATTAAGTTTACCTGACCTGGGGTGGGTACTGTTCAGTATATATATATATATATATATAAGTATAGTTGATTTTTCTCCTTTGAATTAAAATATAATAAGAAAATAACCATTCACTTTATATGCTAATCTGTTACGTCATCCAATTAGACTAAGTATTAATTCGTGTTTTCAAGAACGTATGCCTTTATTTTGTCTTTCAATATTCATGATATGTTCTCCGGATCACCGGACTCTATTAAATAAACCTTCCAAAGAGAAACTCGCATTCATTTTTTATCGCTATCTTTTATAACCTCTCGCCCTTCCAGATTCACCGTGTTATAATTCTTCATGGAATAACAATTAAACATACACCGGTTATTCAAAAATACTTAACGAATACTTTAAATTTGCATTCTTGAAAAACAGCAAATGTTAGCTAAGAGTTTAGGCGTCTGCGTCGATAAGCTTTTTCGATTATGTTTTATACACTTAGTTTTTTTTTTAATTCTCATATCTCTCATGTTAAAAAAGAACACTAAATATTTATTCAAAATTTAATACGAAATAATTTTGTCCGCCGTTCTGTCAGCACATTATGTAAACATTTTTCACATCCCAGAATGGGGCGGGATATACTAAGTAACGAACAGCTTATCAACATAGCAGCTTCTACTGTCGCCTTTCACGTACGTAAAATATTACGAATTTATACTTTTTTCAGTAGACACCATAGACATTGTTATCTCTTCAAAAAAACAGTTAGATTGTACGAAAACCATCTGCACACAAGCTGTGAAAAGGTAACACGTCGGTTGTTCTTTTTTCTGATTTTCAACAAAAAATCTAATTCCTCATTTTTTGGCCGATTATTAGAACAATATTTTCATTATGAAATAATTAACATGTATTTTTAAACACAGAAGAAAACATTATTTTTTTTTATTTTGTTTCTATTTATGAAATAAACTGTTGCATAGCCCATTTATTAATTCATACCTTCATTTCTTCTCCGTTAGCTCTGTCGTCTAGTGGTTGAGTACTTTATTCGCCTCTGCACTGGAGTGGCCATCTCCGGGAGTTGTCTGTAACAAAAGACCTTTCTCCCCCGCTTCATAAGACAACAATCTTTTCATTTTAATTACTTTTTATTCGGCGTCAGTTTCTATTGCCTGTAGAGATGTTTTGCTATCGTTGAGAGAGAGAGTGAGAGATCTACGAATATCGTGGTTAGATTATTAATGTTTTCCTAACTATTCCTAGAGAGAGGGGGAGGAAGGATTCTGGCGCTTGTCTTCCCTTTAGGGAAATATTCGTATCCCTACATTGGAATCGCACGTCTTATCAGTTCGCCCTCTAAAAACAGACTGACTCAAATTCGCTTCTCGCGAGAGCGAGTGACGTCGCAGATCCCTTTGTTTCCCACACGAAGTCACAGAGCCCTTCACAGCTGCAGACTGACCCCTCTGAACTCAGGTCTCATCACTCGGTAACCTTGTCATGTCTGCCAGCTCCGTTTCTGAGAACAACACGACTGCCCCGCGTTAATTCACGCAAGACAAACCCTGTTTAAAACCTATTTTCATTATGATTTGTGGAAAATCCCGTTTATCAAACAAAATATGCTTCAGTCTAGAAGATGTTTTTCTTAAGTGGAATTAAAATACAATGTTTTACAGAATAGTATGTATTTGCTACGTTATTAAAACAATATTTTCAGTATAAACTATTTAACAGGTACATTCAAACAAACAAGAACAACACTTCTCTAAAGAACCAGCGGTGGAAAACACTTTTACAAGAATTTCTCAATTACATATCTTTTTATAAAATACATCACACATTTGTAGATGATTGTTTACGACAAAGCGATATAACGTTGGTTTTTGAGAAATATAATAATAAATATACAAATATTTTTCCTAACGTTTTCTTTGTAAACTTTTTTTTCGAGTATAAACTTCATCTAGTGTTTGTTTTCATCTTTCTTTTGAAATTCAATGAAAAAATGAAGTATTCTGATTTAATGGCTTCCCAACGAAGACAGATGTTGACACACAATCGCTTTTTATTGTGGGGAAAGTAAACCTCTTCACTAAGGGCAAAGAATTTGTAACAAAAACTTGCGTAAGTCAAGAACGAGTTATATTCGCCAAATATGGCGAAATCCTATTTAAATCACTAAAATGACTTACAGTAATATGGGTATTTTCTCACTTTTTTCAGAACTGCTACTCTAATTATTTTTTTCATTAAATAAGACTGTGATATTTCCCCGCGCAACGTGGGGGCATGTGTCCTGCTAGTATGTATGTATTTAACTAAGTAAGCATATGTTACAGAATTTGACACTAGTGGGTCATCATTTCTCGAGAACAAAGATAACTTGCTGTACTAATTACAAAGAACATAGTCGTCTTTATGAAGCTGCTTATCTAATTAACCTGAAACCGAAAGAAGGAAAATATGTTTTGTTTATTGTTTTGTCTTGGAATGTCATGTGCGACTTATTGGAAAAGATCACAAATTGACAAACAGAAAACGACTTTTTTAATGAACGTAACGAGCCAAAACGAATAGTGGACGACATGAAATGAGGTTTCTATTTAAGTAACAATGTGTTATGGTTTCTTTTCTGTGATCAGCATTTGTATTATTTTAAAAAGAGGTTATAGTTTCGAATTAAGGAAGGTTTTTCAAGCGGTGGGGTCTTATATTCGATCCGTGTAAACGAAAGCTAGTAAATTATTAAAGTAGTAATTAAACTATTATGTATTTAAGTAAGAAGCGCTTTAATGAGAAACCGAATTGTACAGCAATTATTAATTTAATATGAACAAATAAGGATAAAGTCATAATAAATCAATTTCTGTACGAGTTAGAAAACTTTAGTTTGTATGCCGCAGCGTTTCGTCAAATAAAATAGACAAGTCTTATTCTTGGATTTGTTTGTCTCTTCAGAAGATTAAATATTATTCAAAAGCGCATGTATTTGTGCATTTCAATCAGATGATATATCTGGTACAACCAGATCAGGCTGTCTGAAGCTAGTGGCTACCTGATAAAAAAGCACCAAACATTGATGTTATTGCTTTTCCTTTCCTTTTCAAAACTCAATAATTTTCTGCAAAGTCAAAACACAAACAACAATTTTCTTCTAGCAAACAACCAAACGAAACACTATGAATAAATATTTATATATAGAACTTGAACCATTACACATTTTACCATACTAGCCGTATTCGACATTAAATAACCCGAAATAAGGTTTATATGCCGTAAAACTAAACAACGAAACGAAACACCATAAATAAATATTTGAAAATTTAAACAACGTCAAGAATAAAAAAGTTTTACGAAAATAATCGTATTCGGCATTAAATAACTCGAAAAGGGTTGATATGCCGTAAAACAAACTACCAAACAAAACACTGACAAACTATTTCAAGATATAAACTATTTGAAACATAAAACCTTGCACCAAAATGATCGTATTCGGCATTAAATAACCAACAAATTGTGAATATACCGTAAAACAAAACAACCATCAAATAATATAGATATTAAAAGTGGAACTAAACGAATTATTTCAGAATAATTAAAATATGTTGTGTTTAATGACATATATTACCTTCCCAATTATTCCCTTTTATGAACGCTAAACCATATAAATACCGATTACTTATGAACTAACTCTTGTATATATGAGATGCATGGATAATGTAAGTATTATTTTCAAAATCAGTGTTGTTATGTTATTATACACAATTAACACAAGGGTAATAATATGTAACGTGATGATCTATAATTTAAGCAAATTCTAGGTTAATGGTTGACCTGTGTGGAGTTAGTGCTGGTTGTATATAGAATTAAAACCTGACTTTTTTTGACAGGTTGTGATTTATTTGTTAGTTATGTAAAGTATAAACATACACATTGGTGTGTTCTTGTTGAAAAAGGAATGCGTAAAAATAAAATATAGTAATTACGGTGACTTAATCGGGATACATAAAAGAAGTATAATTGATTTCGAGAAGAGATGGTTACCTGTGCTTTGCACTATAATAATTCCATAATATGAAGATCGTTGAACATAGGAAAATGGGGGTAAGCCTACGCAATAACAGTTAAGTAACGGAAAAACTTGCTTTGACATATTTAAGATTAATTATTTTTATTATTTTTATTATTCGGACGACTATTCTCATATTGGATGTAATTCTCATAATGTTTGGGCCGACGTAACATCCGACTTTCTTCAGATGCGTCTTTTTGAAATATGAAATTAATACGGAATTTTGAACTGAACTCTTTATTATATCCATGGGTATATTATTTTCGTCAGTAAATCAGGATCGCATAGAGGTATTAGTATTTTATTTAATTATTTGTAGTATATATCATCTGTAGTGAAGTTTAAGCCATCAACTCACCACATTTTTCGATTTGCTATGTGACCATGTGGCAATTGTAGCATGAGTTATTTCATCTATAAATTTAATCTAATTGATATATTTGTAGTATTAATCTGTTAACATTATATATGTATAAACAGGTGTTCAATTAAATTTACTATTTATAATAAATAGTACCCATAGTGTATTGGATTCTATATTAGGTCTAATAGTGTGTCTATCGTCGCCCAATATATGCGATGCATATTTGCCCCATCTCGGCCTTTTGGCTAAGATCAAAGTGTAGTATCTGTTCCGATGGATACTGCACGCCTGTCCTGTGCAGTTCTAGGAGGTCCACCCTCCCAGGCTTTGCCTCCCCTCTTTGGGGAGGAGTAAGTTTATTGCTTACTGTCTGAGGCGCCCCTACCGGGGAATGCCGACGGGGCTGCCCAGACAATTTTTAAATGGCCAGAGTGCTCACCTCTCGAGCGCTGGCTTTTAACCCCACTTGCTCGACCCGATCTTGGGTCACATCTTACTTGTGGGAGTAAGATAAAACTGGCCTTGTGCCTAACTCCGCGAGGAGTAAATAAACATCTTACTTTACACCGTTTATGTCTGTCTATAATGTTAACTTTGAACCACAATGAGAGATGGTTTCAGTTTTCTCTCTATATATGATCAACAATAACTTAATGTACTTTTCAATTTCTCAACGTATGATTGAATATGATTGTTCTCCTACCCTTTACCCTTACTTCATGTAGGGCGGCATCTCTCAACCTTATTAATATTTTCAACACTCAGGTTGAATGGCATATACACAGTTCTGTGTCATGATGCTTTCTGTAGAATGTTTGGCACGGACGATATGTTTTTGAAGAGTTGAGTCGCTTTTGAATAATGTCCTGATGTCATATTAATTACTTAATCGTCTGCTTTTCAAACAAACTATGTATCTGTTGGACAGACTGATGAGTTAGTCCTTCGATATTTGATCAAAGTTGCTTGAAGTTGCTGTAATGCTCGCTGGATATATTTTCTATTAGGTTGACCTTCTTTCGATATGTATTAGTGTGACGACATATAGTAGGCAACAAATTATTCTAACCTTTAAATTATATAGGTCGTGGAAGGTGACATTGATGTATTGGCTTGCTATGTAGACATAGAAGTTACCTTCTAGAAATGGCAGTTAACATTGCCCCTTTTCCACTGTTAATTATTTACGGATGGAGATATATAGTGACTGTAATGCTTGAACATCCTTATCATGTGACCAGAGAATGTACTTGTCATTAACATATCGACCCACATGGATAGCTTTAGTCATGTTGATCTTGATGCTACAAATTATATATCGGTTTTTAAATTAACTCTGATGTATTATTTTCAGTGAAATTATTTTCTCTTTGCACTAAAATAGTGGTTAAGTTTCTATTTCTGATTAAGTAAAACTCAGAATGTCAATTCAGAAAACTGCAGTGATTAATAAAATATCTACTTGTAAGTGAATATTTTCTACATTTTATTTAACATATAGCAATATTGAACACACGTCTGTCATTTCTCTAACCAAATATCAGTTTGCTGCAGGGTCTTAGAATCAAAATGAAAATATACCCTGAGATTGGAAAATTGCTGCGTAATACTGTTGGGACACTTTGACTAAGTAAAGTAGCACTTTTAAAGATATTAATCTAAAAGGTCTCTCACTATCCACCAAGCTACAGCCTTTGTCCCATCGCCACAATGTTACATTGTGCTTGTTCTTTAAGTACTTCAACGGAATGTGCTCCGATTATCTTAGTGCTCTGGTGCCCCCTCGACATAAATACACTCGACAAAGCCGAAAATCAGCTAGATTCCATACATATACTGTGGAGGTCCCCCAGATGACGGAGAGCATTTTACTGCAATAGCTTCTTTCTTCGAGCTACCAGCATTTGGAACTGTCTCCCTGCTCCCTGTTTCCCCGACTGTAACGACATGCAGCAATGTGAAACTAATGTGAACAAGCATCTCGCTGCACAGCACCTAATTTAAAATGTCCCCCTAAACTGTCACCTAATTCTCAGTAGCACCTTACGTCTACAGTGACAAATTGCTTTGTTTGTTGTGAATTATGTTAAAAAAAATTGTTGACACGAAATAGAAAAAAACTTTTTTCTAAATATTCTTTGTCGTCTTATTTGGTTTACCTAATTGCTGTTATGCTTAACTCTTATGAATTCGAACATCTTAGTAAGAATGTCTCCGAATGGGAACCATAGAATAGGCGATGAAGGCCAACATAACAATAATAATAATAATGTCAGCAGACTGGAATTTCCATAAACATATTTTTCAGGGGGTTCACTACAGTCTATGAAACACATTACAACTAGACTGTTTCACTACAGACTACAACATTGTCGGCTTCAAACTCAATGTTTACAAATACTTCTCGTAAACTGTCTTCAACTTTTGTTAATTTTGTTAATTGTTTCGCTACTCTAGCCGGCGAGCAGCCAAGTAATTTGGCCTTTTGGCTAAGATCAAAGTGTAGTATCTGTTCCGATGGATACTGCACCCCATACTGGTATTGTATTGGCCTTCGGGGCTTGATTTACGCCGTTCTATGGGTCTGTCATGTGCAGTTCTAGGAGGTTCACCCTCCCAGGCTTCGCCTCCCCTCTTTGGGGAGGAGTAAGTTTATTGCGTACTGCCTGATGCACCCCTACCGGGGCTGCCCAGGCAATTTTTAAACCCCACTTTCCCGACCCGACCTTGGGTCACATCTTACTTGTGGAAGTAAGATAAAAACTGGCCTTGTGCATAACTCCTAGAGAGGAGTAAATCAATACTCTAGCCGGCGAGCCATGAATTTACATATTTAAGTTGATTAACATATTCCTGGTTAAATTACACTTGGTACTGAATGACTGCATAAATTGCACTGTATGTAAAATAAACATCGCGCTTGTATATGTTCAGCACGGAAACAATTAATTGGCTAATTGCTTTCTAAACTAAAGAATCTGTGGTATTTGAGTTTGCCTTCAATTCTCGCATGTGCAAATCACTTTACGTTGTCTTTTGTAATGACGGTTTTGGCGACCATATCGAAATTGGTCTGCAGGTCCTCTTTAATGTCGTTTCCGCTACATGAAGTGCGGTTCTCCTTTTCGATGTATTGGCTACAAGATTCCATTATCTTTGCCTTTGCTCTCGTGCCTCTTTAACATTATGCAGATACTATTTGCGGACCCGTAACTTTATTTTTGTCAACATTTCTCATCGCTTTGTGATGGAGAATAGTTTAATACATTTACATTTTTATCAGGCATATATTGTGACGTTGTATTTGCTATATTATATAGAGCACCGGGAAGTTAAAAGATGTCGCCATCATATAATTAAGAATTAAATAGCTCTTCAGTAATTCAATATATACTATTCAAGTTCTCATCAATCTATATAACCTATCTTACACCATCGCATTTGGTGTATCTGTTAGTTGTTCAGCATCGACGCTGCGTTTAACAGATACACAAAACATTGAAGTTCTGCAACATATTCAGAGATTTAGGAAGTTGTCCAATTCGTTTGGCAACATGAAAACAAGACAAACACGCCGTAACCACTAAAAATATTTATTAGAACAGAGTTGTAACACGATTATATATACAAACAGAAAACTATGTTACTCTTGTATAAGTAGAAGAAATATTTTATGGCATCAACTAGTCTCCTAATTCTGATTTGAGAAACATTTCATTTAAATTTTTCTTAAGACAGATTGATTGGAATAGTCCTTCTTCTAAGTCATTTCCTTCATTTTATTCAATGAGTTCTGAGTTCTCTCTCTATCTATCTATCTATCTATCTATCTATATCTCTTACTCTCTGTTGGACCCCTAAAAGTTATTACTTTTATTGTGAATTAATATCTGAGGCGACTATTCTAGATTGACGAACTTTCCACAAATAATTTTCCACTAATAACTGCTCTGTAAGTAAACCAAAGCCAAATCGCATCATACATACTTACTCTTTTAAAGTTATTAACCCACATTTAAATTATAATAATGCAATTTAAGACTGGTGCTTTCACATTGTAAGCTCTTTCTTCACTTGTAATAAAGAATTACTGTTTTGGATAATACTTGACGATTGAAATAGTAAATGAAAATTAATTTTACAAAATATGTTTTTGATAATTTAACCTTAGTCATTCAGGACGATACAGGTGTCCTTTCTATCTTTAAATTCACTGCTATAATAAGGTCCCTTCAGTTTAGAAACAAGGCTCACACCTGTAATCACGAATTAAAAATAATAAATCAAAATATTGTATTTATCTACGCGTTTTAGTCTAAATGGTGTGACCTTTCTTTATTGTAAAACTAACTGAAATACTTGTCAACGCCAAATTTCTAAAATAGATATTTTTGTCACATAAGTTGTACATATAAAATATTTTTCTTACTTTAAACCATAATAATATATTATTCATGTTTATGATGATGATCTATATCGGTCATAAAATAACTGGAAAGCTACAGCAAAAGGTGTCTAGTGTGAGATTCGAACCCTGCAAGACACCATTAAGGTGCATGTAAAGCGAATGCTTTTTTCACATGGCAACCGAACAAACGAACTTATTTCGTCCTGGTAATTTACTCATGTATTTCATGAGTTTGGCATAGAGATCTGTATACATCGATCTAAGATTGGTCGATTGTCTAAAATTATTAAATAAACATGTAGAAAAAGTTCCAACAATAAATATTAAAAAAGGATGTCAAATACGTACGATAATTTGACTAAAAACAATATTGAATTATGTTTATATGTTTACTTATTTATTTCCTTACTAGTAGTTAAAAGGTTGATATCATATTAAGTATTTAGTTCGGTCGGTTCAAAAGGAAACAGGAAAATGGTGAAACATGTGTTTCTAATGTTATTTTGACGTACACTGTTTTCTCAATCGTGAGTTTTTAAAAAGGTTCAATAAATTCTGACATCGATAAGGGCATGGAATCGACGGTGCTTATTACAAATCTGCAGTTACTGTGGGTCTTAAATGTACCATTTTACTGTGATGCCGCGACATATATACGTACGACCTATTAGTATCTCTCTCTTTATATATATATATATATATATATATATATATATATATATATATATATTTAAAAAATTGTGGTTATCAACGCTAGTAAAAAAACTTTTTCAATAATTATTTATTATCTTATCATTTTAACATTTTACTTTTTTTTAAATATAATTAAATGAAGTTATATTTTTAAATTTTTTTTTAAAGAAAACTTAACAAACAAAACTTAAAATGTTAAAATGATATGATAATAAATAATTATTGAAAAAGTTTTTTACTAGCGTTGGTAACCACAATTCTTTAAATATATTTTATTCTCTCGTTGGTACTGCACTGATGCTACACAACTCCTTCTCTCTCTCTCTCTCTCTCTCTCTATATATATATATATATATATATATATATATATAAAGTAGGTACGCTCGATATATTACTTAGCTACATGACACAAAAAGAAGTATATAATTATTCACTCTGCAAAATAGTGCCGAAGCACACAACTGTTTTCTTGTATGTATTCTGCACTAAATAAGACCCCAATTCTGTTGTGTGCCACTACATGCTATCAGGTAATGAAGAAGCAGTATTTTTTGTGTTTGGAACTTTTCTATGTTTTAATGCACATTTACATATAGACGTAATTTCTATAGTGATAATAATATCCAATGACTCGCTAAATAGTGTTGGGGGGTAAACGTATTAATATATGGACTAGAAATTAATCTTTTAAAATTTAATCAGTTTTATTAATAAAATTGAAAGAAAAGACTTTAAATTAATATTATTCATGATTGCTTTATCGTGTTTTATTTTTTATCTATGTGAACTTTGTTCATTATGTTACTGGCCAATCAGAAGAAATGATAATTTTACTCCAATGATATGACAACACTTTGGTCGAACCCGATATTTCTCTAGAGTTTTGAAACTTGAGAAGAATTAATAACTGCATATATTGATGCTCGAAGTTCTATAACTATTTTGCTTTGACATATACATGCTTTTCAATCCGGTTCAGTTTAAATTTTTAGCCGTCATTTAATACATGAAATACAATAATTTATAAACTAAAATACAATGGTGGTCAAATGCAATAATTCTCTTTCTTACCTCCGCCAAAGAGGTTATATTTCCGTTCAAGTTTTTTGGTTTTTCATTATGTTTATTGAGTGAAGTCTGGCGTCCGCCTCGCTTGACTAATCGTTATCAAACTTGGTCAAACTATCGGCCATGGTCTAACTATCGGTCATGGTGTAACTAATAGCTGATTAAATTTTAGCATATCTAAGTCAATGTCCTTGGTCAAGATAACAGAAAAAATGAAAATCAAACTTTTTATCGATAACTTCAGTCGTGGTTCTATCGTAAATATTTTATACTTGGCTCATAATTTAGGGAATAACATTTTTCAATCTCTTTGACCTCGTCATTGTATAGATCAGTAAAATCTTAAATGCTGATGCAATTTCAACCATACTTGAGGTATGAATCAAATGCTTTTTGATAGCAGTTCCCACGATGCAAAATGTCAACCTGATGAGATAAATAGTTTTGTTTTCAGTTATCAACGTTAGCGTTGAATAATTTCGGGAATACTTCATACAATATGGACATTTTGATCGCAGATAACACTCTACCCCATACTTACGTTATCAATCGAATGTATGTAATCTCACGACTGATTGATGTTCTTGTTTTCCATGTATTAAAAGTGGCAAAATAAATTTGTACAACCATTTTCTAAGCTTAGCCACTTAAATATGGGCTTAGGTAACCTAAATTAAAAGAAAGAACTAAAAGAAGTAATT
Organism: Sepiola atlantica; assembly: GCA_963556195.1. Taxonomy (NCBI): domain Eukaryota; kingdom Metazoa; phylum Mollusca; class Cephalopoda; order Sepiida; family Sepiolidae; genus Sepiola; species Sepiola atlantica. The sequence continues at coordinate 20,958,534 of OY744533.1, read as the reverse complement.
AAACATTTTTCAATTGTGTTCTTATTTCATCATATATTTTAGTAAACATTGAAATTGAATTATATACATGTTTGCAGTATGCTTCTACGGCGAAATCTTTGGGGCATGAATACATATATAATACATCTAGTGTTTTATAAGCAGAATTATTATTATTTCTCTGAATGTGGTGTCGGGCCGCCATATTTTATTTGACACCACTTGCTTAAAACGTTACAGAAAAGCGGCATTACTCCAAACACCCCTAAAGTCGGTGGTTTGGTCTAACGGTCATCCCAGACATCCACTGTAACTGATAAGTAAACATCGTGTGATAACCTATGTGCGCCCATATTACATAATATAGGCCATTGTAATATCTTAAATAGTCATACTCCGTTAGGTTTTAGGGGGTAGTCTAGAGGATACGCTTTAATCGAAGCCATCAACATCTTCTCATGTTTATTTTGGCTAAAGCTCAACCGAGAGTGAGACAACTAATTATATATAATAAAACATCCTATTATCGTATCTATATAATAAATTAAAGTCGACTTTTCTACGTTTGCAATCAGAAATAATATCTTATAACTAAAACCTACATATGTTAATCTGTTCCACAATCTAATTAGTCTAAGCCTCATGTGTGATTTCAAAAAGTATGCTTTCATATCATCTTCTTTCAAAATTCTTAGATGTAATCCTAATTACATGCTTCTCCCAAATACGAATTCAAAAGTGATTTCCATTTGTACTCAGATCGTATTATCTACTCCTCCCGCCACAATAATCACCGGGTATTAATTGATAATGACATAATAATGATACAAAGTTTATTCCAGAATACTAACATATTCCCTTAAATATTACTGTTTTTTTTTCTTTTTACATTTAGTTCGATTTTATAATCATACTAGTCCATGTACTAACAAAATAATATCAGTGTCTGAACTCTTCAGCGAAATTAAAGTAATACATATTACTTATTTAGAACTCGTATACTATTTGAAAATACAGATAACGAGTATTTACGAAGGCTTCACATTCACATTCTTGAAACACAACAAATGTCCGCAGTTTTTTTGTTATTACTTCTCTTAATATATATTTAATTAAAACTATTAATTGTTAAATACTGCCAGCGACGGAGTACCGTTTAGCCATCAACTTAGACAATTGAATTTTATTGTCTCATTTACAAACATGTAGGTCCTTTTCTGATTTGATTTCTTCAGAACTGATACTCGAATATTTATTTTTCTTTCCCTGACCGAAGGCAGAACATATAATATTTAGTATCATGTCAAAGATTATCAACGTTCTTATTTATTGTCATATCAAAGTAGGTTGCGTTTATTTGTTTCTTCATTTTCGCTTATGACTCTTGTCTTTTTTACGGCGACAATATTTCGGTGATGAAAGAAATGAGAATAAAATTTTAAAAAGTATCTCTCGAAACGGCGAGTGTGGCGGCTAGTCTATTATAGAAAAAGGTTAGGTGAACACATTGCATACATCACGAAAACAAAACAGTAACTTATTTTTTTGTTTTTTTAAATCAATATTAAATGTGCATAAATATGCTAATCTGGCGTTTAATAAACATTTGTTATGTATTACTTATTTTAAATTGTTTTCTAAATTAATATATTTGTATTCTCCAAACCCAATATGTTATTGGTTGTAATCGTAGGTGTATCTTTTTTCCAAGGATTCTCGTGGATGGATTTGCTTTTGAGGAGAAATCGATTCTGAAACTTATTGATCTTTGTTTCTCATCAAATATTTCTTGGAATGCATACATTAGATCCGTTGCTCTTTCTGCTTCTCGTAAAGTCAGTTCTTTCTATCGCTCAAAACACTTTCTTATACCTGAGGCTATTCTCTATCTCTACAAATCTACAATCAGACAATATTTGGAGTACTGTTGTCATATGTGGCCTGGTGAATCTCTGCCACATTTTGGGGTACTTGATATAGTGCAGAAAAGTATCTCTAATTTGATTGGCCTTACCCTTTCTTCTTATCTGCACCCTCTCTTTCACAGATGTGATGTTGCTCGTCTCAGTCTTTTCTATAAATACTATTATGGCATGTGTTATTCAGAAATATGTGATCTATTCCCCGCTTTTTTTGTTCAGCTCGTTTGACTCGTTGGTCTAGTGGTATCCATCAATTCACTGTTTTGATCCCTCATTGTAATATAGCTTCCTATTCCAGTAGCTTCTTTCCAAGAACAGCAAACTTGTAGAACTCTCTTCCTACTGACTGTTTTCCTCCTACCTATAATCTTCGTCTTTTAAAGACTAAGGTCAATAGGCATCTACTGTTTCTGCGATAATCATATTTGTTCTTGTTAGCTCCTTACATATCGTGGCTTCATGCCTTATCTGGAGCAATTTCCATAAAATGACGCATATATATCATAACGGATATACAATATATATATATATATATATATATATATATATATATGTATATTGCATTAGTGTTTAATATATATGCGTTAATTATTAGATTATATGTTTTATATATATATATATATATATATATATATATATATATATATTATTTTCGGCTTATATTTAAACAGTGCTAAGTACAGGGTTAGGACTACATAGCCGGACAACTATACACTTATGCTAAATAAGCTACACATAATATTTTCATTTAGTTTGCCGAAGGAATTCCTGACAACATGTAAAGATTTACATTCTTTAATCCATATTATTTACAAATAACATCAATACAAACGACCCACCTATTAAAACAATAAATTAAAGCACCATATTCAAAAAACTAATCCCATATCACTCCAACAAATAACATATTGGGTTTGGAAAATACAAATATATTAATTTACTATGACGAATTTATTCCGTGAATGACAAGACAGACGTTACAGTGGGGTAATTAGTTATTAGTTTTCTGACATTTAAGAAACTAACTAATATATATATATTTTTACATTTGGATAAAAATAATTTTCGGATAGTTTTCATTTTTTCACGCTCAGTAGAAATACGAAATTTGGTGAATATTCAGTTTTTTGTGTCAAAGTCTTATGGCATACATATGTTTACATAGAAGCATACATGTAAACTTAAATGTAATATATATATATATATATATATATATATATATATATTTATCTTATAGTATAAACTGCCAAGACAAAATAAGTACAGTTACGACTAAACATCGTGGCAGTTAATTACGGCTATCATGTTCAAGACAGCGACGCGTACCCTCTGTAACATACTTTTTCGAATACCCTTGTGTTTATTATACCACGGTGTCTGCATTGATTGCTGCCGGCGACGATGATTCGAGACTTATATCGCCACAATAGTAGCGTCGATGATTTGAGATCTACATCTCATAACACTGGCGTTGAGGATTTAATCAAACAGCAAACGTACCTATATTGCACAAAACTAGAAGCCAGGATTCGAAACCTTTATCGCACATCACTGGAGACAAGATACTCACACTTATTTGGTCAAATATTGTTCTTCAAACAACTGTGAATAAAATGCGAATTCCTTGTCAAACACAAAAATAAACCAAACTGAAGTTGCACACACAACTGACAATGGATAACTCATAATCATGCCTAAAATTGAATTGTTT
>OY744533.1:20914922-20947422 GCA_963556195.1 Sepiola atlantica | reverse complement strand
GTAGTATATGTCATGATACTAGAATTCACCGTTCTTGTTCTCGGTCAGTGAAGGGGAAATTCGTTTAGACTGAGACAAATTTTATTTTTATTCCAATCCAATGTGACCCACATTAAAAACCGACATTGTATCTGACTTTTTCGTTGTACGGGGACGAGTAAATAAATACTTCCTTAGGCGTTTGGCTCAGAGCAAAGTGTAGTATCTGTTCTAATACTACACTTCATCGTTTCACTGATAGAAAACCTTAGTAGATTGCGGTCATTTTCATATATATCGCAGTCAAATGACCCCTTTTTGAGAGCTAGATTTTCCACACATTTAAAAACGAGCTTTTGTTTCCGTTTTCCCTCATGGGTCCGCAAGTAAGTAGAGACTTTCTTTGCCTTCTGCCTGAGCAAAGTGTGGAATCTGTTTGATACTACACATAATCTTTTCTGTTCTTGTCACTGGAGGATAAGTCTTTCCAGACTGGGGCGTTTTTATTTTTGTCGCAATCCAAAGTGCTGCTTTTGGGGGGAGCTAGATTGTTTCTACAGAAAAAAACGAGATGTGTATCTAACTCCGCCCTAGTGGGTGCCAACTAAACAGGTACTATTATAGAAACTTCCCCGGTGAATACACAAGCGATGCTTCAACATACACGGGTGGGTCGCCACCTTACATCTTCCACCACATGCTGGCATTTTTTTAAAGATGTTTACACAATAATAATAGTTCAGGTCTTTATAAAACTCTTGCTAGGGATTCAGTTTTACGTGAGTTATTTTTCATTTGTACCCAACCTTCCCTTTCCAAACCGTTTGGTGTTTCGTACGAGCGTTCTGGACACACGCCCGTGCATTTACAAAAGAGTTCGGTACCTATTGCCGTGACGTGACCCACGAGATTACATATCTTCCACTCTTTCATTATAAGACACTTTTTCTCATAAAGAATTCGTTTGATGTGAGCCAGTCAGTAATTCAACTTACCCATCGCAAGTAGTAGAATGCTTCATGATTTCCAGAGAGATGTCTGTACCAGAAAAAGAACGACCGCAATTGGCCACCTTTCGTTGTGACGTCATCCACGAGATAATGCCCACCCTCTCACGTATAATAAAACACTCTACCTAAAAACGTGACATGTTTACAAAAAATGTGTGTAGGCAACGTTAGTGTTACACCGGCCGTTCTTACACAGGAGACACTGCACCGGTTGTCACTATAAATAGTGCGAGTCACCAGAGTCACGAGAGACACAGAGAAGACAAAGAACAGTCTTGTAACTGTCTAGCCAAGTCCTAGTCAGTTTCTTTGTCAATACACTTGTTAAACCAACCCTCGACTTGGCTTCCTTTATTTATTATTTACTGTTGGACAACTTCACAACAGTTAGTTAGGTAAAACAGTCACAAAAAAGAAATAATAAACAATTTAAAAGAAACATATCTATTTAGTCATATAACCGATATTCAGTGACATTTCTATTCAGACAGCCATCCTGTCAAGTTTCCGTCGGCGCAGAGGCCATGTTCATTTCATACTGATAGGATTCTAAATGTGGAGAGACGATAGAAATTCAAAAAGACTACCAAGCCGTATCAACTTACAGAAGGCATCGTTACATAGACAAAACATGTAATATCTTGAATGTCGCCTATGTCTATTAGTTGTAAATTCTTTCTAGATTCCCTTTGTAATATATTTGGTCTCATTGAAAGAATCCAAGGACAAGGCTAAAGAATGTATGTCCGTGTAAACTCGGGGCGGGGGCACCGTGTGACGATACGCGCGGTTTGACAGAAGGTCAATGACGAATGTACCGATACAGGTAGGGTAAAAATGCAATGCCATTAGGATTATTGACCACTGAATAAGAGAAAATATAAATATAGACGGTAAGTATCAATAAAATACAACGCAAAACCCGTGGTTACGTGTATAAATACTCTTAAATCTTCCGGATGGTTTTTCAATTGATACTAGTCGGACATACTTCTGATGATCAAGTAAACTGTTGAGGCTGCAGAAAGTATAATTCAAAGTCTATTTTATTATCAACATCTATTTCTTTATTTAGTATAAATTTTTATTAATGCAAACATTTTTGACAACATATTTGCATACATCTTACAGCTACATCCTAGTACAGGCTGAAGCTTCAACAGTCAATCTTCTTAAAATGAAACTAAATATACATTCTAAAAAGTTATATTTCCAACTCTGAGACGAGATGTGACTAGAACATCAGCCATGCGCGAATTCAATCTAAGATTATATCTTAAAACTTTTATAATACAAAACACCTTTTCGCTTCTATGTGGTTGGAAAGTGTTATTACTGGACACTATTGATGGTTGTCAACAAAAGTCACCTTTTGAGTAATAAAGGTATAAAGGACGGAATAATAATTAAAAAAGAAACAACAAAGACACACAACAGAACAGATAATAAAATAGATTCTGACAAGTAACTAAATCTGGTGTTATTACTATTTAAAAAATGTTAATGCTGCTTTTGTTTCCCAAATATGTTCATTAACAATTAAAAAACATAACGACTCAATAAATTACAAAAAGTTTATTTAAACAATAAAAAATAGTATGACAAATATGTCAGAGAAAACTTCTTTAAAAGAATCGTTTCAATTAATTAAATAGTTGTAAAAAAGAATTATTTTCGAAAAAATTATCGTTTAAAACGATAAAAACTGGTTATCATTTTGGAGAAAAACACGTGAACTGGTTTCGTTGTTCCACCAAGAATCAGAAGAAATGACTTGTACAAAGCAGCTAAAACAAAGACATACAATGAAATTCAATAAAAATATATTTTTAAGACTCATTCAACCAGTCTCTTTCCTCTTGGCTTTTGTCTACTTTTGTTAGTCTTCAGTTATATTTTTTTTTCAGTTCGTTCTTCCAAAATGGTCTTCAACAATGTTTATTCTGTTTTTAATTGAAATTAAATATGCTCATAACCCGTTTGATAATTCTCTTTGAAATGTTCGTCTCTTTAGACCGTATTTATTATTTTAAACTTATTTAGGTTAAAAGTTCTTGGAATTCTGTCAACCCAAAAATGTATAATCAAACTGTGTTTGTTTATATCCTTACTACTTTAAGGCCTTTTCTTGCTTTTGTTACGTTTCAAAGGGATATAAATGTTTACGTATCCTTCCGACGTATTCCGATAAAAACGTATTTCTTAAAATGCTGTCTGTCAGGCACTAAAGTTTAAATTAGCGCCAGTAATGTTGTCCTATAAAATCGAGAACTTTTAATTTTATCGGGGCCCTTTTGTCTACCACATCCAACTTCGACTGTAAAGTCACTGTCATCCCTTACAACAGCATGCCCGAACAGTCAGGCGTGATGATGATGTTGATGAAAACTGTTAACGTGTAACTACTAGTGTCGAAAACATTTGTTTTCAAACTTATAAAAAAAGTATTCTTTAATTATGACCGATCACAAACTAAATTAACACAGTTTTGTTTACATTTTTGTCAACACAGATTGTAATATAAAAAAGCTTCACTGAAGCTAATATAACTGAAAGCCAGTCCGCCAATCCAGCACTTTTATATTACGTCAACAGAATCTTTTTAAAAAGCTCACATAGCCTTGTTTGATATTGCGTCGAGAGAGTTCTTTCAACCTGTTATAAAGACCATAATTTAGGAAATTACTATTTCGTCCAGGACTTTTTACAACTAATAAAAAATGTTATGTATAGTAAAAATCTGTGTTAAATATACTATTACTTGTCGATATTATGACTATATAATAGATGATTAGTAGATTAAAATATAGATTAACATGACTATATAATACTTGTGGCCGTAATATCTCCTGTAGACATTACCCTTGTAACATTTCAATTCCAGCGAATGTAAAAGTACATCATTATTTCCATACTTTCCCACAACATGAAAAAATGACACAAAAATAAGGAAAATAGTGAACATATAAAAAAGAGAAGAGATGCTTTATTTTTTTTACTTTTGGTATCACCAGTTAGCAATACCAAAGGCAACGCATGGATGAGAAGTTAATAAGACGGAAATGATTGTCAACCGAAAGATGAGGGAATTTATTTGAGTACTAAAAATTATCAATGTTATGTCCTGCGTGTGATTGTTATAGGAAGGTCCATGACAATGTTTTATTTACATTATCTGTTAATACGACCAAGTTGTCATCAGTATAGGAGTCCCGCAGATATATTTTGTATGAAGCCATGAATATTCAGAGAATACAATATGGTGATAGTAGTTAAGAAGAAATAGATAATAAATTCCAGTAAATTTAAAATGTGCATTCATCATGATTATTAACACTAAATGATAAATAAACATTTTATGACTTTGATGAGTTCAGAAAATAAGTATTCAGATTCTATTCAACCAGTGTCGACTGCTTCAACTGTACCAGTTCGGAAAGTTATGTCACGTTGAAGTTGCGAAGTCAGTTTCGATTAGCATTATAGTTTAACTATGTAATAACTTTACAACGATGTACTGTATACTGTATCCAAAATGTAATGGAATAAGACGTTATGGATTGTGTATTCTTTTTTAAGGACACTCCAAGAACAAGAATAAGTCAAAATGGAGACGGCATTGCATTAAATAATGAATTTGCTATCCTATCTAAACTATGGGAGATGCTTAATAGAAGATTTCTACTGAATTCCAGCAGAATATTTATTGACAATAATGATTCAAAATTTACAATATGCAGAGTGTCTGAGTGCAAATGTTGTCCTTTGCGGCGCTAATAAGTCCGATAATACTAATGATACAATATAGTACCGTTCAAGATTGATAATAATAGAATTAACCAAGGAGATGCATGGAAAATCCCAGTTGTTTTACAGAATGTATATTCTAGTAAAAAGTCTACCTTTTCGTATTAATTCATTACAACAGCACAAAATCTGTATTCCGATGGTCTCCAGTTTGGTTGAAGAAACTAAACATACTTTATTTAAGTATAACTCTCCAACCCCTCTCTCTTTCACTCTCCTCTCTCTTTCTCTTTCTGTCTCTCTCTGCCTCTCTCCATCTTATCTAACTATTACGTTGTGATCAAAAGTAACGCTACACCGTGCAATAGAACATACCGGGTATATCAGTAAAAACGTGATCTATTTGAAGCTTAAAACATCCGCCATAGTAAATGATATTATTCTGTATTTTTTAGCGTTGATAGAAAATCAAATAATGTTTTCAAAATCAAGGTAGGCGCGAGAGCGCTCTATCCCTTAATAGACTACACGAATGGCCTATGTTGGAAATCTCATTTCTTTGATCGATCATAACTCAAAAACCAATAAACTAAATTAGTTAAAACTTTGCACAAAATTTTTATTAGATAGGTTCTATAAGTGTGTAGAATTTCAGCATCATTAGTCAAGACAACCCAGATATCCAGAAAGTTCAATCATGAAATCATGTTATCTGTGTGTACGTATGTACCACCCTGTATCTCATCAACTATTTGATGGATTCAGCTGATTCTTGGCAGAGATAGAGGTTGTAGGTTCTAGTTGATGGCATTTTAATTTCAGTTTACCATATACCTTAGTTTTCCAGAAAATTCCAAAAAACCTTAAAAATGACCAGTATTCATACACTTTATTCTATATCTTATCGACCACTTGATGAATTCAGCTGATTTTTGGCAAAAATAGAGGTTCTAGTGTCTAGTTGATGGCATTTTAATTTTAGTTTACCATATACCTTGATTAGTCAAACTACCAACTATATCAGTTATGAGAAAGCATTGTATTGGGGCATAGCCTTTACAAAAGTAGTGACATTCCATGAAAAATGCCAGTATACTGAAATCATATTCCCTTAATAGGGTTAATATGAAAATTCATATACACGAAATGTACAAAAGACAGGAAATTCCCAAATTTGTATACTTTTATTGTCATACTGTGGCATTTTTCATGGAATATCTTTAAAGATATCCCGCGGTTCTCAAAGGTAAGACGGTGTGTTTTACGCTCAGGCCACGTCAACAGCATGAACTGGTGAATTTAAACGCGCAATAACGCCCCTCAGGCTACTGCACTCTGTGAAGTACATCACGTCAGTGGCTTTATCGAAACTGTACATAATCGGATTGTTTGGGCGTTAGATTGATATTAGCGTGACAGTGACAGTTAATAAAGAGTGTTACATTGTGGTGTATTGGTTCCCATCGTCCATGTGGTGACTGGATACATAGTTTCAATGAGACACAGTTACTCCTACGGAAATAACATCATTATGACGTTGTTGGGTTGTCGCCTTGCAAATCGTATGATCTGTAGACGCCGCATTCTATAATCGTAACAATATTCACTTTGTCTTTGATATTTATCTTCTTTTTTTTAAACCATGTGTATCAGTACAATAAAATACGATTTCAGAATGTAAGGTTCTCTTTACCTAGCAGATCCGCTTCAGTTATTTTAACACAGAAGATTTGTCTAGCATTTATATAGTCTACGTATTTAAATGGTAGGTGCTTGACTGAGCTTCAATCCTTGATACCTTTTCATGTAAAACATTCACAGCAAGAATTCGCATCCTCGTACCAAAAACTAAACAGAACGGTGTTTATTTCCTAGAACAAAATCACACGAAGCTGCTTCGCAACATGATACAGCATGGTCGTTTTCAAGTCTAATGTAAACAAATACTTGTTGAGCCGTCCTATTGGATGATGAATTCCTCTTAAGTAACCATCACTGCATTCCACGAATTGTTTCGAATTCACTTGTTATGGTGATCCTCTTTAACACTTATCATCGAAGGCAGGTATAAGCAGTGATCTATTAGTAAAAACATGTCATTAATATTGTTATTCATAAAAATGTATACTAAATAAAACAAAATGTCAATAATAAATTATCAAATATACTTAGCTGTATATTTTTGCTGAAATTTCACCTAGTACCCGATAAAAAGAAGAGGATTCGACTGGGATCATAAAGCTATCCGGCATATTTAACAGTATTTATAGACGTATCCACGTGTTTCGCATTTTTATTATTGATATGCACTGATGCAAGGTGTATTTTCCCAAAGAACTTATGCAATAAGTGAATTCATAAATAAGTTAAATGTGTCAATTTATTTAATTAATAAATATCATGACTATATAATTTCATCAAAATTTATTATCATAAGTAAATTGTTATCTATCACGTTTTATATTGGTTGAAAAGCATTAGCAAATATTGTGAGACGGAAGGCACGCATGAGAAGAGGCCACGTAAATGTTTAACAAAAAGCAAAATATGTGCGGTAAATGACCTTTGAATTGGATGATATCGCGTGACGTCATTTTATTAGGATTACACATAAACATGATCACGTAATTGAAGATCACAAAGTCTGAAAGTTATATGGTACTTTATGAACATTTGAAAGTACGGAACACTGATGTACACTTAATGTTGTTGAGGAAAGATTGATTTAATTTGATTTACATTGTTTGATAGGTATTACATTTTTTAATTAATGTAGAATTTATAAGAATGTAAATATTCTTATGTTATCAGGTCACCACTTATCAAAGCCAAGAGACACTCGAGGATAAGGATAAATGAGACGGCAATGATTGTCAGCTGAATGATGAAAACTAAAGGAGTACTAAAAATTATAATTTGTACGAGATGGTACATGACACGAATTTGTTGACATTCGATTTGAAGGCGACCAAGTAGTAACGAGCAGGAAAGCAGTTCTGCGGTAATATGTTCCACATATGGGACGTTTTTGCAAAGAAGTGCTGTACATAGAAATGTCGCCTGACGTTAGGCACATGGAGGATTAAAAAGATATACATTTTGATGGTGTGGTAATACGACGAGTTTTTATGTGAATGTCTTACAATAGGAACGAAAGATTGTAATCGAGCACAGTTGTTTCACCAACTCTTCATCTATGGAATATCTGACAATGTCTTCACAATTATAAAATCCTTTAAACTATAGGTTTATAAAATCAGTTGTTTATGAGTAGAGGTCGGAAACACATAGTATCGTTTATGAGAAGTTGTCTAATGTTATTATAATTAGTTTTCATGCTTATGTCACTTAAACCTTACGGATTTCACAGATGGTCGTAGCATAAAAAACATAATGTTTTGTGTTTATTTTTATTCCTAGAAATGCAATTCTCAAGTAGGTAAATTAATTAATAAAACACAGAGTGGATTGAATGTCTTGTTATGCAATATAAGAATGCGTTTTTCTACTTATTCTACCGTTCATTTATTCAAATAGCAAAGTTCGAACGTTTTGTAATTTTTTAACAAAACGTAAAAGCAATAGAAAAGCAATCATTTAAACACGGCGTCCAGAAATATCACACATTTGTGCCACGGAAATACTGTCCAGGAACTACTCGTAATTTCAGAGATGATCACAGGTTTGCGTGCAAAAAGTGCAAGACAATGAATACGTGGAAGGCAAATCTATTTAGGTTGTTCAAAAGTGGTGTTACTTTGCTGATACCAGTGAATGGCATGTAGGAGCAGAGCCTAGCGGGATTGAAGAGTTAGGAGTGGATTGAAATAATTTAGGGAACTTATGTCATTACTAACCAGAAGAGAGTTACAACTGTCGAAATATGAATGAGTTTACGCAGTGTGGCACTTTTATTTGGACAGCCTCGTAACTCTTGGGTCTCCTTATTTTGTCATTAAGTCCTCACATTCCATGAGGTATGTTTCTGACAAAGGGTGAAGAATTGTTGTTGTCATGTCGAAATCTATTTATCTAACAATTATCGTTGACTAGTTTTTGACCTTGAAGTATGTGTTGGCTCCTTACATCAAGTGACTTTATGCCCTGTCTGGAGCGATTTCCATTTTTTTTAAATATCGATCTGAAACCTGGCTGGTGTGGGTTGAGGACATACGTTGCATGGAGAGAAATGCTATGACAATAATACGATTGATATGTAATGCGAGTCTTAAAGCCAGGAGTATATCTGAGGAATATTAAATCAAGACACTACAAGATTTGTGAAGAACATGCTACTTCGTTTTTATAGATACGTAAAAAGAACAGATAAAAGTCAATAAATGTGTAAATGTAGAACAATTGATGTCGCAGGGTCGGTTCACCCATGAATACAGAGGAAACATGGGAGGAACTGAAAAGGATAGACTTGAGAAAAAGAGGTACCCAAAAAGATGAATCGTTAAACCAAATAAAACGATGATGATGATTATACATGTTTGATTTCATGTGTTTTAATGTTAATGAAAGTAAATAAACTGACTCCATGCCATGTTCATTTCTATTACTGTATCAATGGTATTGCTTTGTTTCTCGTGTTGTTATTTTGTTTTCCTGTTCTCAAATTGAATACACTGAATATAGAACATGTCCGTTGTATTGCTGTATTACTCAATTCTATATATAGATATTCTTAATGTTGGGCAATTCTAATGAAAGTGAATGAACATAATCCATTGCATGTTCTGTTCTATTACGATATGTACTTGTTATTTTTTGGTACTCGTGTACTTATTGTTCTTAAAAGATTCGGGTAGAAAGACTCTCAGAGAAATCTTTATGTTAATATTATACAATGAATGTATTTGAGAGAGTGTATAATGTTTACATCCAATTTTAAATGTACGTTTTTCTTTCATAATTAAAGATAAATTTCATATTTATTTTATTAACTTGTTTGATGTAATTACAGAAAATAACGTTCCTTGCTAATTCAGTGTTATTACGATGTAATCGATTGAATATAATTATCATTGCTTGAGTGAAAGTGAGGGTTGTATATTGTGTTCATGAAGATCTTAATTTGTCGATCAACTTAATGGTTTTGTTGTTGAGTTCCAGGAGAAAGGAGGGGAATGAAATTAATTTAGCTATTGGGGATGATTTTACAAAAGGCCATTTTATGTAATTGGGGCCATTCACGTATATGATTTCAGTAATACTCATCCGAGTTCATAATTAACTGAATTAAATGAACAAAACAATTTGGAACCATTTTTATGTCGCCTCAGAATGATTACACTTAAGATAGCTTCTGTATATTAATAAAGTTGAGCTATTCGTCACACAGAAAAAAGAAAGAACAGCTTTCTAATATATGTAGTCATATCTGTGCAATCGACATTCGACAGTTAACTAATTTACATACAGCTTTGTAAAACGAACTCTTAGTAATTAACTATTCTTTTGTCTTTTGTTCTTATTCGATTTTTTAAAATTTAATAACACCTGCTATTCTATTGACGAATAATTTATAGATCGTGGAAATATGCTTGCATTTGGGGTATAAATAGTCCTGCCCGTTCTTTACAATCAATTCGCTTCTAAGGATTCTCTCTCTCTATCTCTCTATCTCTCTCTCTTACTCTATCTATCTATCTATCTATCTATCTATATATATATATATATATATATATATATATAAGAAAGGAAGAACAAAAATATGTTATTCATCAACGTTTCGTCTTTATTTGTAAGACTTCTTCTCATCAACCCATCATGTCAACCCAATATTTTCATTATTTGCATGACATTTTTCTTCAAATTATCATCCTGAGGAAGACTTACAAATAAAGACGAAACGTTGATGAATACATAAAAAAAACACATTGTTTGGTGTTTCCTTTTTCATTTCCTATATATATATATATATATATATATATATATATATATATATATATGTATATATATATATGATAAACATAATGTTATAAGCCCCATTAAAATAGGAGTTGATACTCTTAAAGAAAGTTATAATAAGCTGTCAAACTTAGCGTAATTCAATGTTCCTACGTCCGTAGCTGAACCATATTTGACTAGCTGTCTGTACTTCTCTGCTTACTCGAAATAAGATACCTCTTTATTCCCTTATATTTTCTGTGATAATTCTTAGTGGCCGAGGGGAACAATGCCAGGCTGCAGAGTCACGGGCGAATTTGTGATGTTGTTCGAATCCTTCGACCAGCAGTAATTATAATCTCCTACACTGATGACTGCGTAAGCAAAAAAAAACACTGATATACGTATGTTAAAAAATAATTAATATTTAATTATTAAAAATGTTGTTATATATATATATACATATATGTGTGTGTGTGTAGTCATGGAAACATTATTAAAATCGTTACTTTTCAATTCTATGATAATTTTTTTGTGTTTAAAATAAAGCAAATTGACGAAAAAAACCGTATGTGTTACAAACCAGCCATTACTTTAAAACAATTAATACATACATAAACAAATTTTAAAAAGATCTAATTATTCCGTCTTCTTTGAACAATGTAATAGTTTTTTACTGCACGTCTCCGATGTATTTTTCAAAAGCTATATTTTCACCATCTCTTAAGTCCATCAACACCTTAAGATGATTCGAGACAGAATCGAATACGTTTGTAACACATACGGATCTTTCATCAATGTGTTTGATGTTAACACGACAAACATCATAAGAAGAATTAGAAAAGATTTTTTAAAAAGTATAACCAGACAGAAGAGTCATGTTAATTTTAATGTTTGCATGCCTAAAGAAAGTATGCATAAATACACACAATGTATATATATATATGTATATATATATATATATATATATATATATATATATGAGGTTTATGTAGTTTGCTTGAAGCATTGTTTATTGGTATATAGAAATGTGATACTTAGAAGGCAATGCAATGCAGAGGTGTGACGGATAGACACTAGTTGGAGCAAATAAGACATATAATAGTGGAACAAATAAATTAGTTTCAACCTTAATACAATGTGTACATACACACTTATATATATTTATTTATTTATTATTATGTTTTTCCATTCACAAACACATATATATCTGTCTATCTACACAATGTTACAATGTTATGTAATACCTGTATCAAAATGGTCTGATGGAAATTCTGTATGATATAATATTTTTTTATTTTAATATTTCGGGAACTCTTCATGTCTTCAGAACCGTGCTCAACTCAAGTTCAAGTGTGCATATGTGGGTGCCGTAAGATTCGGTCTCGCAGGAAACGCCGGTTTAATTTTAAATTCAAAACCAGATTCAAAAATAAAATAAACTTTTTTTAATTATTATTTATTTATTTATTTCTATTAATATTTTATTTATCTACTTTTTATCTAATTTATTTATTCATCTATTTACTTTATTAAACTTTTTGTTTTTTTTTGTTTTTACTTTTTAGAATTTTTTTTTTTTTGTCGTTAAATTTTGAATTCTAATTTAAATCTTTTTTTTAACCAAGTCTATTCGTTTAAATTAATATCTCGGTTAATACTGTCATTAAACATAGCATTATCTGTTCGTTTTACATTATTGTGTATATTAATATTTAGTTTATTTATTTATTTTATTCTATTTTTAAATATGTATATTTCATTAATTAATTCAATATTATCTGTTCATTAATGATTCGTGTAACGCTAAGACAACAATGAAAGGGAGGTAATTCAGTTCATTTGTTGTTTACGTCGCTTATAAATTAGTTATTTCTAATTGTTAGGCTAAAATATTGTTATAATGAATGTTTCATTCCTTTTTTTCATTTTGTTTTTCTTCTTTTGTTATTATTATTAATAATGTTGTCTGGGGTGGTTCCGGTATTTCATCCATTATTATTATTATTATTATTATCATTATTATTATTATTATTATTATTATTGTTATTGTTATTGTTATTGTAAAATACAGGTAAGTCCAAAAGCACTTAAAGGGGATTGAAAAGAGAGAAACAGGCCATTTTTTTTATATACTTCTTGGACCAAATAAGGCATATAATATCTTGTTCAAGTTTTAAATCCCAGAATAATTTTAAAAATAATTTAAATATTTTTCAAATATTTGAACTTTGTTTTTTTCGAAAGCCAACTTATCCATCTGTATTTGTCCTCTGATGATAAGATCTCGATCTTTGAAAAGCCTTGGCTTAAGGAAAGAATAATAAACACTAGTTTATTACTGAATACACCTTGCATAGAACAATTGAAATTTGAAATAAATTTGGACAATCGTCTCATATTTATCACTCTTTTTTCTTCTATCTCTACAATTGCTCTATCTCGTATATTGAGCTAATCTTCTTCACAATAGGTTCCATCTACTAAAAGTTTTACTTTGGTTTATATTTGATCCTATATATATATGTATGTATATATATATGTATATGTGTATATATATATATATATATATATATATATATATATATATATTAATCCTGGGCATCTTTCTCTATTCTCTCATTAAGTGGATCATCTCTTGACTGACAATTATTCCATCTAATTGATTC
Source organism: Sepiola atlantica (assembly GCA_963556195.1). Lineage (NCBI taxonomy): Eukaryota > Metazoa > Mollusca > Cephalopoda > Sepiida > Sepiolidae > Sepiola > Sepiola atlantica. The sequence goes on along the minus strand of OY744533.1, from coordinate 20,934,122 downwards.
TGATCCTCGAGTTGTTATTCCCCTTGATTATTTGTTACATTGATAAAAACTAAATAAATTCCATGATAAATGCTACTATACTGAAATAATAGACCCTTAATATGGTTAAGATGAAAATTCATATACATTAAACGTACAAAAGCAAAGAAAATTCCCAATTCTGTACACTTTTATTGTCATTAATTAAGGGTATGACTACATTTCAACCAAACCATTTCATTATCACATTACTACAGTATTGGAGGTGCGCAGAAGAAAAAAGTCCTATCAGTAAAATGCATAGCCCTGTTGTGCTCGCATACCCTTAATGACAATAAAAGTGTAAACATTTGGGAATTTCCTTGCTTTTGTACATTTAGTGTATATGCATTTTCATCTTAACCCTTTTAAGGGCATATTGTTTCAGTATACTGGCATTTATCATGGAATGTCAGTACTTTTGTAAAGGCTATGCCTCAATACTATGATCATTGTTAAGATTTTGGGGAATTTTCTGGAAAACTAAGGTATATGGTAAACTTAAATCAAAATGGCATCAACTTAACCCTGGAACCTCTATCTCTGCCCAAAATCAGCCGAATCCATCAAATAGTTGATGAGATACAGGGTGGCACATACATACGTACGTACGTACACACAGATACCATGATTTCATGATTGAACTTTCTGGATCTTTAATTTGCCTTGACTAATGATGCTGAAATTCTACACACTTATAGAACCAGTCAAATTAAAATGTTGGGCAAAGTTTTATCTAATTTGGTGTATTGGTTTTTGAGTTATGATTGATCAAAGAAATGAGATTTCCAGTATAGGCCATTCTTGTCGTCTATTAAAGGATAGAGAGCTCTCACTTGATTGAATTGTGAAATTTCGTTAGTAATTTGGACAGAATGATAAGAAAGTAAAGAGGATTGACAACATTCAAAGGACGTCACGTCTTCTTCTTCTTCTTCTTCTTCTTCTTTTTCTTTCGTGTAAATCAGATGATTCTGGTGTTGGTATGAGTTTCCCCGATGTTTTTCTAGTTAGAACTCTTTCTGGAAAGACATCAGGTACTTACGGAAAGGACCACGAGAAAAGTTGCCAACATCCCTAAGTTATATTGGTACTGTGGAACCGTGTCGATATCCACTTAACCACCGTCACCTCCCAAGGACGGCGGTGATAAATAGCAAGTGAACTATTACGAAAAGTCCTTAACTGCCGAAACCAATGCACATAACCAGATAACACGTACGACTCAAAGCCAAACTGATAAAGCCTTATGCTGCACAGACAACTATAAACTTGAGAAAAGAACATTTCATGCAACCAATGGAATTGAAACTACCGGTATACATATAATACTAATAAAAACACCAGCTCTGATTGGCGTTACAGAAAATATTCGTGATGGTCAATAAGAATGCAAAGACGAAGGAACATCCAACATCCAGACGTCTACTTAAAAGGTGTGAAGAGTATATAAATCACAAGGAGGCTTATTGCCGCTCAAATTAAAAAGATATCGACAGCCATTTTAAGCGATAAGTTAATGGTAAACTGTTGATGCAATAATGCAATGTGATTTCCAGGGGTTATCGACAGAAGCGGAGACTACATAAATTCTGGGTAGGTGTGTGTCACTCTTACTCTAGGAAACACAACTGATGTTACCAGTGAAAGATCACTTATAAAGACTCATATCAGAACTCCTAGTGAGTGAGTAAATAATAATGATAATGATTAATAATAGAATTAAAAATATTAATAATAAAAAATAATAATAATAATAAATTTTTTTAAATAATAAGTATAATAAAAAATAATAATAATAATGATAATCAAAAATAATAAAAATAATAATAAGAAATAAAAAAATAATGATAAAAATACAAAATAATAATAATAATAAAAATAATAAACTTAATAATAATAATAAATAAAAAAATAATGATAATAATAAAAATAAAAATAAATAATAATTAAAAAATGGTCACAATATTTTTACCCAAACTCAAAATATTATTCATATATTTTTTAAAAGGTCATAACATTTATGTTGCATGGCGATATTTCTGCCTGAGTCTTCAAAACCGAGCCGTCTGAAATGTCAGAGATCGATGCAGTCGGTGTGATTCCCAGTCGAATAGACAGGATGTTTCATGTTATAGGATTTACTGGAGACAAACAAGACATATCTTTGATGTGTTGTATTTCTGTAGATTTGTAAACTAGTCGAATCAGATTCCACGTAAGCAGCCGTCGTGGTCGTCAATTCTTGGCGATGAGTCTCCACAACACATTGTCAACGTTCAGTGATTCTATGAGAGAGGCAAAAGTTTTAAATAAATGGCATATATCGATATTGACGTATATCAATATCAGACACACGTTGTATTACTCGCTACTACATTAACAGTGTATATATATATATATATATATATATATATATATTCGTATCTCAGATTTATTCAATAAAAAGAAAACATTTTGACGAGAATTAAATATGATGACAAGAAGTCAGGCACAGCCACGATTTCTTTTATTTATATAACTAGCAAATGTATGCTCCCTCCGGTCGCATATTTTATTCCAGGTTAGTAGGATTATATACTTGTGAAAAAACTACATACAATACAGAAGTAAAGCAAACTCAATTGTTTGGGGCTATTAAAATAATTTCCTACGCTATTGATGTTTACCCCTTAATTTATCTCTTTTATTATCGCTTATGTTTAAATTCATGTTTTGAAACATGACTTAAACTATAAGTCTATGATGTCACGCAAAAACGATAATCATTTTGTTAGCTAATATTTTAAGTTCTATTTATAAGATAGTCAAAATTGGTCAGTTGGTATAACCTCAGACTGCAGATCTCGAGATTTTAATTTCCGGTCATGGCATCCGCTTCATTTGTTAGTTATTCAATATTTAATATTCATGAAATATCCTCCATTTCTAAAAGTAGTTATGATTTTTCGAAATGAATAAAATTTATTTCGTTATATAAATTGTGACTGATGGACGAACATACAACATTTCTATTTATAAAAAAAAAGTGTATATCTGCATATATTTCTATGTACATGATCAACTCCTAAACTAATAAATCGATCATTATGAAATTTGAAACACAGTCGTTGGAGGTAACGGAGGCGTAATGTGGGCTATATTTAATTCAATTATGTTCTATGCAAAGGGGTTAAAAAGGGGTGAGTGAAACCCTTCGTGAAATTTAAGATACCAGCGATTTCTGTGGAATTTTCACCGTACGTATTATAAACCAATTAATACAAATTCTCCAAATTTCAGTTTCTTTGAAGTATTTTGGGTTCCGAAGACACTTAAAATTGGCAAAAGCTCCTCTTTTATGAATTCACGCATCAGATTTGCAATGTATTTGATCGATAGACATTAGACATGAATTTAGCATAATCCTCTGAATTTCAATTTCTTCTTAGAAATCTCTCAATCATAAGTCTCAAGATTTTTTAGAATTAATATCATAAATTTGATTTTTATTATAATTACGATAAATATTGGAGAAAGAATTTTTAGTAGCATATGTTGACTTTAATATTCGTAAGGAGACATAAAAGTGGGACTCAACAGTTTTTTGCGCGACCATTCATTTTACTCATCTTCGTACAGGTATTTTCGAGTAATTTTTATAAATTAAGAGTACAGCAACACTACGTGAACACAATTTATTATACTTGATAACAGTTTGGTTCGATTAATAATTTAATGAACAAAAAATGCCGTAATCATTGTATATACTTTTAAAAATTCTATTTAAAAATAAAATCTAATTATTAAAACATAGCGAATCAAAAATGATAGTTAAGACTCCGAGTGTGTTATTTATAAGACTATAAACAAAGCTGACGTAGCATTACCTACCATTTTCTACACTCAGTTGCACATACATTAACTCGAGGGCGTTTCGGACCTAATTATCACCCTTTTCGCGATAGTAGGTGGCGCTGTAATCGGTTGATATCGAAAGGGACACACAAGGAAATTCTAAACCTTTCTTCCTGTATCGACTCGTTTAAAGACACATGCGCGTAATGCACTCATAATATTCCAATGTATGTGAGAAATTTTCTCTTAAATTCTTAACGCACAGAATCTTTTTTGTTGTACTAGAATATAAAAGAGAGATGCTGTAAAAACGTTTACAAACTCCTAAATTGTTTTTTCCACCCAGGGAACGCCGGGTAAATATATCTAGTAATTACATTGAGCGATTGAAATACACACGCTTACACATCAACATACATGCACTCTAACACACAGATAGAGGCACACACACACACACACACAGATATATATATATATATATATATATATATATATGCATACCTACGCATGAGTAAAATTACGAAATATCTCATTTTTTAATCGAAATCGCTCCAGACAAGGCATGACTCAACTGATATAAGGAGCTATAAAAAACGAGAAATTATTAACACATTACAGTAAATGGCAAGCGATCTTAGTCTTGAAAAGACTAAGGCTATAGGTTGAAGGTAAACAGTCAGCAGGAAGAGAGTTCCATAAGCCTGCAGTTCTTGGAAAATGTATTATAACGAAATATATGAACAACGAATTGTGAAGACCACAAGACCAACAAGTCAAACGAGCTGAAACAAATGAAGCAGGAAATGAATCAGACAATTGTGAACAACAAATGCCACACTTATACTTATAGATAAGACTGAGACTAGCAACATCACTTATGTCAGAGAGAGTGAGAGAGGGAGAACGTGCAGAGGAGAAGAAACGGTGGGGCCAACAACATTACAGATACGCTTCTGAACCTTTTCAAGAACCCTCGAATTAGGTAGAAATTCACCAGCCAAAATATTACAACAGTACTCCATAAAGGTATTAAAGTAGATTTGTACAGAAAAAAATAGGTTTAGATGGAAGAAAGTATTTAGAGCGACAGAGAGAATCTATTTTATTTCATGACGTCGACTTCAGTAATCTTTAATATCACAATTCCGACATTTGTTAAGTTGACTTTTGAACTAACACTCATAAACAATCGGATATGCGTATTTGAAGTTTTAGGATTGTTCTGCCCCATGACTCACTTTGAGGTGGGTGTACGTAGATATTCGACACATAGCAGGGGACATAAAGATTCGGAATCACTTGCATTTTTCTCCGGAGAATGTTATACATGTGATATACATTTCATCAAAATGGTATATACTTGAACTTTTAAAGAAGGTTCGGCCTTCATAGCTCACTTAGTTAAAGAGTGAACTTACGAATTCAGATCCACTTCTATTTTCTTTCCCGGAACATTTTACACATATGTGTTTAATTTCATAACGATAGAGTATAGTTTTGAGATGTACACTTAGCGATTCGTGAACACTTTCATTATCTTCCTGGTAAATTTTACATAAGAATAGACTTTATGTTGATTCTCTCAACTGTCTTTTTATAGGGAACATACGAAAATAGACACACACACATACACATAAACATTAAGATTTATTAATATTAGTATATGCGGATTTATTTATTGTTTCACCCATATACATACAATACATATATATATATGAATCTATGTATCTAAAGAGCGATACAGAGAGAGAGAGAGAGAGTGAGAGAGAGAGACGGACGGACAGACAGTGAGATGTATCTCACTAAATATACCAAAATTGTTCAATGATATTTTATTTGCTTATATAAATAGATATGTTGTCCGTCCGTCACTCACACTTTTTCCGTCAATAACTCATTTTTAAAACGTAATCAATACATTTCCGAATTCGTCTCATTTCAAAGTATCAGAGATTTGAACTATTTTAGAAATGGAGAATATTTCATTAATAGTAAGTAATAAAATCCCAACAAATAAAGCAGATGCCATGACCGGAAATCGAAACAGAAACTTTCACATCTACAGTCTTAGGTTCAACGAACTGAGATGTTTGTACTTTTTTTAATATAAATTAAGGATACAACATTTCCTTAACAAAATAAATATAGTTTGGCGTTGCCTCATAGATTTATGATTTACGCCATGTTTAAAAACATGAATTTAAATGTAAGAACAATAAAAAAATAAAAAATACTAAATTGATGGGTAGACATTATTAATAACGTTGGAATACGAGAATTTGGGGCTGCAGGGCCCATAATTCTAGTAGAAAACATATTCTTTGAGTTCAAAGATAATTGGGCGGGAGATAGAATCGAAACCGCACACTTGATGTTTTTAGTCTAATACGTTAATAACTAAACGATTCAGACATTTGTTATGTTAACTTTTAAAATAACACTCATAAATAAATCGTATATACGTATTTGAAGTGTAAGCTAGCTATGTCCTCATGGCTAACACGTACATATTCGGAACATACATACTAACGTAGAGATCCGGGACCATTTCGATGTTTTTTTCAAAGAATGCCAAACATGTGATATAATTTTCATCAAAGTGGAAATATACTTGAAGTTTTATATGATGCTAAGCCGTCATAACTTCTTTACATTAAAAGAGTACTTAAAGATTCGGGGCCACTTCAATTTTCGTCTCCAGAACATTTGATACGTAGGATTTAAATTTCAAAAATGAGGATATATTTAACGTGTTTCGGAGGTTATACTCTTGTTGCCTCCTTAGGGGAGTACTTTGAGATTCTGGAACACTTGAAGCGTTCGAATGCAAAACGCGATAAATCCAATTTGATTAAATTGAGATCTATGTCAATAAAAGAACGAATATATAAAATATAGACTTTGAATATAAGCTTATTTTAATTGGAAGCATACATCAATTATTCAGGATTCATATTATGTAAAACATAATTTGAGTGGGTGGTCAAGTGTTTAAATGTAACTATGTTTATAGTGTTAGCTTTGTAATTTTTTAAATGGCGTTTATCGCGTTTTGCATTCGAACTCTTCACTTCCATTATCCTCTCCGGTTTCGCCGTCCAACCACATTCAGCGCCTGGTATTCCTAAATTGTCACCCATTTGGTACTAGCTAGACTCAACGTTGCTTAACTTTGGTGCTATAATAGGAACTCTTGTGTCAACGTTATTATGTCGTATGACACATGCGCATGAATATCTGACAGATTGATTCAAACATCATGACGGTCCGCAGCATCACAGAGAATAATTCTAGCTTTTTTTTAACGTTGATCGTGGATCTATTGATGAACGATCATCCACCTGATCTCTTAATCACGATGATCCAGCAAAATTTCATCGATCGCGGAGATCGGCGTGATTCGCAGTCAGATCAACGTGACATTTTAATTGAGATTAGTTGATTGAGTCAAACAGAGAAAGAGGGTTTGATTTGAATACCAGTAATTGATCGACGACACGCAATGTAAATTGGCATTTGGGAAAGGCAAAATTCAAAGATCCGGGCATTCATCCCAAAGGAATGACAGAACGTGCTTATATATGACGTTGATTGAAACAAAAGCAATCGGCAATACAAACAGTAAAATGAATATCCTATTAAACAAAAACGACTCGAATTGATATATCTCAGGAACTTGCGTTCTCTAAATATATCAGATTGATGAGAAGATTATGTTGGATGTGTCACACGAAATGAGATTCACACACTCTCACACAAATGCATACACCTATCTCTCTCATTAAATATTTCGTATCATTTATGTCTGCATATTTTCGTTTTGATCCTTATTAATTTCACTATGTGTTTTCTGGTTTCGAGCGGGAACTGGTCGATGTATCTGCCGTTACCGGTTATATCCATAGTATTTTTGGATCTCTCTGGATCCATCTTCAGGGTAGTGTGGGTATCGAGTAAATAACTTGGTGCTTAGATATTTATAAGTAGTTTTTTGCTGGAATCACGTGATGGTTGCAGTATTAATATGGTACTAGTGTTAGAATTATGGGCATTTTAGTATGTTGTCACTATTATTGAAATTAATTTTGTTGATGGATGGCTTTTTTGTTTTCATGGGCATCGCTTCTAATATATGTGGGCTTTGTTTGTTAGTTGTGTGTTCTTAAATGAAAGTGTTTTCTACAAGGAGTTTTCGGAATTGATAAAGGGAACAAGAATGTTGCGTTATTAAGTGTTGGTTTATGGCGCTGGTGTCAGATAAATGCATAGTTAACTTTATCGACAAGGTTGTTGTCAACAAACCTATGTATATCTTTTTTCTTCGCTGTCAGAGACACACTCTCCAAAAAGGGCATGGTTAATCCATACACTAGGTTTGTCCTATCCAAAACACTTATTGCACGAAGAAGAATTGTAAGTACTGATTAGGTCTGACGTTTTGAATTAATATAATACGTTTTATTTCGTTTTATTTTGTTCAAGAGGGATTACATTTTTTTGTTGATTTGAATCCGAAAGTAGTAGAATATAAGTGTATACGGAAGATGCATTAGCCAATTCCCATTCGAAACAAGAAAACCCATACGGAAATTAGTAACGCTCTAAAAAAAACTATGCAGGCATACACTATCCGTCATGTAATGTATATATATATATATATATATATATATATATATATATATATATAATATATATATATATATATAATGTATATATATATATATATATATATATAATATATATATATATATATAATGTATATATATATATAATGTATATATAATGTATATATATATATATAATGTATGTATATAATGTGTATATATATAATGTATATATATATATATAATGTGTATATATATAATGTATATATATATATATATAATGTGTATATATATAATGTATATAATGTGTATATATATAATGTATATATATATATATATATATAATGTGTATATATATAATTATATATATATATATATAATGTGTATATATATATAATGTGTATATATATAATGTATATATATATATATAATGTGTATATATATAATGTATATATATATAATGTGTATATATATATATATATAATGTGTATATATATATATATAATGTGTATATATATAATGTATATGTATATATATAATGTGTATATATAATAATTATCTAAATTCAAATGACAAGAATTCAGGTTGATCTCATATAATTTATTTTTTTGCCAATTAAGAATTGGCAATGGTCCTACAATTGTTTTACAACGTGGAATATACTACATTTAAACGCAATTACACGCTGATCTTCAGAACTACAATGAAAGGCATATATAAAGATAACAAATCGTACATATATTTCATGAAAAAGAGAGAATACAGACATAGTTCACGCGTGATCCCCTGTTCTGTTTGTGCTGTTCCAATCTTAGTACCTGTATCGTTTCAGTCTTTTTTCTATTACTGCTATCTTCTTTTTTAGTTGTTCATGTTTCTGATCTACTCTTTCCGTGCGACTCAGATTGTTTTCGCTATTCCATCGATTCATTTTCTTTCACTATATTTACGGTTTAAGCTTCTTTACGAAGTTTGCTGATCTGTGTTTCTAGTCCGATTTCCAATCCAGGCTTTGTCGGTTCATTCTTTCTGTAAGGTTTCGCTTCTACTTTTAGTTTCACACTAACTGACTTGGCACCCGCACATATCAAGTTGTTTAGGTCTTTGATGGTATATGTTAAGATTTCTAATTTAATTTATTCCAATATTTGTTCTTTAAATATTGAAGTTTTGTTTGGTCCTAGGTCATTAACCGTTTGGTGTTTTCCACTTCTCTTGCTTCTTCTTCGTTGAGTTCTCTGATTTCGTCGTTTTTTTACCTCAGTTTAATTGGTCCCCCGATTTATAAAATCGGGGGACTTATGTTTTGAGGCATGTCCGCCCGTCCGTCCGGATTTTTTACCGCAACCATCCGTTGAATTACTCTGAAATTTTGCATGAAGTTGTAACTTTGGTCAGGTTAGAAAGTGACATTCTCTGATTTTTGAAAGGAAATTTGGGGGGGGCCCAAGGGGGTCAAAAGGCCCCGAGATGGCAAAAAAATTAAATTTTTTGCCTCATAACTTTTAATCCATCCATTCTATTTCTCTGAAACTTGGCCAAAATGTGGAGGCCATTGTTCCTAATAGAAAATAAGTATCACTAACATTGGCAAAAATCTGGTTCGCGCCCCCAGGGGGTCAAAAGCTTCAAAATGGAAAAAAAATGACCCTTTTCTCCCATAACGTTTGATCCATCCATTAAATCTTTCTGAAACTTGGCCAAAATGTAGAAGCAATTGTTCTGGGTATAGAATGAGCATCCTTAACCTCAGAAAAATTCTGGTTCGCGTCCCCAGGGGGTCAAAAGGGGGGGGGGGGTCAAAATGCCCCAAATTGCCCAAAATCTGGTTCGCGCCCCCAGGGGGTCAAAAGCTTCAAAATGGCAAAAAATGACCCTTTTCTCCCATAACGTTTGATCCATCCATTAAATTTTTCTGAAACTTGGCCAAAATGTAGAAGCAATTGTTCTGGGTATAGAATGAGCATCCTTAACCTCAGAAAAATTCTGGTTCGCGTCCCCAGGGGGTCAAAAGGGGGGGGGGGTCAAAATGCCCCAAATTGCCCAAATTTATTGCATTTTACACTCGCCACATCGAGTCACATACAGAGGGGGACCACGCACGCGCGGCTTGTTTTTCATGTTTAGCCAGTCGACTACCTTTGGGTCTTCTCCGAAAATATGAATACATGTATATTTCCATCATAGTAATTAGAAATGATTCAGCATTCACAAAACAGAGAAATAATCTCGTCACTAGCAAACATGCTTTAAAGTCAATTATGTCATTCACCGGATTTTTCATTTTATTACCTAGACGTGTCAACAATAGACAAGCAATCTATAATAATACTTATACGTGCTCTATTTACTTCACTACATATGTCTTTTGAGTAATAGATTGCAAATGTAACTACTCACTTAAAATAGTATATCACATTCCCATAAATATATATATATATATATATATATATATATATATATATATATATATATAATTAGATTTCTGATAATTTAATCTGAATAATTGAATGTTGTCCCTTCGACCTACTGTAACTCTTTCCTACTATATTGATATAATAAGATAGATAGCTAGAAAGATAGATAAATAGATAAAGAGAGAGAGAGAAAGAGAGAGAGAGAGAGTCGCTATGGCCAAACCATAAACAGTCTCTAAAAAACACATAACTGCTCGACCTGTAAATACATACTCATAGTTTACTATACATCCTTGTTATCTTATTTCTTTTCGACACTCTAGGATGACAAGTAAAATAAGTAAATACATTTTACTTGTATTGAATTAGATCGATTTAAATTGATTTAGTTCGATTTCTACATCAACCTGAAATTTACAATACATTTATAACTAAGCTGACATACATGTGAGTAACAGTTCTTTTTGAATTATCATTACTTATGTTAAGATGTTAGACATATATTCTATTGATCATACATTTTAAGCTGAGTTTGTCGAAGTTGTATCACCCATCCATTCTTTCATTTTATTATTTCTACTATTTACAAATTTTACATCCTTAAATTCTGGCTTAACTGCTGGGATTAATGAGTCGCGAGACATCCAAACTCAAAAGCCAGTACATTATTATATTTAAAAATATATACGCTCCCATAAAGGTGATATCAAAAGAAAATTATTCCCACTTATCATTGAATGAACACACTTTTCCATATACAAGTGTGTTCAATAGTTGACGTATCGTAAATAAAATAAACAAATAAAATGACATCTAAAAAATTTAATATATTCCTTCCACTTCTATTAACTGGTTGAGCGTCTGACTTTAGTCTCTGGAGTCTAGGCTTCGAATATCGCTAAGTCTATGAGACGTAAGATGACGAAACACGTATTTGTGATTGACAGCATTTTAAAATAGATCGTTGATTATTCCTAAATATTATCGTTCAATGTGACCAAATTGAGCGAAATTGAACATATACTTTGATGAATTAGATTAGTCTCAACATTTTAATTAATAAGACGCAAGGAGGATTATTAAAAACATTTCGCTTAACAAGATGCAGGGTGCTGACAGAGAGTCTTGTACAACTTGACCCAGACGATATGCACTATTGACTCTCTCTATTAAAATGTACAATTACCCTATTAACAGTATAAAGTGAGATTGACAGTTTTCCAGATATTTTCATATACTAAGCCATCCTTAATATAAACCCACACATACAACCACGCTGAAACTTCTAACGCAACTTTAGTCTGTTGCAGTAATAATATATGGAACAATAACTGAAGCAAGTATAAATATTATTTAAAGTATATTTGCTCAGGTGGATCCGGTGTTATATTGTAAAAAGGAAATTTATCAGACAAATGGTCACGAACAGGTGACGGTATTAACCATGCAACAAGTAGTAAGAATTATAATATGTTTGGCAGTAGTGTCCCTATGTACTTGTTATGGCAGATTTAGAGACACTCAATTTATATGTAGAGTAAAATTAAGCTTACTGTAAAGAGTCTTTCTGGATTGGCATAACATTAAAAAATGGCTCGGTTTAGAATGGCCTCTCCTCCACTGACCGAAGACAGAACAGCTATATCATTTTGATCACATCCCAGTGGTGTATATTTACTCATGTAACATCTGTGTATAATATAATTAAATCATTTCTCATTTCGATTTCATGTGTTTTTTTTTTAATCTGAAAGATAACTTATCTCCATCGATCGAATTGACGTTTGTTACGAGATGCATTGAATAAGGCAACGATGTTAAAGTTGTATGTTTTCCTTTAGAAATGCGAGTTATCTGTTCGATTGTGGAAAAAAAGAAATCACGTTTTCACACACGACATGAGAGGATGGCCAATCGATACATTGGCGTAACAAAAATCTACGATTGAAAACATACTTTCTGGGAAAATCGATAGGGTTTTCTTGGGGAAACTGCATTCGACACTGGATGCAGGGTTTAATTCTAGGCATTCTAGTGTCTTAATCCCTTATAATCAAGAATATTACGATAGGTTTACTAATTTTGATAAAAAACTGAATTGTTATTTATTTAATTAGCTGCGTATAGGCAAGTAGTTTCTTTTTCTTCAGTCACACAAATTGATCATAGGCCTATAAATAATATCTTGTCCAGGACGTGAGTTCGTGGTAAATCTAATTAGTTACCTTTACTAATATAAATATTAGTTAAATTATGTTTGTACAGGTGGATCCGGGGTCCTATTGTAAACAGGAAATATTCTAAACAAAAGATCACGAACAGGTGATAGGATTAACTATGCGGAATCGTGGGAGGCGTAAACCGTTAAAGCCGGGAAAATGACGTCACAAGTTATGAAACTGACCGGAATTCTAGACGTGGATAGGCGGTATTGTTGAAGCCTCAGTTGACACGTTTTGGAAATTGCTTGGTAATGCGTTAATAATAAAGGCATGCGCTTAAAATGTATCTAAAGTTTCTTCCTTCGCTCTCTTCCCAACTGTTTTGAATTATCCATGTGATAAGAAAAGTACGTGGATTAAATAGTACATAAAATATCTCCAGCCTGGCAGGATAAGTCCAACAAGCAATCACAAACGCTGGTGGGAAAACAAGGTATTTTTTTAGTAGATTCAAGTATAAATTGTTCAATTATTTTTCGTAAGTATCTTTCGGCATTTATTTTAGTTGATAATTGATTATTTGTTTTATTTGGAGCATTCGAATTACTGATTTAATCTGGAATGTTATTTTCCCCAATGTTTCGACCGATGAAACCTCCGACTTTCTTAAGGTGTGTCTTGTCGAACTCGGGAGTCTGTACGGAATTTTAGAACATAATTCCTGGCGTAACGGATAAAGTGCTAAAGGAATAATCAGTTCTAAGTGACAGTTTGCTGGAGGTTAAAAGTGCAATCCTCAGTGCAAGCGATACTAAGAATATAATTACGAATTAGTGAAGACTTCTACCCGATCAGTTATCACTTTTAGGGGGAGGCTTCGATTTCCCACACTTGGGGACCCTTTTACTTAACTTAGACGGCCCCCGCGTGGAGACGAGCACGATCGAAATTACTCGTCACTTCCAACGTTTTGGTAAAGTGAGAGCCGGTGTAAAATCAATTAAACGACAGAGAGCAAGCTATCCCCGCTGATTAAATAAACGCTTCCGTTCGAAATTCCGTACAGATTCCAAAGTTCGACATAAAGATTCACAAGTTTGACCAAAAATACACCTGAAGAAAGTAGATTACATCGGCCGAAATGTTGTGAGAATATCATCCGAAATAAACACAGGTATTTGAATAATTTAAATGATACGGACATTTTTTTAGTAAATGACGACATGGTTTAAGACTTAATGATGACCTTCGGGCAATGCAACGTTGTTTTTAACAGCTATTTCCTGATCAACGGTTGTTCTTAATGGTTACCAATCAAAGCGGTGTTTTGTAAATAATATTATGTTAACATTAATAACATTTTAGGTTAGAAAGAAAAAAAGGGACTATACTAGTTCTCGTAACCGACTTTCGCGATTATCAGTGAACGAATATTTAGGCCCTTTTTCTAACTATTCAGCCTTCGGATGAGTAAATTAGATGGCGTTTATGAAAACAATCCTAATACCACATTAGCAATCTGTTTGAAGCAAACGATTTTTACATTAGTAATTATGTTTTATTATTATTATTAAATTGTAGCAAAATTATAGTCGCAATCAATCCATCCCTTGCTCCTCGTCTGTTGCACTTAAACAAAAATTCAAGTTGGAAATTACATTCAGTTTAAAATGTTTCATAATTACTTTAAAATCTGAAAAGAAAAAAAAACTGAAATTGTGTCAAACTATTTATTGTATTAAAAATAGATGTTAGAAGCTTACATGTGTTTACTACCATCGTAATAACTAAAAAATTGAAAATAATGTTAAAGCTTTTAAACTGGCGAGAAGATACTCATTAACAACTTGAATTTAGGCAATCAGAAGAGACATTTTGTTTCTGCTTTTATTATTTGGGGAGAACCATTTCGCTGACCATTTTTTCATTAAGCATTATAATTAGTATTTATATGAATGTACTTATTTTATTTCCCTTCCCAAGGGGTTAGGCGCAAAGTCAAGTGCCCTGTTGAAAAACCAGTGCAATAAGATTAGCACACAAAAATAGCCTACAAAAATGCGTGAGCAGCCCTGTCAGCATTATCTGTTAGGGGTACCTCGGGCAATTAACGATAAACTAATCTAAAAGTGTGGATCTCCTGGTGCTGAATAGAACGACACCTCGGTCAGACAGCCACAAACTCACTCTCAGACTGATGGTCGAGAACGTACCACCGACGTATCTCAAATAAGCGAATCCAGCTCATGTAACTATGCATATATAGATGAGATGCATCGCTTTACATAATTATTAGTGTCGTTTCTATTATTTATTTTAGATGTGTTAGTAATATTTGATTTATTTTTAAATTGCTTGATTATTTTTTAATGATCTGGATGTGTAAAATATAGAGTTGAACTGATAAATGTTTATATAACCCTTATTTTGATTTACCATTTAGCATAATCCGTAGGAAATGATTTTATGAAAACAAAAATGTACGATTACATATCAATCTGAACAAAGGGCGACAATTTCATTTTTTTTATTCCACCACAATCTTTTAAGATATAATATGTATATACGGTTTTATTATATAATTTTAGTTCGGTGCCTCAATTTACTTTTAGTTTTTATGCATAAAATTTATAAATTTGATTTTTAATTATTTGTAAATTATTTATATATGAAATATATGTATTTGTTTTACTAAATATTATTTTTAAAATAATTAAAAAATAAAATAAAAATAGAAATTACAGAAACGATACCGAAGGGCACTGTACAGGATGTTTACTATTTTTTTTACTTCTGGTGTGTTCATGGATTCTCTGATAAAGACAATGACTGAAGAGTGATTCAGCAGATGTAAGCCTAAGGTGGTATGACCAGGTCCTGGTTGTTTGTGAAATCATTAATGTCATGTGACATAAACATCTGCAAAAATAATGTAACACCCTTACAGTAAAATCGAGCACTATATTGGATTGTTTTCCACCGAACAGAACCAAAAAAAATCTCTCTCTCTCATATATATATATATATATAAATATATATATAAGATACAGAGAGAGGGAGAAAGATAGATGTATAGATAAATACGTTGCACTTTCGAGTTGTTTGCTGATTACAGTTCAGCGTGAACGGAGATCACATGAAAATGATGTAAAACATTTATTTTCGGGAAAGCGATGTTTTTTTCTTACCAAGGTTTACGAAAAAAAAATTGAAAACTCGAAATTAAGATTAACGATCGGGTTAAAATGGACCTGAGATTGTTAAAAGTACATTTTACTAAAGTCAAAAGAAAAACGAAAAGAATTGAAAAGCACATTAATTTAAAGTTCGTTTCTTTCTGGTTTATGTCTTCTTTTTCTTCTTTCGTGTGAATCAGACGATTCTGGTGTTGGCATTAGTTTCCCCGATGTTTTTTTTCTAGTTAGAAATCTTTCTAGAAAGACATCAGGTACTTACGGAAAAGATCACGAGATGGTTGCCAACATCCCTAAGTGAAAGTGGTACTGTGGAACCGACTGGATTCGAACTAGGAACACCCAAGTCTTCAGTCCGTTTCGATAGCCACTGAACAACCGTCACTTCTCTCTGGTTTATGTAATGGTATTGTAAACTATTTTTTTCTGGGAAGTGGTTGATACTCGAACTTACGGTGAAAGTTGAACTGGCAACGCGGTTCTTGCTTAAAGAGTGGGCGATAAATGGGCAATGTTACAAAAAGTAAAGAAAAAATAAGACAACATCACTAAAAAATTAAATCAAAGAATAGAAAAAGTAAATACGAAAAAATTATATTAAAACACGTTACGTTAAATAAAAGAAAAAGATGAGATCATTGAAAACATTACAATATATACGATTCATAGTTTTATTGATTTTTCTGTTTTGTTTTAGCAAAGCACACGTCAAAAGTCAAAATAATCACGCTAAAGTTGAAAGAAGAAGGCAGATCATTGTTTCTTAGTCTTTTTAACGAAGTGTAAACTAAGGCTCGATACAGCGACATAGTTGCTGACGGAATAATGTTCATAGGATAAATGTATCATTCTTTATAGGTGAAATATATCTCCAAACAGAAGCTATGCAATAGATCTTTTAAAGAAAACAAAATTAAAAGTAAGATTTATGATTTAGGAAGCGAATTAACAGAAAATTAGCGACCATGTTGCATGAACGCGTTTTATTTAAGTAAAATGTCCGTAAATGATCAAACCATGATAGTTTATTCTTGTATGTCTGTAAATAGACAAAAATAAGAAAAGTAAAAGTGATGAAAATATTAATATTTAATATGACGCGAGAATGTTATTATTGTTGTGATATTTATCATATAATGTAACAGATATAAACGGAAATTTAAAGTACTTTTCATATGAAAAATATTAGGTGTTGCTGTTTTCGTATTCCATCTGTCACAAAACCGCTCATATATAAGAAATAGCAATTCAATGGAGCTATTTAATTTTGATTTAAAAGTAAGTGTATTATATAGCATTTGGTTAGAATGGGAATCTCAACTAATACCGATGATTCGGTAAGAAAGTGACAGTATTAAGTCCCTGTTGACACAAGGGCTGAGTGGATATATGTGTGAGAGTGAAATTGGATTAAATCATTGTTTTTAGTCACGAAACTCAGTGCATATCGAAATCTTAAAACGAACATCTTATGTTATATATATTTTTCTTTGCTAATATTTAAATAATACTCATATATATATATATATATATATATATATATATATATATATATATATATATATATGAGGAAAAATAGAAACAATGTTTCAGACAACATGCAAAACATAAATAGAATTGCCAAGGTAATAAAATATACATTCAAACACATATAAGCGCCCAGCAAAGATATTTCAGTTTCTGGAAAGCAACCATCATCGGTTGAAAATCAGAACTTTAATGTTCTGATTTTTAACCGAGGATGACTGCTTTCTAACGACTAAACTATCTTAGTAGAGCGTTTATATTTATTCGAGTTTATACTTTTGTTAGTTTGTTGTTTCGCTTATCCTCAATTCGATTTTTTTTTTGCATATATATATATATATATATATATATATTAATTGGCTTTGTTTCCTAAATGTCAGCCCAATGAACCGCCAGTGTTTATACAATAATGGCCAATACAAAGTAAGTTAAATGCTTTTGTTCTATACAACCATTATCCGCTACATATGTACATACATGTGTCAGTGGCTATTTCTTTCGAAATTCGCCAGGTATGAATTGAAAATGCTACTGAGAGCTTAGCAATTTTTTTGCTGTTTTTTGGAGGGGAGGAAGAGAAAAGTATTAAAGTGGCCAACAATATATCCGCATTTTACTCAACATTTATTAGTACATAGACATACACTCAAATTAAGATTCAGAGTGTATGTATATGTACTCATTGGTATAACATAATATATATATATATATATGTATGTGTATATATATATATATATGTATGTATATATATATATATGTATGTGTATATATATATGTATGTGTATATATATATATATGTATGTGTATATATATATGTATGTGTATATATATATATGTATGTGTATATATATATATGTATGTGTATATATATATATGTATGTGTATATATATGTATATATATGTATGTATATATATGTATGTATATATATGTATGTATATATATGTATGTATATATATGTATATGTATATATATGTATGTATATATATGTATGTATATATATGTATGTATATATATGTATATGTATATATATGTATGTATATATATGTGTATGTATATAGGTATGTATATATATGTGTATGTATATAGGTATGTATATATATATGTATATAGGTATGTATATATATATGTATATAGGTATGTATATATATATGTATATAGGTATGTATATATATATATGTATATGCATGTATGTATGTATATATGTATGTATATATGTATGTATGTATATATATATTTTTATATATAAGTGTGTATATATATATATATGTATATATATGAGTATATATATGTGTATATGTATGTATAGATG
Source organism: Sepiola atlantica (assembly GCA_963556195.1). Lineage (NCBI taxonomy): Eukaryota > Metazoa > Mollusca > Cephalopoda > Sepiida > Sepiolidae > Sepiola > Sepiola atlantica. The sequence goes on along the minus strand of OY744533.1, from coordinate 20,915,053 downwards.
GGTATGCATGTATGTATGTATATATATATTTTATATATAGATGTGTATATATATATATCTGTATATATATGTGTATATATATGTATATATAGATGTGTACATATATGTATGCATATATATATTTTTATATA
>OY744533.1:20889922-20909922 GCA_963556195.1 Sepiola atlantica | reverse complement strand
TACATATTAAATGTGACCTAAAGGAAAGAAAAGAGAGAAAAAACAAATTCGTCTTTTTACTGGCAATTTCCAAAAAAACAAGTTGGTCGCTTTTTCTTGATAGCGACCGATGTTTTACTAATGTGCACTAATTATGTTTGGATCAACAAACGTCTTCAGAAAAAAGTGCCGTTTTCTAGATGCTTTTATTGATCCGAACGAAAACAGTAAAATCTCTTGTATTATGATGACGTATTCCTTTATTTTATTTATTTTCCGTTTGTATTTCTCTCACACACACACACATATAAATATATATATATATATCAAAAGTAAAATAAACTTGAAGAGTTGGCAAATGTTCGTGTTTCTTTTATTAGCTTTTGAATATTTGTAATATATATATATATATATATATATATATATATATTATCTGTATATATATACATATATATGTATTATCTCTCTTTCTCTCTCTCTCTCTCTATATATATATACATATATATATATGTGTGTATTATCTATATATATATATATATGTATTATCTATATATATACATATATATGTATTATCTCTATTTATCTCTCTCTCTATATATATATATATACATATATATACATATATATTATGTATTATCGATCTATATATGTATTATCTATATATATATGTATTATATATATGTATTACTGATATATATATATGTATTATCTATATGTATTATCTATATATATATACATATATATATGTATTATCTATATATATATGTTTTATATATATATATTATCTATATATATTATATATGTTTTATATATATGTATTATATATATATGTTTTATATATATGTATTATATATATATATTATATATATTATCTATCTATATATATGTATTATATATATATTATATATATTATCTATCTATATATATATATATATTATATATATATTATATATATTATCTATCTATATATATGTATTATATATATATATTTTATATATATATATGTATTTTATATATATGTATTATATATATATTTATTATATATATATATTTATTATATATATATATGTATTATATATATATGTATTATATATATATGTATTATATATATATATATGTATTATATATATATATATGTATTATATATATATATGTATTATATATATATATGTATTATATATATATATGTATTATATATATATATATATGTATTATATATATATATATGTATTATATATATATAGGTATGTACTATATATATGTATTATATATGTATATATGTATTATATATATGTATATGTATTATATATGTATATATGTATCATATATACATATATATGTATTATATATATATAAAGCTATGGAGATAAACATTGAGCAAATATATATATTTTAGAAACCGTGTTCCCTTCAGACAAGGAATATTATTTTATGATGAGAAAAACATCGACCAACTTTTGAGAAAGACAAACATTTTTTTTTTGATTTTCTGATTAGTTGACATTTAGGCACGGCATAATAATAGCCGGTGGACTTTCGCGGTCGAGTTGGTAAAAGTTACGTATACAAACTACTAACGGACTGAATGTCTGTTAAAAAACAGTAGTATTTCAACACCAAAAATCTCGGCAGCTAATAATGTTTTTTATAAATATGTAAATGCACCTTTCTATTTGGCTTTTTCTTATAATGACTCTCGTAAAAATAGTTTTAATCTCTACTTAAATAATTGCTTATCTAGCCAATCTGTAGGGTGTTCTAGAAAGAAGTTCCCCTACGTGGATGACACGTATATATATATATATATATATATATATATATAAAGTTCATTTAAATATTTTTTAAATTTTTACTTACATACTCATGTGTCACACGTCTCTGCAATCTTCAGTGTAGGACATGATAATTACTGTCGGTCGAAGGATTCGACCCCAATCACAAAGTAACCTTTGACTCATCAGCCTTATATTCAACCCCTCGGCCACCATGAATTACCATGGGAAGAATAAAATGATCTATAGTGTCGAGTCGGCAGACACACACAGGTAGCTAGTCATAATAATAGTGTGAACTTTGGATTGCGCCTAGTTGTGGAGAGTCGAGCTTCACTTTCTATGTTCTCGTTTTCCATCTCGTTCGGTTCAGTCACGCTGACGAGTCGTAACACGACGTGCCCGTGGATAATTACATCTTTAAATATACGTTGATCCCTATATATGGAAGCATCTAAGTGGTGGAGGAACAATTACTCCCACCTAGCATTTAGGTAACATGATTTTCCGTATAAATAATTGAATTATTTCAAAGGTATCCCTGACGAACGTAATGATTCTCAACCATGATCGAGCGGTAGAAGCGGCCGCAACTTGCCTCATCTCCGCCATAAAAGAGCCCGTCTTTTCTGGCGTTCAATTGAAACTTTAAAACAACGTTTAGATTTTTAGATTCGAACATTGTCGGATGGATTACGCATACCGGCTAAATTTTAGTTATTTTTAATTTTAACATCCGGGACAACAACTCCACATGTAGTTATGAATATCGGGATGGTTTTAATGTGCCTGATGTAATTCAATAAAACGATGAACAGAAATCGCATTTTTCAACAGCAATTCAGTTCTAACATTTTTAGTTTCCCTTTTTTCTTTTAATTGGGTGACAGATAGCTTAATTCGCCAGAGAAACAGGTCACCCGTAGATGTTTAAGAAGGAGGTGTATGTTAATAACACGTTGAGGTCTGCATGAACGCTTCGATTTAGAAATTAGTTTATCCGTCACATGTATTAAATGGGGATCTTAAAACTAACTCATTTTTTCTTCATAAAATCATTGTGACTTGGCCTTTTGTCTTAGATCAAAGTGTAGTATCTGTTCCGATTGGATACTGCACCCATACTGGTATTGTCTTCTTCGGGGCTTGATTTACGCCGGTCTATGGGTCTGTCCTGTGTAGTTCTAGGAGGTCCACCCTCCCAGGCTTCGCCTCCTTTCTTTGGGGAGGAGTAGGTTTATTGCTTACTGCCTGAGGCGCCCCTACCGGGGAATGCCGACGGGGCTACCCAGGCAATTTTTAAACCTCACTCTCTCTGACCTTGGGTCATATCTTACTTGTGGGAGTAAGATAAAAACTGGCCTTGTGTCTAACTCCTGGAGAGGAGTAAATCAATACATATTATATTATATAAAATTGTTATGTCCCAATTTCCTCACTGCATACGTGACGTATGGGCTTTAAGTAGGGTAGTGTCTGTATGAGTTTATTATGGTGAATGATTTATGAGTGTGGTATTTTGGTGAATAAGTTTATGAATGAGATTAGCTAATTTAGACTATTAGTTAACGTTAGAGATGACCAGCCCCTCCACCATTACTTTTGGCCCTGTGCCACATTTTACATGTATAATGTATATCATGTGAATAAATATTAATTCATTTCTGACTTAAAAGACGAGAAAAGAGAGATAACGTCGAGCAAGTTGTGGGGCCGCTTTGTTTTTTTTATACATTTATTTTTAACGGTTTCTTTTGAGTCAGAGTGAAAACTGTTCCATGATAGCCTTCCAAATGCTCTCATTGAAGCTATTTCGGCGTATATACTTCAGCATGAATGTCAAGGCTTTCGACATCAGGCTACTTCCGGAATTCAGGTGTACTACAACTGACATACATATCGTTGAATGGATAGAAAATGTGGAGGTGGTTTATGAACTCTGCGTCATGGGGCAAAAAACGAGCGTGTTTTACCACTAAGGCAACGAGGCAGTGATCTTGCTGTGTACGGACAGCTGACTAAAGAAGAGAGAGCAGACAGGGAACAAATTAAACCGGCTTTTATGATTGCATATGCGACGGATAGTTTCAACGCATTCAACCAATTTGTGGCGAGGCGTGTTCGCCCAAAGAAAACGGTAGACGAATTTCTGGCTGAAATGCATCGCTTGACTCGGTTGGTTAGAGAACTGATTCTCGATCGATGGATGGCGTGCTTATTCGTGCCAGGGTTGCCACATGTCAGCCAGCTTCTCAAAGCCTTGTCCAGGATAAACACAATGAGTATATAACAACTCCCTACTCGGGCGAGAGCTATCATGACGGAAAATGCCATGTATCAGCCGCCACATCTACAGAACGACCGCGTTTGGACGCAGAACTCTCCCCTCTCTGCTTAACCACACAACAGAGCAATCATCTGCAATGGGCTTGGCCACATTTGATTATAGTACCAGGGAAACGCCTAAGGGGGGGTAACGTATGTGCCAGGCTTCTTCCCGACTAAGTAAAAAAACCCGGTTCACCGCTTACTCAACGTTTCCTCTCGTTTCTCCTTTTTTCATTTCTTTCTCTCCGTTTTTCTTTTCACAACCTAAAGTTTAGAAATGAATTAATATTTATTCACATGAATATAAAATATGCATGTAAATGTCAAATGTGGCACAAGTCAAAAGTAGGGGTGGTTAAAAGGCTAGTCATCTCTAATTTTTACTAACAGCTTAACCTAGCTGGACTCATTCACTGATCTATTAACCTATTCACCATAACAAATTCACACAGAAACTATTCTACTTAAAACCAATGCCTCACGTATGCAGTGCGGAAACTTGTCAATATATGTTATATGCAAAAATTAGTATTTATATTTAGTTTATGAAAAAGGAGTTAGTTTTAAGACACCCCACTTTATAAATGTAGCTTATAAACTGATTCCTCATTCGAAGGGTTGATTCCGGCCCAACGCTTTATTAGCACACACCTCCTTCGAAACCTCGAAGGGTGCCATAATCTCTGGCGAATAAAGCTACCTCTCACTTTACTGGGAAAAGAAAAAAGGGGACCTTATGAAATCATACCCGCACTAACTAATTATTTATTGAAATTTACCATGAAATAAATGCAACTAAACTAGTCCCAGACGGAACAATTTTCGAACGTTTATTAAGTCAACTCAATATCATCTGAACTGATTTAATGCTTTGCAGAAGAATTTCTTCTTTTGCCAAACTCACTTTTTCACTTTTCATGTCAAAAGGCTTTTGTTTTTCTTCAGTTTCTGCCCAAAACCTTTTTTTTTAATTTCAAAGGTAGAATACTTCTTCTGTCTGACACACACTCTCTCTCTCTTTCACACACTCTCTCTCTCTTTCTCTCTTTGTCTCTTTCTCTCTCTCTCTCTCTCTTTCTCTCTCTCTTTCTCTCTCTCTTTCTCTCTCTCTCTCTCCAAATACTACTCAATGCTAGCTCTAATCACTCGGCACAATTGACAATCAGTTACCTACTTTTCATCGAATTTTGACGCAGGGGGTTACGCCTTCTCGGCCTCAATGCAAATTTTCAGGCGGTGTTTGAAAATTCAAATAAGGTCGATAAGAGCGAAGGTCTCACATCTGTTAAATGATTACACGCGAGAAGACCAAATCAAGCTCAAAAATATAATGTTGTTTTGCCTATCTCTTGCTTGTGACTAATTACAGCAAATGTGAACGGGGTCTAGTTCAAAATCACCTACGTTACACATGCGAACCATGAAGCTTTCAGCTAACTTGATCAGCGGCTGAACGATGCGGCAATCCACGAAGGCGTGGTGCAACGTCTCTTCATCATCGTTTCATCGAACACAGATAGGCCAATTCGCCAAGTCAAGTTTATTTGCTGACCCAGACAGCATTTCTAATCATCGGCCAGGCTAGGGATGCTCACTGCTGTGGAAGCAGCCTATCCTAGGCGCCCAATATCAAATTAAGCGTGTACCCCCGCTCGCCAAACCGACTGTTTCAATAGTATTATCCGGAAGGCGACCCTAACTAACACCGGATATAACGCCTTTCTGGACAACAGCTGGAGAGGCCTTCTTTCACCCGTAAAAGAAACTTGTGGGTCTGACGCCACTCGCTATAAAAAGAGCACTCGTCTTGTAGCAATGTAGGTGCCCCATTTATATGAGCGCACGCTTTCTAAAACCGGGAAGGCGTAGTGGCTTTCTTAGTGGCTTCCTTCCATCATTATGTGTACACATTCGATCTAGGTGAAATAGCCTTACCTGTGTTGGCTAATTTCAACGCATGTCATACCCAGACTATAGAGTCGATGCTTAGGGCTCAACTGTACGACCAGAAGCCTTACAAAGCCACAATAACTTGAATAACGCTCACTGCAAACACCGCAGCGTAGCTGGCGGTAGTAAAAGCACCGAAAGACGATATAAGATAAGCGGGTAGATACGTGATCCACACACTTCCCCCTGCTTGTTAATAAAATATTTCTACTACATCACAGTCCTGCTGAAGCTGTAACCGCTTTCAATGCTTCCTACCAATTTTTCTCCAGCTGGAAATCAGAACCGAACCAGACACCGAGTATCTTGCAAGGTCAGTCCGTCCAGCCAAAGCGTCCCTGTAGTGGTACACCCTTCCAGGCACAAATGTGCAAGGCCAGGGACGTGTGACACTTTATGTTGGCCCCTGTTACCGACCTATATAATCACTTTAAATAATGTGGGTCAGCTTTATACAACATACATCAATTCCGAGACATGAAAAACATGCCGACAAACCCTCAATTCATTAGTACGAGGATCTCAGGCCCCGGACGTTTAAACTAGCTAGATTGAGAGCCAGTGTAGAGTCTTAGCGTTAGGTTTCCTTAACGAACATTGACGGGGCAGGATGCTGATAGACCTTACTATAGAATGACTCATTTTGGGCATTGACTGAGCCGTCAAGGGACAAGCCACTAACATGCAGGGGAAATGTTAGTTTTGCTACCCTATATAGGGATCGGTGCATCTAAACCGGGACCCTTACAACACAAAATTTCCGTTAAAAAATAAAGTCGGTGTATCTCACTATAGCTAGCGGTGGTAATATATTAATGGAAGTGATTGCTTCTTCTAAGAGACTCCAAACGCTATTTGCCTCATCTCAAGTGTGCAGGACTGTCAATAGCTTCTTGGCTTGAGGAAAATTATGAGGGTCCTCTATAGATTTCCACTCTACCTTCCTAAATTCAAGTTTATGGCTTGTTGCCCCTTTCACACTGGAGCTCACTGATAATGGATACGTCTTTCTATGTCAAGAACGAACATTTCTTTCCTTTCTATCTCAATGGAGAGACATGCTTCTTTATCTTTTAAGGGCAGATGAGGGAGAGCTGGAGGAGGCACGTATACTTTTATAGGGAGATGTAACTTTTAGGGTAGTTGGAGAACTGTTTTTGAGTAGAAGAGAGTGAATGTTTGTGGCGTTTTCGTTGGAGTAGCAGGAGTTTATTTTGAGGTGTGCTGAGGAGAAACAAACTAGAAGGGCCGTGGAGAGTTTGATCTGGGGATCTTAAGAAGGACCTGAAGGAATTAATTCATAAGATCTTTCAGGGATTGTGGTAGACAGAGGAGGGGGCATAGCTTTCGGTATCGCATGATAGATCGTAAATTTTAAAGGACAATCGGGGTTAATTTTATTTGGTGTTTGCTTAGAGCTGTCCTTTGTAGAAACATTGGGGCTGGTTTTGGGTGGACTTGGGTTCTGGCTAGAATTTAAAGGTGACTAGAGATTTTCTGAGGTGATGCTTGACTAAAATTGTTTATACTAATTGACTTTCTCTGTTTGTCCAGTACTTCTTTTAATTTTACAACCGCTGTGTATTTGTTTTTGTCCCGGTCTTTTGATAGCATTATACTTTCCTCATCTTCTTTCCACATTTTATCTAATGAGAGTTTGTCTGGTGTCTTCTTCTGCGTTATAAATATGCATTCATTTTCTAATATTTCTGAACTGGTAAGGAGCAGAGAAAAGGCTTGATTTTGATCCTCAGCAGGTGTGGGTGATTTTCTCCGGTAAAATCAATTGTGTAGCCAACACCCAGTCTCTGGATTTTAGGGGCTAGGTGCTCCAGCACTCCGTTTTGCGGTTAGATGGGGCCTCTTTCCTGGGGGCACATTTAAATTTAAGGTCGCCAACCTCATCGCAAGCCCAACAGGCTGGTTTTCGGCCTACAACGATTAGAGGTAGTTCTAAATAGTATGGTATTTCAATGAATGCCTGTTTGTTAAGTAGAATATCGAACTTCAAAGTTCCGTTGAATCTGTCATATTTTAGTGACACAATGTTCTTATATTTTCATAAGTAGGTATCTAGGTACGTGCCTTGTACATGGAGAGGAACTTCAGAAATTCAAATTGTGCTTCTACGTCTCCCCATGTACTCACTTTCTCAATATATCCGCATTTATAATTATCTCCTGCTGGGAAAGTCTCTTACATTCATCCTCTGTTGCGAACAGTGTTGCCCAGGTGTTATACCGTCTTGCCTTTTTAATATTCTGGGGACGCATATTCTTCGTTGCAATTAGTTTAGCAACTAACTCCTTCGATGATCGAATGAGTTTTCTTACTTCTTTTCTATGACGAACATTAACAGTGCTCTCTTAGACAACGCTTCTAAAGCTGGTGTATCCTTAATAATTATTGTGTTGGTAACAAGATGTCGACATTGTTTGGCTTCTCCCACAAATTCATCGACGTTCATGATCACGGAAGGTTTTTTACACAAGTCCGATGCGGCAGTGGGGTTATCCCTGACTTAATTAACATTGATCTCCATAGCTGGCGCATGTCTTTCGTCAGTCATTGCCACAAAAAAAGAAAGTTTTACCAACACGGAGAAAAATAAAATTATAACTTTTTTTAAAAACGGTAACAGTCACCAAATAATGATAGCAATAAAAGCGGGATAATAGTATAATACTTACTAATATTAATAAACGCATTCCAAAACAAAAATCAAATCGGCTGAGATTTGGAACTGAATTACCGAAGGCAAATACGATTTCTGTTCTTTCTATTATTGAAATAAATCAACACATGAAAAGCAATTCGATCGTAATAACTCCACATGGATTTGCTCTTCCGGATATTAAAATAAAAATAATTAAAATTAAGCCGGTATTCGTAATCCATCGGGCATTGTTCGAATCACCACTCGACCTTCAATTACAACGTTTCTTTAACTTTTAAATTGCACGCCAAGCAAATACTGACTCTTTCATGGCGGAGATAAGGCAAGTAGGGGCTATATCAACAGCTCGAACCTGGTTCAAGATCACCACGTTCGTCACACTATTGCAAGCAAAATAAGCAAATTATATATATATATATATATATATATATATATATATTGTGTGTCTGTGTATGGGCATCTAAGCAGCATCTTGTCTTGCAAGCAAGTATTGTTGAATAAAACCGACAACTTATGTCTGGATATCCTTTGGTAGATCCTTTCAATAGTCCGAATCAGAATCTTAGAAGCCCTATGTATAAACACCCCCCCAAAAAAAAACGTAATTAATAGAATTATATTTAATAGCAGCAATAATATACTAAACTGTCTATAATGCTAACTATAGTTTCGTACATATTACATAATTCCCGCCAAAATCATCTATAATACTAACACATAGGCTGTACCTGATTATCCTCACTCTTCCTTAAGATGGACCTGGATGGGTCTGAAAGTACTTGGGACGCAAATCCAAACTATGGCAGATGCATCAGCCAATTACCCCCCGAAACTAAGATTCTGATTCGAACTATTGAATGGATCTACCAAAGGATATCCATGCATAAGTTGTCTGTTTTATTCAACAATATATATATATATATATATATATATATATAGAAGAAATACAGATGGATAAGTTGGCTTTCGAAAAAAACAAAGTTCAAATATTTGAACAATATGGGAATTATTATTAAAAATTATTAAAATAATTTTTGTTAAAAAAAACGTATTGAATGAAAAGAAAAATTCCGTGAAAAAGATATGCAAATTGTCCGGGTGGTAAATTTCCGTTGAAAAAGTTCGGTGAAATTGTAGAAAGTGAAGAAAAACTCTTTGCATGGGAGCAGATTGGAGGAGGTGCTCAAAAGTAGATAAGTCCAGATGCACTTAAAAGAGGTTGAGAAGAGGAAAACAGGCCATTTTTTTTATTTACTTCCGGGCCTAGTAAAACAGTAGGATCTCATACAAGGTTTAACTCAGAATGAGACAAAAAAAGGCAAAGTTGATAAAAGTTTAAGATTTGGGGTTAGGATGGGGGGGGGGTTACGAGGTACGAGGTAGTTTAAAAAGTCGCTTTGTGAATTTGGGGGAAAAAAGAAAAGGAGGACGGGTTGGTATGGGGATGTAGTTAAAGTGACAGGTGGGTTAAGGGTGAGGGCGAGCGGTAGGATGTAGGTTTTAGGGGTGGGATTAATCTTAAGTGGGGAGTTGGTATAGAAATAGTTGATTCTAAAAATAGAAATCAAAAAAGTGAGCTTCTAACATTTCAGGCAGCTAAAGGCAAATTAAATTGTAGTTATCAGATATGGTTTCTGGGTGTTTAAAGAATAAAGTAGAATTAGTGAAAGCATGGTATAATAAATAGAGGAGTGTGAGAGAGTGGATGATTTAAATTAAAAAATTAAAATTAAAATTTAAAAAGCTAGGGAATAGTTAATTAAAAATTTTTTATTTATTCATTTTTAATTTAAAACCAAATTAAGGGTTAGATGAATAATTTGGAGGGACATTAAATGACCAAGGAGATAAGGGGGGAAATAAATTAATGGGAAAAGGGTTAGTGAAATTAAAGGTCAAGTCTGTTCTACTCAGTTATATTGAAATTTAGGAGAGGGGAACAATGTAAGGGATAAGGATAGATTGTTAGAAACAATTTGTTTCGATTACTAGTAATAGGGGTGGAGTTGGGTTGGTTCAATCAAAAACTTGAGTGCAGTGTCAATTTTATAATCTATGGTTTAAATGGTGAGTGAGTCGTAACAGGGTAACAATTAACAGTTACAGTTTAAATTTAATTAGATATATAAGGGAAACTTGCAAGGGGTTTCCAAGTAGTATGAACATATGATTTGGTGGGGGGTGAAATTGGTCAAAGAAAAGATAAGTTGAACAAAGAGAGAATAGGCCGATAGAAAATGGCTCGCGAGTATTTAGAGGGATTAGGATTATTCAAAAATAGGCCAAAATAAGTAGTTATGTAACTAGCTTGAATCAATCAAATAGTTAAAAAGATTACTCAAAGGGGGTTATGGAGGCTATTAAGGAGATAGGACAGAAATGCTAGTAACAGTTTATATAATATAAGTGTAATGGGCCAGGGTTGGATTGAAAAATTAAGCAGACTTGCGTTTTGAAGCTAGTGTGTTAGAGAGCTGATAAGAATTACAGGGGGGGTATTAATGGACCCAATTGGAGGGGAATTCAAATGTCGTAGTTAAAAGGATAACAAAAGGAAGTTACAGGGGAATATGTTGCAAATAGGAAGAGTCCAAATATAAGGACGATATAGTGGAAGTGTAGGAGATAATAAGGGGGGGGGGAGAGAGGCCAAGAAGGAGTTTGTATGTGGGATTACGGACAGGAGAAACAATGAGATAAATATAAGGGGTTAGGAGTTGAGCTGAAGTAAAAGGATAATAGGAGCTATATTGCAGGAGAGGTATATAAGTCTAGATATTAGGTATGTTAATGATCGGTGGAAAGTTGGAGGAGTAATGTTAGTTCAATCTACTAAAAGTGTTCCGGGTAGATGTAGTTGTTAGGTGTAATGGGGATGAAAAATTTATTGGGAGGATTAATTAGTGAGATTAGGGGCGTTAAGAATAGAAGTTACAAGGTTCCCCTGGGATATAGTTAAGAGATTTGTCAGATGTTAAAGAATGGGGGGAGTTATTGGTTGGGAGGAGGAGTGTCAGAGGGAGTGATGAAATTAATGTATTTAAATTTTCGTTTGTGTCTGCAATTTGAAATAAGTTCATTTTTGGAGTTAATGACATTTAAGTTCTTGTGTGCAGTAGCTATCATATAAGTTTCCAAGGTACATAGTTGGCAGAATGCAGAACCAGGAGTATATGAGTTTGACTTTTTTAATATAGACCAACTTAGGGAGTAGGGGGTATTTTTGATGTGAAAGCTTTTTATTAGGTTGGAAAGAGAGGTGCTAGTGGTACCATTACTATTGTGTTTAAAAGAGTAGATATGGTTAGAGATTCGAGTCTTTATGGGGAAAGCACTGACACCAATATAGGTATGAATTTTGTGGGGGGTTATTGTTGTATTATTTGAGTTGTTTATATTATTGGGGGTGCTTACGGTTTGTATGCTCGGATTCAAGTCAAAGTTTAAGTTAGGGTTATTAGTTGGGGAAGGTGGGGTGTCTTGGGGGATGAGATCGGATCCATTATTAGTTGGTGGTAGTTGTTGGTCAGTGTGGAGAGTGTTATTTAGTGGAGGAGGTTGTTGATGGGGATGGTTGAGGGGAAAAGGGGGAGATTGTATGTTTGCATTATTTCGCATATTGGTATTAATCTGTGTAGTGGTGTATTGTTTAATAGTACAGGAATATATGACGTTACTTTGTATGCAATCACCGTTTAATGGGCATTCTCTAGATTTTTGGCAGTTGCAGTTATTAGTGGGGTGTATGGCAAGTGCTGTTTGTTGGGCAGATTTAATTTTTTTGTTGTTAGATGTGATGATGGTTTGTGCTATATTGGGCATTGTCGAGTAAGAAATTTTAATAGAGTTCTTGTTTAAAATAGTGCTGTATTTATGTGGGTGCTTGAACGAGTTATCTAAAATTTGGAAAAATTCCCTAGCTATGTTAGTTTTTACATTGCAATTATAGGGTGGATTAAACCAAATATTATCCTTTCTTCTAGTTTTTATTTTCACTGTGTTCTTAGGGGTTAGCTGTTTTAACTATATTAATAGTTTTAGTATGTCCATTTGCATATTTCTTAGGTTTCTTGGGTATCGTGGTGCTAGTTCTTTGTCTATCTTGTGTAGCCATTTTGTAGGTAATAACATTTAAAGGTGTATTCCCCTGGAGAAGGGGATTATTTTCATATTTAATTTTATCAGTGTATCCCGAGTTAAGAAGTGCGTTATTATAGAAACTAGAATTTTGATCGAAGATAGGTTTATTAGCTGAAAGTCTTGAAATTCTATTTGAAATTGAAGGGACTATTGAGTTAATGATGGATTTAGGGTGGTTAGAGTGCTTATGTACGTAAAATAAGGTTAGATTAGGTTTGTGGTAAGGGCTAAATGATTCGGAGTTAAGGTCTAGTGTTAGGTCGAGGAAATTAGATATTCTTTTCTCGGGTTCTATGGTTATGGTTAATCCGAAGTTTTTAAAGAAATTGTGTAGGTTTTTTTTGGTGTTGTTGTATTGTCTGGGTCTCTCCCTAGAGATAAAGAGCGCATCGTCTCTGTAAAGTCCACCGTGTAAGTGTCCGAATTCAAGCTTTAATTGTCTCAATAAATATAATCCTACTAGGTCAGTAACTTGGGTAGAGTCTGAAGCTCCCATGGTGATATCAAAGTTGTTGGGGCTATCTTTCCTAGTCCAAAATTTATTGTCAAATTCTAAAAGGGATCTCCTAGCTAAAATTATTAGATTTTTTTCAGAGTCTGTGATATCTGAATTATTCTTAGCGAAAATAAGAGCTTTGTTTAGTAGGATAGGAGAAATGGACTGATAATAATTGTCAATGTCAAAGGTGATGAAGTTCAAGTTAGAATTAGATTTATCTTTGAGGTTTAAGAACCAGTTGGAAACCTCTCCAGATGATTGCCAGAGGGAGTATGTATTTTTAGCTTTTAATGTAGGAATGATTCTATCTAGGATATTTTTGCTTATAATGCCTATGTCTGATTTGGAAGGGCAGATTAGTCTAATGGAGGGGTTTTCATGAAAATTTATTTTGTGGTCTTTTAAAGTACATCTGCGTAAAGATTTCAGCGTAATTCAGGATGTTAAAAGAAGTTAACAAGAAAAATAAACACTAGTTTATTACTGACAACCTTGCATTGAACAATTGAAATTTGAAATAAATTTGGACAATCGTCGCATATTTATCACTCTTTTTTCTTCTATCTCTACTATTGCTCTATCTCGTATATTGAGCTAATCCTTTTAACAATAGGTTCCATCTACTAAAAGTTTTCACTTTGGTTTATTTTGATCCTATATATATATATATATATATATATATATATATATATATATATATATATATGTATATATATACACCTTAAATTTATTCCGCGTGTTTATATGATAGTACGATGGTTTCATGCATCTTACATTCGTCAGATGGAATAATGCATACATTTGACGTCAAATCCATGCTTAATTATGTTTCGTCGACTCTCATTATTCATTCCGCAATTCAGTTTTGTTTGTAAGTGTATTATAGTATTTTATTTATTGATTTTATTAGTTCTCTTCAAATGTTGGTCACATTGTTTTGATATTATGTCTTAATATTTTATGTATTTATCGTTAACTATCTAATATATTATGCAATCTGACAATCTTGAGTTTTCTTTCTCTAAATCTTTCTATTTAATTTTACGTAACTTTCTTTTCTGCTCTATCTTTATTGTGATTTGCGTTTCATATTTAATTATTTTATAGAAGGCTATGACGATGCAAAAAATAGAAATATGTCGGTATTTCGAATGAAGACACAAAAAAAGTGAATTTCAAATTTTAAAAAAATGTTAATAGTAAATCTTGTTTGTTTAGTCACAAGTTTACACAGTGATCTAAAGTGTGTCTGAGTGTCATCATATATTTACCGTAATAATGAAAAACAACATAACCAGTTCGCATTAGTTTTAGGTGATTTGAAACACCTACTATTTGATAAAGAGGTCTTACATTGAAATATATTATAAAAAATGGTCACACTCGTAAAATTACTGTGTAGTACTTGCGACTAAACAGTAAGATTTACTAAAGATTTTAAAAATAATTTTGTTTTTGTCTTTTTGAACAGCGAAATATTTCAATTTTTTACATTGTGATGGCGTTCTATGACTCCTCAATATACATATTATAAAGAATGCTTCAAGCAAACCTCATTTTATCAATCGGTTTATATTTAAAACAGCAGGGTTCTATATTTATTGTGGTTTACTTTTTGATTATATATATATATATATATATATATATATATATATATATATTTCTACATGTATGCACACCTATGTGTGCATACATGTAGAAATACATGACTTTTATTAATTAGAAACCAAAATGCAGGCGTCGTTAATAATTCCGTTATTGGGCCCATTTACTTTTAGCGATTGATACCATTACTTCCTTTTCAATAAAAGATTGTGTAATTATAAATACTGTCTTTAAAAATGAAAAAATTGCATTTAAATCTAAATTAATATTTTTAAAATGTTTCTTGACTATTTCCATGTAATCTCTTAAAAATGAGAATCTCATAAGTTTTTTGCGTGTAAATTATTTCTACATGATGAAAATAATATAATAAAGCTGATGATAATGTTGTGCTGGTAGTAAGGCAGTATAATAGATCCCCTCATCTTAAAAATAGTGTCCACAATAATAACCCGAATTCCTTTATTATCGCAAACATGTTTTCCTGATAAGCACGGCATTAAGCGCGCAAATATTCCCGAGATTAAACTGATTATCTCATCTCAAATATTATTTTCTAATGAATTACGTGTCATACTCAAATTTCCTTATCAAAAACATGATTTTCCCATGAGCCAAATGGCAAACTAAAATTATCTTATTGAATGCATTCCTAATAACCCAGGTGTCAAAATCCATTTATTTTATTAAAAATATGTGTTCGTTGTGACCTATGTGTCAAATTTTCTGCTAATCATGCACAGCAATTTCATGATTAAAATGTTACTAATATAAACTGAATTATAATGGGCTATTGGATGTTTTATAATAGCTGCATGATGATAATAGGAAGGGTTTCCTAAACTATGCGCATGGAGTACGAACATTTGACCGTAGAAAATGTACATTTGAAACTATAACAAAAGCTGGAATAAACGCCATCCAATACTAACAATATGATAAATAAATGCGCTATTTGCATTTTATTCTATTGACATGTTTTATAACATGACCGATGGTCTACGTGATCTCTATTCTTTATAGAAAGGTATTGCTTTACGCAAAGCGGAACACGTTATTTTCTTTAGTATAGCGCTCAATTGGTTAGAGGAAAATTCACACACACACACACACACACACACACACACACACACACATATATATATATATATATATATATATATATATATATATATTTATATATATATCGTCGATCGGGGTCAACTAAACGTATTTTTATTATGGAAATCGCTCCATACAAGGCATGAAGCCATTTTATGTAACGGGCTAAGATATAAAAACTACTTGAAGGTGAACGCCTAGCCAACGATAAGTGCTAGAGTGGTATATTCCGAACCAGAAAACAGAAATTATTCCCCATTGTCAGAAACATCGCTCATGGAATCTGAGAGTTAAAGGACAAAATAATGGAAGCGAAAGCTGCATCCTAAGCCTAGTTGTCCTGTCTCCTACTCAGCTGGAACAGCACCGTCTTGTCGGTTTGTTGGTTGAATGTTGCCGGATGCTCGTCTGAGCGCTGTTATATGAACGATAGACTGTTTCACACGTAGCACGTCCCTTCTCTCCATGATCGATTGAAACTAACAACAAAGATGTTACAGTTCGACACCAACGCTGTCGCCGACGCTGGTACAACGAACTTCTAGGCAGCGCCGAACTGTTTTAGGGACTCTATTTCGGGATTCAACCAGGGTTTTTTACCCCGCCTAATAAGCCGGTATCGTCCGGGCCTTTGGGTCTGGATTAACGCCGGTTTATTGGGGGTTGCCGGTCCTGTGCAGTTCAAGGAGTTCCACCCTCCCAGGCTTTGCCTCCCCTCTTAGGGGAGGAGTAAGTTTATTGCTTACTGTCTGAGGCGCCTCAACCGGGGAATGCCGACGAGGCTGCCCAGGCAATTTTTAAATGGCCAGAGTGCTCACATCTCGAGCGCTGGCTTATCAAATCCCACTTTCCCGACCTTGTGTCACATCTTACCTTGTGGGAGGTAGATGAATAAATAGGGACTCTATTTCGGATTATTCCTTGAGGTTTTCTCATGAAGCTTTCCTGCAAGGGTGTCTATTCTACAAAGCAGCAGACCTTTTAAATCAGGGTTTTATCTTATGTTAGGTTAACTGGTTTTCGCGAAACAACTGGTTATGGCGCTAGTGGCCAACGTTCACCGTTTCTCCTGTCAGCAGTCTACCGGGAGTATATCTAAGTCGGGCCAGGAGCTGGATTTAGGGTCAGAGGCTTTTTGAGTGGAAGTTTGAAACTATCAAAACTGGTTCCGGAGCATTGATAATAAACATATTGCCTCTTTTATTTAATTTGATATTATTTACTTATATAAATATACCACCTCTTTTATTTAATTTGATATTATTTACTTATATCACCCAATCTCAAAAGAGCCCGTTATCTATAGTATTAACTATGCCAGAAAATTCATGCCGATTTAGGAAGAGCGCGTAAATATAATACTAACATTATGTGAATCCATTTGAAACAATAACTGCTGACCAGAATAATAGAGACAATCTAAATGGCTTGAAAGGGAGTACGCTCTATTATTCGTCTATAACAACAATAGACTTCAGATGCCTTCGTTTCAAAAAATGATATAACACTAGATGCAATGAAGTGAAATTTCAATAGATATTTCACTGTAACCTAAAGGAAAGAATATATACATCTTTTAGCAAATAATACAACGCACAAATAAGTATAAATAGATAATAAAACAACCCATACTTCGTAATAAAATAAATACCAACAATTATAAGCACAACGGTAAGAAAACTTACCTCTTGTAAGTACATCCTTAATTCTGATAAAACGATATACGAAGACCCACCCAAATAAGTGCCTATACTCAAAGATAAAATCGTCCCTGTATAGACTTCCTGCCAGCAGGGATTTATATCCACAAGGAAATCCATAAAAAAAAAACTACCTGAATTAGCGGGAGGCCCATGTAGGGACGATCAGCTATATAGGTATTAATTCATAATTTCAGAGAAGTTATAAATATTATATTCCAGTAAAGATATACTTTTTTCGGCAATTTATCCAGAAAAGTATATATATATATATATATATATATATATATATATATATATATATATATATAGTAAGCTATGAAAATATATTAATGGCAATTAAGCTACACAGAGGCTCCCGCCTTTCATCCCCGGGGGGAAGGCTTCATTTTAGCCTGAAGATTCCCCCGGGGATGAAATGCGGGAGCTTCTGTGTAACTTAATTGCCATAAATATATTTTCATAGCTTACTACCTAGCTCTACTTACGTATCGAGCACTGATGAAGTAAATACTGAAAATTGATACATAAAAAATTATATCTCCTTATAAAATGTTATGTGGATACATGAAATACTGATATATATATATATATATATATATATATATATATATATATATATATATATATATATATATATCAGATTCGTATACAGAGAAGATCCGATAGAGTATGTAGAAAAAATTAAATGGAAACGCACATCTAATACATCATAAGAAAACTAATGTAATTATACAGTTAACCAATTATTAAATTTCATTGTAAAGAGTAGCCCCGAGGTGCGTCTTTGACAAGAAAAGCGGTCGACCCGTTGACAAGTAGTAGGTAGTCAGCTCAATCCCGTGTAGCCTTGTGTGTAGTAGCAGCAGTAAGGTGCGTCTTAGTAATATGATCATTTCATTTTTTCTTTGTAGCTTGAATAATAGAAACAATATAAAAGATCACCAGTAACGTCATTATTTTCTCTTCGCTTGATATTGGTTTCGGCTTAATTTTTTTTTACAGCACTTTAAAGTTACATACCACGTACCGTTCGTCTTGCTTCCTACTAGCGGGGAGGGGGAGTCAAACGTGACATCGGTTAGAATAAGACATGCATTAGATTTGACGACGGACATTCAAGAGTGAGGATTGCCTCTATGTAATTTCTGATTCGTCCATGACGTAAATTCCTGCAGACGTAGCTCTAATTATACTTGTTAACTATTAATGGAATTTACCGATTTATCTCAACTCTAGCCTAATGTGAAATCTTCCATTTTTAACATTAATATTTTCACACACACATTTGATTAGTTCAATTTAACTCATATAAAGTATGAATCATTTCGATCGACGCCTTTATTATTATTATTATTATCTATTCTATGGCCGATAACTGATTCCTCCCGATAATGTGGCTACCTCTTTTATTCTCTTGTTCTACGAACTACAGTACCAATAAATCATACCCAACTTGTCCTCCTCTCTTCCTCCTGACGTCTAATTAAAATATTCTACATTCTTATTTCACTCGTTCTTTTAGTTCATATCTGGCTATACAAGATATATGAGAAACCATCGTTTTTAACGTTTCAAAAGAAACGACATATTAGTCGACTGATGTATTTTCGTTGCGATTGTTTTCTTTTATATTTCCTTCATTTGTTCATTTTTCTAGTTTATTTTCATCAATGCATACATAATTATATAATCAATTCTGAAATCATAATTAAGCTTCTAGCACGATAGAATGTGTAATGTTATCCCCTGACCCTAACTGCTAAAATTGCTGCAGCAATAATGTAAATCCAGAATGGAGTATCAAAGTGAGAAACATATTTTTATAGCTTACAATTAATTTGTAGTAGAAGCTCGACATTCTTTTGATACACTCATGCCTTACAAATGCAATCAACTCCCCAGCTAAAGATGGGAGGGGGGGGGGGCAAAAAATGATATGCCCGCTCACTTCGACTGCAAATATCGATTTCTTTAGTTTCATTTTTGCTCGAGCGGTGACGCAATTTTGACAATTGTTTTCAACACGTTCTTACAATAATCAAACCTCAGAATGCAAAGAATATATGTTTATACATTAATTCTCGTCTCGCCATGAAATTATCAAAACAATTACAGTCGGCTTCCATACGCCGGGTCAATCCACACCCTGACCCACATCCCTTTACCATCTTGGTTGTAATCAGTAATTTTTATACTGATTTTCCAGTCACCTTGGGGTAATCTCGGTACACATGAAATACAAAATT
>OY744533.1:20839922-20879922 GCA_963556195.1 Sepiola atlantica | reverse complement strand
ATCACACAAGTGACAGTTGTTGGTTAATCGTTTTACCTTAGTTCTCCCACATCATGCGACAATTATTTCTTTCGCCGCTGACGGAAACGTCATATGTACCATGATCTGAATCGGTAGTGCAGTAAGGCAGCACAACGGAAGCAGGCCCGGCCTCTCCATCACTTTCAAACGTAGAATCACTACTACTTGCATCGATATTTAGTTACTTCCATTCAGCACTCTTTGATGATGTTGCACTGATGCTGTCCATTACCAGTGCTAAATGGAGATATGGGCCCACATCTCCTACGTGCCGAGCCGCGCCATTGACTATCACCAACTGTAAATTTATCACTCCAGTGATACAACCTGGTCTGAATTTCCACGTGCAACGTGACTGTTGATTTTTCACCCAAGCTATGTCCCTTCTTTATAATATGTGGAGATCCTTGTGTGAGACGGAGGGGGTACAACATTGACTCTTTTCCCTCTAATCTGTTATGAGTGCAGCAATTGGACGGGTGCTGACAAAGTGGAGGTATCATCTTTGGTTATAACGTTGTACTGATGCATAGTCTGTATAATAGGCCAGTTTATTCGTGCAGCAATCCGATTCACTGTTATATGACACCGTTGTATGATACCATTTCATGATGGCTTGTATGTTCTGTGTCGTCGGTAGTTTACCCCTGATTCATTAATGATCTGCATGAATTGTTGACTACATAAAGCAGTGTCATTATCAGTCAGGGTCTCGTCTGGGGGCTCCTGATTATAATTGCCGGATCACATATGCAGTGTCTTGTCGTTGTAGCGGCTGTAAGATTGAAAACCGCGTGAGATCACAACTGATAAGTTTTTAAAAATGGCACTGCTGTAGTGCGTGATGTCCATGCCTAGCTGATGTCATACTTCATGCACGCTGAGCCCTCCTTTTTTCTATCGCACTCTTGCTGGGTCTATTGTCTGACATGCTTTACACTTCCGAACAACTGTGCACAAAATATAATATTCGCTTGATTCCAGAGAGCCCAATATGTCGATGAACTATGTTCAGCTGTCTTCGGTTCACATTCCCTGTAGTAAGAGCACACCCTGGCTGTGTGGGTTTAATCTGTCTTTTCATACTATTAACTCACTGATGTCGAACTTTTTTCAGTGAGTACACTTAGTTCTGGCCAGATATTACTAGTGCTACTCCAATTCGAATTGTATATAATGTTATAGGTGAGATTATCATGTCTAGTCTCCAACTTATCGAAATACTCAGTGTTACACACTACGGAAGTGTATTTTTTTGTGTAACACATTAGCTTTCCGTTAAAGCGCAAAGTTAAATCTTTTTAGAACGGTATCAACCTCCGCTACATTTACTTAGTCGCAACAAGCATGCCTCCTTCATCATGGGTCAATCGGAGTTAGGAGCCACGCCTACAGCCAGCGTGTTCGCGTCTAACCACACGCCCAGTTACTTTGTCTGGATGCATAACTTTCCTTTGGCGGATTCTGATGGCTGTACCCGGGAAGCTGTCTGTTCTATCAAGAGGAGCATCGCTAACTTGTGATCTCAGTCCTGTATAACAATTGTAGCGCGACGTTTGATAAAGCATGTCGCCACAGGAAGCCATCTACACACAGAATTGTGCTCCACCAGTTTGCTACACATAGCGAAGATACATCATCGTGTCATTGTTATAGGACCTTCAACAGTACTGTTTTTGTCGCCGCTATCTTAACTTCAGATCATAGCACTCTTTAACCGCTTTTGAACTTTTCTGCATCCTTACTAGTAAGTCCGTACAGGTCCAAATGCTTTCTCACGGATATATTTCATCGATATACGCCGACGTTTCTCTACTTATATTTTAATCAGGGGCTAACACAGCCTCGAGAACAGCCCGCATTACTACACATCTTTTGGCTAAGATCAAAGTGTAGTATCTGTTCCGATGGATACTGCACCCCCATAGACTGGTATTGTCTTGGCCTTCGGGGCTTGATTTACGCCGGTGTATGGGCCTGTCCTGTGCACCCCCCCAGGCTTCGCCTCCCCTCTTTGGGGAGGAGTAAGTTTATTGCTTACTGTCTGAGGCGCCCCTAACGGGGAATGCCGACGGGGCTGCCCAGGCAATTTTTAAACCCCACTTTCCCGACCTGACCTTGGGTCACATCTTACTTGTGGGAGTAAGATAAAAACTGGCCTTGTGCCTAACTCCTGGAGAGGAGTAAATCAATACTACAAACGCCACAGTTAAGCCGAACACTAACCTAGTTAGACAATATATTTGTCCTTAAAATATCACTGTTGCGTTTGACCAGAAGGATCTCTCAACCTGGATGTACAGGTATTCCAGAATTGATACATTTTTCCTTGTTGTCTCCATTCTCGCATTTTATTTCCGCAGAAATCTTCATCGCCAGTAAATACACTAACAGTCACGATATTTTTATTGACCTACAGTACAGCCATAAGTAGTAGTAGTCCTTTGGATGGACCAAACTCATCCCCGTTATGTGGCAGCAACCAACCGTTTATTTATCCAGGTATTAACTCGTTTAAATAATACTCACTTACTTCATTAGACATCGGATAGTCGGAAATCAGAGTTTTAAGCTTATCTTGCACATAACCTGCTATTTCCATTGTCCAACACAAACTCCTTTCCGCTTGTCAAATTTTACAACAAAATCAGCTCTGTAAATACCAAGTGCTGCGCAGATTGGTTGTGTCTTACCAAACTCGACACTTCCATACTGCATGATGCAAACGCCGCTGAAGTAGCATGTCAAAATCAAGACGTTTCCCTTACTTAACCAGCACGTTGATTGTAGCAACGTTATCAGTCTCTGTACGAATATTTATGGTGGCAGGTCTGCGTAGTGCAGGTCAATGTGGTTACAACCATCTTCTGCTTTGACTAAGACTGGCATGCCTTTGCGCTCAAAATGGAACGTGAGCACCCAGTATTGAGGATAGACAATCATGTTGTATCATCAAAATAGACGGTAACGTCAGGTAACGATAAGTTAACATTCTGACTGGGGATTTTACTGGCGCTGATGTCTCCTCCCCAACTCCGTTTCCAAGACAATCTCTGACAAGATGACCAGTCTTATTAAAGCGATAACAGCGTTGACGGATGGTCTGTACGAAGTCTCTCGCGTAATGATTAGAACTATTGCGTTTATAATACTGATAATCATATCGTTTCATGCCAACAAGTTTGTAAGTGATTTGGGTAGGCTGTGCCGTAGCCACGTCCGGTTTCCTCACTTCAAAATGGACTTTCATCGACGCTCAGTCTTGAGCCAACAGTTCTCCTAAGATCAGACCTGGATGACGACTGACACAACCTTTTCACAGGTGCCAAAAAGCGCCCCGTACAAACACGTACATCATTATATGTTCTAGTATTCTTCTAAATAGGGCAGATAGCTTCCGAAAATCCGCCAAATAAACATCTACAGGCTCACCCGGACGCAACACACGTTCTTTGAACTTCTGATATCTCGTAAATCTGCCATCAGTAAAGACAATGTATAATGCTTCTTCTTTTATCTGCACTGCACCGGCTTTCTATTCTTTAGTTACTTGTTGGTATACTGCGAACGCCCTCCATTAATTAGCCGAAGTAGAATGACATAATAAAGTTGCCCCACTCCATATCAGTTACATACTAATTCTATTGTCCAAATCTATTTAACAACTGGTTCAGTCCCATCAAACTCATGAAAGGTTCTTTAGTAAAAAACGGGGGCCTATTAGAGGCCGAAAAAGCTTTAAATCTAACTGTAAAAATGATAGCAACGCAGTCAAAATTTAATACAGATTTCCATTACAATCCCTTTTACTCCGCTAGTCTGCGGCTCGCTGAGAATTTACTCATAGAATCCGTCAGATCATTTCCAACTATAAAAGTCGACAATTGTAAATAGAAGCCTTTTTTACTCTGGCAGATGCGCATGCACGACATGCGAATCATCTCATTCTCTATCCAGCTGGTTAGGGTTCGACTTCTTTGTCACAAATAGTGGAAGTAATAAGAAGGGTTTTGGGAAAACTGTAAAAAAGGTTAGAAGAAATTAGAATCAAAGGAATGGTTGAACCCATGCAACTGACGACATTGGTGAAAGCAACTGGAAAATGAAGAGAAATCCACAAGTGCTAAAATCAGCTCACATAATCACATAACGCCTATCAATCCCACGTAAACGTACATCGAAAAACATTGATAAGTTCATGTAGAAACATAGACGGAACTTAACACGAAACCAAGGGAACTGAAATAGCAGATTCGGTTGGTACTACGCAAAATAGACATGAACGATCAACGAAGATCGAAGGACCAAATATGGAGAGCACAATGCAAACATTCACTGGAATGGGACGCAGTTGACTGCAATGCCTAGGAGGCCTATTAAAACACAAGTTCCAGAGAAAGCCAATGACTGTTATCAAAGAGAAATCAATAATTAACGTCCACTGTGAGAATTACAAAATGATTACCAACAGATACTGAAAAAGGAGAGGGTACTGAAAATCTGGTACCCGTGTCAGGAAACACACTTCTACTGCATTTGAAGGAACACTGCTAATAACTCGTGTGATAACTTTTAGTGAGAACATAGGTTAGAATCAGATGACCACGACTACATGTGCTTTAGATTGACTTTACATCACATCGTCAGTTACTTATATTTCTTATACCGCTCCCCGCCGACACATGACTGTACTCTGCTAAACTCTGTCTCTGAAAGCATTGATAGAGCACTCTTAATTGACTCGAATGCCCAGATACATGTATTTTGGGATTTTAATGCCCACCACCGCAACTGGTTGGGATTCTCCAGCATTACTGACGTAGCCGGCGACTCTACGTATAATTTTCCTTAGCTCACTCCCTCTCTCACACTGTCGATTTTCCGACCCGCATCCCCGATCGAGTAGACCAACAAGCCTCACTTCTAGACCTCTTTTTGACCTCAATGCCCGAGGCTTGTGTGACGAAAGCTCATAACCCACTCGGGAATGCTGATATCATTGTGCTAATGATACATATCACCCTAACAAGTCGTCCAAAATCTGATGAACCGTTGCTCAAAACAAGATACTACGAGCAGGCTGACTTCGAGTCAATTAGAGATCACACCAGTGACGCCTCATGGAGGGAAACCTTCTCACTACATTCCAACCAGTGTGCAAACGAATTAACTGAATGGGTCAAAGCAGGCATTGAAGTCTATGTCCCCATGCGAAAATTCTTTGGCAAGCTCCACTCTCCTCAATGGTTCACTTCAGAATGTGTAGTTTCCCTTTTCTGAGAGGCAACAAGCATTTCGTAAATTCGGCCGCCATAAGTCAGCTACTAATAGACATACATTTATAGAGTCAAGTAATAATTGCAAGGCCGTGGTAGGCGAAGCGAAGAGAAGGTATAATGAGTTAACAAAAAAACGCATCCACTCACATGAACTACTAACTTGCGATTTCTGGAAAATCTACAATAGTGTTGTGAATAATGGTCAATCAACGATTCCCCCACTATCAAACCACAATGATGTCGTATGCACGGAAACTGATAAGGCTGAACTACTTGCCCAGCGTTTCGCTTCTAACTCTACTTTAGACTCAGATAACCACCCCCTCCCTGAATTCCCTTTGCGGACCGAAACAACACTTGATAACCTGGCCATCACCCCATCCCAGGTCAGCGACATCATAAAATACCTTGACACCTCTAAAGCTTGTGGGCCTTATCTCATACCTGTAATAGTAATAAAGAAATGTTCTGCTGAACTGGCCCCTGTCCTCTTCAAACACTACAATAAATGCCTAGCTGAATCTTGCTTCCCCGATAGCTGGAAAATTGCCTCTGTGGTACCAGTCTACAAGAATTCTGGAAATAGAACCGACCCTCAGAACTACCGCCCAATCAGTCTACTGCCGATCTTTGCCAAAATCTTTGAATCCTTAATCAATATAGCGAAACTTTTATCTGACCGCCAGTATGGATTTAGACAAGCACGATCTACTTCAGACATCCTAACGGTCATCTCTGTACGCATGTATCATACACTCGACTAGGCAGGAGAAGCTAGGGCAGTAGCGCTTGATATATCCAAGGCCTTTGACAAGGTATGGCATAAAAGGTTTCTCCAGAAAATACGCTCATACGGTATTACTGGGCAACTACTTAATATAATTAGATCCTTCTTAAACAAAAGAAAAATCCAGGTTGTCCTCGATGGCCGCTCATCTAAGCAACATGAGATGAATGCTGGTGTACCCCAGGGATCTATCCTTCGACCTTTGTTGTTCCTGATCTATATAAACGATCTCCCTGATGACATAGTCTGAGATTGGTTTATTTGCTGACGACACCACGCTTTACTCTCGCCATGTTGGCAAAACAGACGCGATCATATCCGAGGCAATGGCTGAATCTTTAGAAAATGACCTCCAGGCTGTAGTGAATTGGGGTCATAAATGGTTGGTAACTTTTAATGCCGCAAAGAAAAAGCTCCTTTCCTTCAATAACTACAAGAAGCCTCTCCAACCACCGATTGTCATGGCAAATAACACCCTACCTGAGAGTTCATCATTCAAACTCCTCGGCCTAACCTTCACAGGTAACATGAATTTGAACAGATACATTGAACACATTGCCAAGGCTGCCGCAAATAAGGTTGGCTCCCTCTACCGTGCTAGTAAACTCATCACACCTGACATATCCTGTATCTCTACAAAGCCACCATCTGCCCATGCATGTTGTATTGGTTCCACATCTGGGCTGGTGCATTATATTCTAGTCTCTCCCTCCTTGACAAGATCCAAAAAAGAGTAGCCAACCTAATAGGTCCCTCACTTTCAACCAAGCTCCAGTCCCTGTCCCAATGTAGCATCCTTATGTTTGTTTTACAAATACTTACATGGATTATGCTCCGATGAATTGGCTACTCTGGTTCCCCCTCGACGTAAATTCACTAGACTTACTCGACAATCAACTAAATCTCATACATTCACTGGTGAGGTCCCCAGATGCCGGACAGCCTACTACTCAAATAGCTTCTTTCCTCGTGCTCCTGGCCTCTGGAACTCCCTCCCTGCTCGTTGTTTCCCCGACAGTACTGACATGCAGAAATTTAAAACTACTGTAAACAGACATCTCGCTGCGCAGATCCCAATGTAGCCCCTTACGTCTACAGTGCGGCCTGCCTTGTTTTGGGTAAACCATGTTAAAAATAATAATGATAATAAAAAGAATATTAACTATGTTGAAAATGTTAACGACACAACTGAGCCAGCAGATTTACCACCCTTTTAATAGCTTTGTACTAGTTCGCGATGGAGAGAAGGGTTGCCGGAAAGATATATAAAGGGTAACATGACTAGTAAGAGAGCAACAAAAATATCATTAAAGTTCTAAAAACAATAACAAAACAAGAAGCAGAGCATTACAATGGAATTGATCGACTAAAAGTAAGCCTACGACATAATTCCCAAGCGTGGATGACTGAATACGTAAGTATGTACAAAGTATCTGACAAAATTATCAATTTTATGGAGAAATACATGGAAAATGGAACGGGCAGCTTGAAGACAAAACCTGACAGAAATAAGAATACTGACAGGAATTTTCAAGGATTACTTTCTGTCCCCACTACGTCTTATGATAACGATAATGCCATTGAGGATATGCAATGCAGGATATTAATTCACAGACAAAAAAAGAAGATATAACTAACGTTATATATCTGAACGACAACAACTATTGGCTAAAAAACAAAAAGGAGCAAGAAAACACTTATACATACAGTCTGAATTTTCGGCAAGGAGATTCGAATGAAATCCGAAAGGGATATGTGAGTGCTAATATAGATAAAAAAAGAGACAGCGGAGGGCTACGTACGACTCAACTGGGAACACATGATGCTACTTGACAAATCTTATACTTATTGATATCTAGGAAATCTGGAAACCGGCGCCTTTCAATAAGCAGAAATGAAAGAGAAGATAACAAGAAAAAACATGTGAAGAACAATAAAACTAGTAAAAATAGATTATATAGTAAAAGTTTTATCACAGAAATGAACACCCAGGCAGTATCGCTAGTACGATGTTCTTGACCCTTCATATGCTAGACAAAAGAATTGCTACATATAAAGTTTTCTTTTATTACATTTAAGAGCTGCATTACGTCATCAAAAAATCAAATTACAAATTAAGTTTTTCAAATACCAACAACAATCAATCGATCTTTAACAATATTTTTATTTAATAATATTTCTTGGTTTTAAGTTTTACTTTTTTCTCTTTGGGCCTTCATCAGATGACATAACATTGAATTCTCATACCGAAGCATTATAGCAGGCCTACCCTACTATTTTAGACGTATGTAGGGGAAAGTATATGAGATAATACCTTTCCCAAGTGTCTCAGTGCACTATATTATATGCGGCCAATTTGGCATAATAGCTGTTAGTTTACTAATGGGTCTCGAGACCGGGGTTCAATCATTGGTCAGGTCATACGAAAGACTTAAAAAATAGTACTTGATGTCACTTTCTAAACACTCAGAATTATCAGGCGAAGATAAAAGGTAAGTGGAGTAATCCTAGTAATAGATTGACGCCTTCTCCTACACCTCGGTGTAATAATTAATTAAAAGAGAGCCTTCGGGTCGCCATCGACTATAATAGACCACTTTACGTGTTTTTATATGTCTACGTCAACTCCTACTGGAAACTTCTTAACGACAACTCTGTAGCAATCAGTATTCTCATGATTGATTGATAGTTTTCATCTTTAAATGATCAATGATTCCATGTATTGATGTTGCAACCCAACCACTACACTTGACAGTGTAATAGCCTTTGTACATAATTTTCGTTTGGGGTTACTGCCCAGACGATGTTATTCTTTCACTGATCCATACAACAGAAAATGAACCTCATCAACCGCAAAGGTATTCATTTGAACAGTGATAAAGACTGTTGGGCATTCATGACTCAACCTTCGTGAAGAGGTCAGGTATAGGATGAAGTGTACTTGTTCTACATATGGTAGGCTTGGAGAAAAGACTTTGAATTTCATGCACGATTTTATTAGTGAATGGCATAGCTTGGGGATCACAGTGTATCTACTGGTAATACGTAAATCATTCGTGCTAAGGGGGCAATATTGGGAATCATCGAAAATGTGTAGTATACATTTGAGTCAAGTGTTCAGAAACCCGTTATACTCCTAAAAGTTAATTAGATTGTTAATGAAGCAACCGTATCAATTTACTGGGCTGAACTAATAATATTCGCAAACCGGCCTTTGTGCCGAGGAATATGATAACCCAGAAATATGACGCATATATGCTGAACTTAATCCGTTGCTCTAACATCAAGAATTAGGGAATAATAGATACATTATCCTTTTCGTTAGTCTGGATTTATTTACCCAAAGTAATTGATCAATTTTCAAATTCGCTGTGCGGAATGATTACATCGCTATTTGATCAGTATCTTCTTCGGAAATAACCCCAAATAGAAAGATAAGATCATTTCCATTTCATGGATGTTCTTTCTTTGATCTGATTTCAATAAACAAGCGTTATTAAAAGTTGATATTAACATATATTATCAAAAGATGAAACGGTCTTAATTTAAGCAAAAATAGTAACGTTAAACCATTAGAAATTTATCGGATCAATTTCAGGGTTTCTCAGAAACCACACATTTGCGTTGGTATTTATTTACCGTATCTGCAAGTAGATAGGCACAAGGCCAAGTAAGATTTTAAATAGCCAGCGCACTAGGTTAATTGCGATCTGACCTACAATAAATGCATGTGCAGCCCCTGTGCATTCCTCGTTTGAAGCGCCCGGGGCGATTAGCCATAAGCTAACGCCTTCTTAAAGAGAGAAAGTTAAGCCTGGGAAGGTGGACATCATAGGACTGAAGAGAACAATACCTCAGCCCAACAGCAACACAGCTATAGTCAGACTGATTGTCGTATACGTATCATCGACTGGTACGGATAACACTTACTTAAGCTGTTCCAGGTACATATCAACCACATAAGGCATCTGTAGTATATTGGCTACCAAGTTCAGTGTTTCCAAACAGAGGAAATTTGATGTTTATGTAGGGGCAGTCAAGCTCGTCTTAGAAGCTCGGAGTTCAACTTTTTAATTTTGTTGTAGCGATTTTCTCATTAGGTTATATTTCAAGTGTTTTTTTTTCAGTAAACATAATTTGTGGCGTTAAAATTTGATTTATTTGTCGTGTCTCACTTTATTACCGCGCTATCGCCGTTCATTCGCTTTGCAATAAGTGGGTGGTCATGGGATATACTATTTAATTAATCGGGCTTAAAAATGCGATCCAAACAGTTTCTGTCAAATTCCCTTTAAATATCTATTTCTCCTCTATTTACTACCAAGTGGAAGCAATAATTTTTCTGACATTTTTTAAGAACTTCTTATGTAGAATATAAACTCTCTTTTAATGTTATCGTGTTTTTTTCATGCTCTGTTAAACTTTATTTAAAACGATGTATAGGCGTGTTAAGCTTCTTCAGATTAATCAGTTCAATTTTCAATAAGAAATATTTATCATCAAATGGGATTAAAACATTCGGATTTTGGAGGTGTTGCATTGCAAAAACAGGTTAAAAACGATTGTAGAATATGTACGTTTTGTATTATTCGAACTACTTTTCTCATCTTGGCTGTTATCTTCACAACGTTTCAATCGATGTAACTTTCGACCTTTTTAAGTGAATCTTGTCGAACTTAAATACCTGTGGCGGAACGGATACAAGTGCTAAGTAATAATCAGTTCTATGTTACAGTGGTCTGGAGATTAAGGGGTCAATCCTCAGTACGGGCGATACTAAGACTACAATTACGAATTACTTAAGACTTCTACCCGGTCATGGCTGACGGAACGAAAGCAAGTTACCCCCGTGAGTTAAATAAAGGGTACGGTTCGAAATGCCGTACAAATTCCCAAGTTCGATAAAAATGTTCCCGAGTTAGACAGAATGCAATGAAAAAGGTCGGAGGTGACGTTGTTAGAATAACATCAAGGATGAGAACAGTAGTCCAAATAATCGTAATTACTAATCCGCATCTAGATAATTCTTAGAGAGTATAATATATTTCAGTCTATGCTAACATACAAACCGGCATTGCCACGGGAATGAATGTGCACAACAGATGGAAGGCTTGAACGCAACTATCTATTTTTATTGTAAATTTATCACATTGCTCTGGATTTGATGAGGACCACTATTGTCACTTGCCATATTACTGCTTTTTGTTATATTTTACATGAGTTTCGAAAAACCATCTCCTGGCACATCTGCCATTTCCTCGGTAATAATCCTGACACAAGCGCTAATCCTAATATATTTCAATTTCTATTCTAAAGTTTTGTATTTCTATAATTATCAAGTTATAAGTAAAATAGCATAAAGTATAAACATTTGTTATGCATGAGTTCCAAGCGAGAACAGAAATACAACAATATAATCGTACCTCGAAAAAATATACACTTATACAAGCACACTTGGCGAGGTATGGTTATGAGAGGCTTAACTCCAAATATATAGCGATATTGGTAGAATGTGTAGAAAGAATGTTGAAAACGGTATTTTTCACATGAGGTTAAATTATTCTGAATAATGGAACATTCACTAAAAATGTAAACTTATAATTAGAGCTAAGTGTCCGGATATGAGGTTACAGATAGGGAGTCTGAAATAAGACGTGGTAAAGAATAGAGAAATATCTTATTTTGCTTGTGTGCAACGTGTGTTACGTATTGGCTTATTCTACACGTTCTCTAAATCAAAATCACTGACTTCAAATGTTCTCGGTGGTCTCATCTCTTTTTGTATATTGACGTTCCGGCCTGGTCCCGACATCGTTGTTGTCTTCATTATTATCGTCTACTGAGCTTCATTTTGCCATCACTATCATCATCGTCTAGTGGGCTGAATTTCGTCGTCATCATCATCATAGTAGGAATGTCTGTAGACAAGAACTTTCCATACGCAGAAAAGAAAAAAGCGAGACCGACGGAAAGAAATACTCGTCATACGAATAAAATTCACGCATTAACATTAAATAGAGAGAGAGAGAGAGAGAGAGAGAGAGATAGAGAGAGAGAGAGAGAGAGAGAGAGAGTCCAGAACTGTTCTTCTAAACTTATTTACATAGTTACAGGGAAGGATGGGGGGGGGGCTTAGAAGTAGAACTATCCACTTTTTTCAGATATTAAATTCCGATTTACAATTTTTTTAATCACATCCTGAATTCGAGTCTGCTCGTCACCACTTCCAAAAACTGACGGCCGAAAAAACGCCTTTTTTTCTTTCACACGGTATCGTTACGTCACTCTTAAAGTTGATACTGAATTTGTCATAACACATTTATGTCTAACCTTTTCTTGAACTCCCAACTTGAATATAATTTGTTTACATTTCAGTCCGGAAGGCGGACTTGTTTTTAAAATTTTCCTGTCAAGTTAACTTACACTGGTTCACCTAGATACTAAATCGTTATTTATATTATCCTATCCATTATGTAACATGTGTATCCTAATTCAACGTTAAAAAGCATGACACAATTGAACAACAATCTTGTTTGCGATTTGATTTTGTTACGATATTAGAGAAAAAAGTGGTTTGTACCTCATCACTGCAGTTACTTTTACTGTAGAATAAAATCGATACTTACTGGCTAAAATGGGGTCTAATCGTTCATATTTTACGTAATGAATAATACCAGCCTTCATATAAACCAGCTTTCTCATGTACTCTTAAATGTATTTGTTTGTAGCTCAACTGGTCAGACAGTTAAGCACTGGTTACTAAATTCAATAGTACACGCGAAAGCCGATTCATATGAAGGCTAATGCACGTACGTGACCAGAGAACAGGATTGTATCATTGTCCCTATTATCAGGCATGGTTATATGAGTTGCAAATTCCTCCATGGCATCTATTTTGTCCGAAAGATGAATGTCTACGGAGGAGGGATGTGTTGAGAATAGGGAAGTAAGGGCATTCATTGTGGAAACTGCATTGCGGCATATCACATCAGAACTCTGATACCTTTTCGTGGGGCAGTAATTGATCGTATAAAAATACCTGTGATGTATATTTAAGCTTTAAGATGCGTATTTTATCTTGCTAAAGTCCCTGTCGCAAAATACTCTTGGGGTCTGTTACTACTATTGTTATAAAACCCCATAATGAATATATAGCATATATATTCATCAAATGTCCATGCAACTACCGCTGCTTTGCTTTCAATTAGTGCGGATAGACCATATACATCAATGCTAAATCTACTACTTGCATATACGATGCACCAGCCCTCAGAGCGACACGAACGTACTTTTACGGAGCGATATGTGCATTGTCTCTGTAGTAGTAGGAATCCAATGCCTGTTTTACCACACGCTGGAGCGAGGTAAGTAGCTAGCTCTATTACATTTTTTTTATATTTACAGAGATTATCTCCGTGTTAGAATATAAACTCCCAAACGTGCTTCGCTATCACAAGTAAAAATAGAATGTTGAAAAGGATTGTGTATGTCACGTGATGTGTATTGTGGTTCGGTGATTCAGGTTTCTGGGACGCTCAGTTATTTCCCTTCTTTCAAAAATGGGCATCACTATTAGAGGCTAAAATGTGCTTCGCGTCATCAGACACCAGATCTATAGGCATACAGGCTGGATTTGGTCGAAATCATGCCATCTAAAGCATATATGCACGATGTCATCACCTACCTAATCCAACATGAGATACGTCACTGACGCTTACTAAGAGCGTGTAATGTCATTAACTGCCGAAAGTAAACAATGAAACCGTTAAGAAACCGTCATATTTTGTACATGCTTAATTGTGTATATATCTATTTGTAAATGACTCAGATTTTCTAGTATATATATATATATATATATATATGTATATATATATATATATATATATATATAGTACATGTATTATTTTTGTTTCCTAGATGTTAATCCAACGAAACTCTAGCGTTTCTAAAAAGTGCTCAATGATAAGTGAAGCTGATTTTTATAATACTTTTTTTCTTATTCTTTCTTATTTTTAGCATAATTGGTTTATATATTCATTTTTTATTTATTTATTTTAAAACTGATATATATAATGTATATATATATATATATATATATATATATATATATTGTTGATCTTAATATTAAGTAGTTACTCTTACCCAACATTTGAGCTATAAGATCAGTGCGTGTGTAGTATACAGCTAGTCTTTATAAGGCGAAATATGTTTCAGCGCATAAAAAATAGTTATATGAAAATAACTAATTATGCATAATATAGTCTGGATTTTCATATTTTCTGGTTATTTTGGGCATAAGTGGTTCTTTCTTCTTTAAAACTTAAATTACTTCCGAGTTAGATTTCTTTCAAAAATTCAAATCTTTGCGATTTTAACTCCACATATTACAGACAAATTAAGAAATATTACCATAATTTTAATTTCATCTGAGTAGTTCAGAATTAATCATAGTTTTATAACAATTAAATTCAATTAATAATTTAATGACAAACCAATACCGTAATAATCAAATTTGACTTTTTAAAAATCTTATTAAAATTAAGAATTATTTAGTACAAAAACAAAAAGAAAACGTGAAACAATTAAAAAAACATTATTGGCCAACACTGCGTATGTAAAACCAGTATAACAAAATATACACACCAAACTATGTATCTATTCTTTGGTAAGTGTGCGTACAGTTTTCGATTATAATTATCTATCTAAAATATGGGAACGTAGGTGGGTTCGGTCGCTTTAATAAGTTGGTATACATATGTATTTTTTATGAGCAATAAAAGGGGCAAGCTTAATCTTTATTTTAATGATAATAATTAAACGCTAGAAAAGATTAATAACGTATGCAAACTTAATTTTTAAAATATTTTTATTTTTAGAAAGAGAATAAAATACCAATAATATCTTGATTGCTTTACTGAATTTTTGTTAAAAGAAAATCTTTTATTCTTTTGTAATTTAATGTATTTTGTAATTTCTATTTTTAATGTAATTAATGTAAATTTGTATTCTTTGTTTAGCGATTACTTTTTACTTGTAAATTAGGTTTGTTTTCTTTTATCAAATAGTTTCGTCTCAATGATTTCAAATAGTGAATAAGGATTAAATGTCGAAACGATAGCGAGCAGAAGAAGAAAGATAAGTATAATAATACATTACCCGACGTAGACAAGTTATTCGACTGGTATATACTATAACACCAGAGAAGTGAATGCAATTATGTTTATTGATATCAGTAATTATGTTTATTGATATCAGTAATTCAAAACAGGATATGCACGCCGGCGTGTTATCTATGTATTTTATTATACTATAAAATAAACAATTAAGCATATATTTTATATCTAATTCATCAGCTGTGTTTATTATCGTTCTTACTTTACAACTTTAATCAACGTTTTTTTATTAACGAGAAATGTCCAACGCAAGCATGATAAAAAAAACTAGCTAAAGTATTCGCCTATGTCGGGTTTCTCAGTCTTTCTACGTCTTATATATTTGAGGAAATTATTTATTGATTCAGATTAGGTACAGTTTTTAATGATAGTTTAATAGTATTTTTGTTAATAAGTTTATCTGGAGCTTTAAAATTGTTTTTATTAATAAAAAAAATATTAATGAATGTTAGTTTTAATAGTATTAGACAAAGCTACATTATTTTTTTTATTTTTATTTTTCTTATAATTTCAGTTATAATTAATGTGGAACGATTATTAGAGTGAAGTAATTAAGGATAGATATATTTTTATTTTTATTCAAAGCCATTGTGTGGGTGATAATATTTGATTTTGTATGTGGGATACTAAAGTTTTGATGAACACCGCTTGACTTGAACCAGTGTTTTGTGCATTTTACCCGTTTTTTCCTAGATCTCCCCCTACTGAATGGTGCTGTAGAGTCGATCTGCCTATAACAAGTTTATTCCACACAAGATCCGGTTTAATCAGATCGATTAAACCTTGTTACCCACAATAGAAACCGTAATGTATACGTCTTAAATATAATGATGTATATATATATATATATATATATATATATATATATATATATATATATATGAATAAAGAGAACGGAAAATTAATAATGTTCAAAATTTCTAAAAATGGCTGATGTGAAGGACAAAATAATGGCTACAATTTTAAACAAGTCGTGCGTTTATAAGGTGAAAATAATTTTTTCGAAAGAAAAACATAGACATTAAAATTCGAAATATGTAGTGCATCTATGAAGTTAAATGGATTTTTTTTTTAACATAGATGTTGCACAGAAGTGGGAATGTACTAGGATTTTCGGGAATGCGGTGTAAAAACAGATGGTCTACATCTAAATTTCGGTTTTATTCGTTTAGTATTATTTTGTTGCTTAAAAGAGATACATTGTAAAAGCCATTATTTTGTTTAATTGTTTTAGACTTCATAATAAGTGTTGATTAAAGAGAAATAAAATATGTTCTAAAAGTGTACTGCTGCCAGCCAGTGCACTCGTTTTGTCTATAAAAAGTACACATTTCGCATTTGTAATTTCGTCAGGGATGATGAGTTTGTCTCTTCTGTACCGTCGGTTATTCACATAAGAGACGTTCCTAGTATTTTATTATTCTATCGTTATTTCTATGGAATGTGCTCGACGGTGCTCCATTGTTTGGTTCTTATTTGTAAGACATTTACAGACAAGCACTCGTATTCTAACACTACGCCAAAAAAGACATTCCATTCTTTTCCAAGTGTATCTAGCGTCAAAAGAAATGTACACAAACATAGCTTTTTCTTCCAAGGACTTCTCATTTAGTGAACACATTACCACTGGAATACTTCTCTACAGTCTTCAACGTCATCATCTTCAAATCTAATGTCAACCAATGTTTTTCAAACCGTACTCTTAAGTAATGAAATGTTGTCCATTTTAAACATGATTTTTAATCTTCTGATAATAGTATTCATCATACCACTGACAATCTATCCATCGCATTAACCCTTTACACTTAAGTGACTTTTGACTTTCTTGAATGATGACTCAACATTAAAAAGAAAGTTCGGACACCACGGAATAGTGATCAGGTTCAATATTGACGAACATAGTTGATCCGAGATGAACGAGTTCCCAGCTTGATAATTATTGCACGATCGATAGCATTAATAATAGAACAAGTACGAGGAAAGCGGATTGCGCACATTGACACAATGAAGGTGCAACTGCGGTGCACGTTGAAAGGAAGATTACATTATGACAAAACTGTTTAGCAACGACAGAATGGAGACGTTGTGGAGACAGATAAAAAAACTGCATTCTGTGAATAATGCAGTGTGAGCAGATGGAAAATGATACACAAGAAACAATGCGGCTATTAAGTCACAATCGAATCAATTCTTTGGATTTATCTATGTAGGCTAATAATGTCAAAGCCAGCCAGGGAAACCATGTGGGTTATTAGAATATCTCAATTCGTCGAGAGACTTAATTTAGTTCCTGTAAAAGTGTCAGTTGAAAAGACTACAGAATAAAAGTTATCGGATCCATTACTAGTAGATGAGTAGTGGTGTTAAAACCTATATACCCATCGCCAACTCTAACACTTTTTCCTACCATGCTTGCGCTTAGTTTAGTCTTCTGAATACCACTACGACATACAATGTATAACATTAACACTGTAAATGTATTATGTTTATTTTTATAGAAGCCTGACTACTGAATAAATACTGAATAAAAACCATGACCCTGTGTTAATGTTCATTGTTGATATTAGTATGTAATCTTTAACTTTTTCCTTATTTACGTCTTAGTTACATATACAGTCTATCGGATTATCATATTCTAATAATCTCTCTCTCTCTCTCTCTCTCTCTCTATATATATATATATATATATATATATATATATATATATATAATCCTACATGTTGACCTATTTGTTTCTAACGGGGTCGATAAATCTTTCTAGGATATAAATAAGCGTTTTTTTTTCCTGAATTAAAAATGGCTTCATAGAAAGACACAATAATGTAAATAATTTAAATGAAATAATTTCTATGAGCTCTTATAAAACATATGATCTACTACTTTGATGTTTTCCTACATACTGATGAACCATTCTCTCTCTTCTCTCTCTC
Source organism: Sepiola atlantica (assembly GCA_963556195.1). Taxonomy (NCBI): domain Eukaryota; kingdom Metazoa; phylum Mollusca; class Cephalopoda; order Sepiida; family Sepiolidae; genus Sepiola; species Sepiola atlantica. The sequence goes on along the minus strand of OY744533.1, from coordinate 20,861,732 downwards.
CCTCTCTCTCTCTCCCTCTCTCTCTCTCTCTCTCTATATATATATATATATATATATATATGTATATATATATATATATACAGGGTGGCCCAAAAGTAGGTTTACAGTTATCATTTAATATTTGAAGTTTTTTAACAAGGTTATTCGAAAAACTTTAAATAGGTTAAATATTTATAAAAATAACTGTAAACCTACTTTTGTGGCCACCCTGTATATATATATGTGTATATATATATATATATATATATATATATATATCCTTTCTGCAGCAATACTTGTAAAAATAAATCGTGTTTCCTGAGTGATTTGCGTGCCCGCACACCGAGATTGTAATCATGTAGAGATAATGTTGAGATGTATTGTAGTCGCAATACGATCACTGTGAATATATAAATATATATATATATATATATATATATATATATATATATATATGGAGATTGTAGTTTGCTTGAATCATTGCTGGTAAATATAAGTGTAGGTTTGTAATCCGAGGCTAGAGCAATGTAATATAGGTACCGGAAGGTGGAGAAGGTGAACAAAAACAAACGAGAAGAGAAAACAAGAATCTCAAATCAATTTATTAATATTTCACGTAAAACGGATTCAATACCGGAACAGTAAATAAAAAAGTAGTTACTGTCAGGCAAATAAAAGTTCCGGAATAAGGTAATCTTAAATTTTCGAAAGAAAAACTTTCATTATCAAAATACCAAAAATTAACGACTGAGTGGTCGAAAAAACGAACGAACAAGATGCAATGATCAACTATTGTTGACAGAATACAGCAGAGAATAAAGAGTAGGCACGCAGAAAATGTCATAATTTAATTATATAATTGTACAGCTAAAGTTATCATCTTATTAATATTTGTTTATTTATATACTAATTATCATAATTTGTTTATTTTTTTATTTTATTTTATTTATTAACTTTTTTTCTTTATTTATTCAATGTTAATTGATAGGAGGGGCGAGGGGGTAAGACATTTAAGAGTAGTATGATGTCGATAGTATACCACTAATAATACCCTTTTCCTCGTTTCAGCACTTACATTGTGAATAAAGTTGTAGAAGTAAATATGTCGAAGAATGCTGTGAAAATTAACCAACTTATGAAAGACAAACATGTGCTCCGTGACAAATAATTATTAGAAGCAACGTCACGACTAATAATTGAGGAATGGTTCAGTGGCAATACTTTACAGTGCAAATAATTTACAAGAAAACGACACAGTTTTACAACTGAATTTTAAAAAGGAAATATAAACTTAAACAGATCAATTTAGAATTAACGCTCAACATATTCGGCAAAGTCGGTGCGCGCATCTCTAATGGCACACAACACCGGCATTTTCTGTTACTTCATGATTAGTGACAATGTAAATTCGATGATCTACATCACTGGTGTGACACCTATCGCTTTGTACAGCTCCGAGTGCTTGCTGACAAACAGGAAGGCGAAGATTCCACGTTATGGAAACCAAAATGCTACACTTGATCTCGGAAGTCACACTGCCCGACCTCATTTGTAATAAAGACATCCGATTGAGGACAAAGTGACGGTAAAGCAGGAAAAGGGTTGGAGGCGTGCCTATGGCCGAGCACGACACTGGTGTGAAACTTGCTTTTGAATTTAGAAGTTTTGGGGAAGCGACCGAGAGGAAGACCGATGATGAGATAGGCAGACGCCCTAAACAATGATCTCCGTATAACCGGCTTTCACTCGGACTAAGCCTTTGATCGTGCTAAGTGGACACAACATTCCATTATTGCGGACCCCGCCGTCTCTCAAAAATAACACTAAAGAAAAATAATAAAAATAATATAGAATTTTTAAAAGTTCAAACCTTAAATTAAAGAAATTATTCAAATAAATATAGACCAAAATCTAATTAAAAATGATTAACATATGATCGGCATCTAATTAAAAAAAAACTTTATATTTTGTGCTCCCGTGTTTTTTGACGCCTAAAAACATATATAAAAGTTAGCTTAATTAAAATCGAAGGCTAAAATAAAGTTGAATGTTGAGCCGTTTTATTTGCACAATCAAGAAAATCTCATTACAAAATATGAAAAACGGGAATTTCCATCCCCAAGCGAGAATCAATCCGCTCCAAAAATAAAAAATGGCGAAGTTTTTTGTTTAGTGGTTCATTAAGCGATGCTTTTATTTTGTTAAGACGGACAAATTGAATTATAACTATTTTGTTTATGGTTTTTAGGACGTTTTATTATTTTCAAATGGTATTTTTATTAATTCAAAATATTCATCTTTTGTTATTTTATGTATACGTTACCGTCTGTCTCGTGCGAATTATGTAGTAGAAAAACGAACATTATGTTCTTCTTAGTGTGTGTCTCATGAATTAGTTGTATTTCATAATCTGCTATCACTCTCCCATTTCTGCATCCTCTATATCTCTTATATATATATATATATATATATATATATATATATATATGAACATGAATTCGAAAGTTTTTCTTTTACTTATCATTCTTATATTTCAATAAAAATGGTTTACTCTTATTTGATGCCACAGTGGCTTAGTTGGTATCCAAGTCATTCCACTGAAAACGCTTCCATCAAACCCACATGACACTTGTGTCTTATCTCCTGGTGGGGGGATAAAGAGAAATCACATTTACAGCCTTGATAAAGTGGTGGTTTCTGTTTTATTTACAAAAACAAATAACACAACATAATATTTTGTAAGTGCTTAAACAGTGTTTAAACAGATCATAATAAATTAATGTTTGACGTTATTCATTTGTAATTCTATTTTACTGTGTTTGCTATATATATGCACTAGTTTTGTCGATGTTTACACAAATATATTAAGGTGATTGAATAAAAGTGAATCACCCACTAAAACATTTGTTAAAAGAGGTTATGTAAATTAAACTAATATCACCCTAGAAAGAAAGATATACTGAAGAGACATAATCAAGAAAGGTTCATAGAGAAATAAAAAGGGTGACTGACTTTTTCCCTCCTTTCTCTTTCTGTGATTTTTCTATTTTCTCTCACGTTCGTTAGCGAAGCCATATTTTCCTTTTTACTGTTTTGTTTTCATTCAATGATTCTTTTGGTCGCGTGCTTAAACGTTTCGCATTTGTACTTACTGTGTGTGCTATTTTTAAATTGTAAGTTTGAAAAAAGAGCCCCCTTCCATGTTGACTACTCTAAATTAGAGAGCTTACATGTCTGCTTAATTTAGCAGGTGGATACCCGGATTTCGTCTAATTGGCTATTGTTTCTCGGGTTCTGAACGATAAAACTGGATGCTGGTCTTGATTTAAGAAGTGTTATTCAAAGATAAAACAGATGACACATTTTTAGGTTCGCTTGCACGGGAGAGAGATATTAAATCCATCTGCGCCACTCCCTCTTTCCCCGCCTAGAGAAACATACCAGGTCTTTTAAGAACCTCCTCGGTCGAAGGTCAGGAACAAGAGATCGACTAAACCTCATACGGTAATGACGTCACTTCTGACACCCGTTTTTGGCTCCTACGCTCTCTTTCAAGGAGCCCTCATACTATCTGCAACCACCACTATCTAACAGCCACAAACACCATCGCTCAGAACAATTGAGTTTTTCTTTCTTTTTATTTCTTTATGGTTTTATTAAAAATATAAGTAAATTTGTATCAAGATTACCTTAGTGTTAATTCCTGTTAATATGAATAAATGTTAATGTGTATCTATCAATATGAATACATACGAATGTTTTTATCATTTTGTATTTAAACTTTAGCTTCAGGTATTTCAAGTAGCGAACTGTGTGAAGCGATATCAAGCTGGGAAAGCCAGCTTGTATATATTTATATTACACCGTTAGAGTATTTAAATTATTCTTGAGTAAACATTTTCCTCACAATCCGCACTTTAAAGAATCGATATATTATGTTCTGAACTAAATTTCAAACTGTTTATATTTGTGAAAAGGACATCAACCTAGCTACATTTTGACAGTGAGATCGAAATTTTTATCTATAGAGAAAAAGTTACATTAAAATATGTTTTTACCAGAGTGAGGGAGTTACACGTGTGTCACATTTTTATTAAAATATAATTTGTTTTATTCAATTAAATATAATATTCTGTTTTAGACTCAAATGATGGAGGAGGAATCCAAATATGTCGATTTTATATAACAATAGTAAGTAAAAGCAGTGATGAGCTAATTTTTTTCTTCTGCTTACCATGTTCAGTATTTTACTCGTCTTTCTGTGTTCTCTCCAATAGTGCCACGTATTTCTCCCCCCCCCCCTGATATAAAAACCGGTTTCACCATTATCATAATAATCTTCCCTATATTTCGATATTCTTTTTTCTCGAAAGTTAACCATTTATATGTTGTTTGTTCCCGACAATTCTGTTCTCCTCTTATTTTACATCGCTACCTTATCCTACCCACTTTAATGGTATTCGCTTCCATTGCATCTTCCGCCATTTTTCTGCATAACTCCGTGCTTACTCTTATTTTTGTTCACATGTCAAACTCCAGTTTTTATTCATCTCAGCTAATTTTCTGTCGATTCCGGCCTTTTCTTATTTTATATCTATTTATTTCGCTTTCCGGTGTTTTCTATTTACTTCCCCACGTTTCTATTTTTAACAACTTCGTTTCTTTTGATAATATATGTATTTTTAAATGTATATTATTATCACACCTATTATTTTATCGCCTACCATTTTTATTACTTTTCAATTCGCTTAGCCAAGCACAATAACATTTTTGTTCAGTTTTATTGGCCAACATTTTGGATAAAGTTACCTATCGTAAATTGACTTAAATTATTGAGAGAATTTCAAGCAGAAATATATGTGTATACATAATGCAATTTTATTTTTTTTATTTATCGGCACAATAAAACCAGTTCATCTTTGCATAGGAAGAAAAATATTACATTTCGAAAGATAAAACTCCCTTTTATTCAATTACGACTGAAGAGAGAATAAAAATAAGGCAAATTCCTAAAAGTAACATAAACCTATTCAATACCAGTTATGTAGCCTTATAATATTTCTTACGAAAACAAATGGGAGAATTCATTCTTATGCTGTGTCGTCAATAAGATGGAATCAGATTATATTTAAGTGATGTAGCGTGTGCCGTGATATGGATTAGATAAGCGAGGAAAGTTTATATGTGTGTTCCATTACGAACAAGTGGTTACATAGCGTGTATTGGATTGGACAAGTTTGGGTAAAACAGAAACAGTCCACTTTATGATGGCTTCCGGTTTGGAAATCGGAAATGGGCAAGCGGTGTTTATAAAAAGAAGTTCCTCATTATTTTCGACCGCCTCCAGTCATCTACAAGACTTTTTCCAGCGCTGTTGCTTAAAGATAATTTTTTCTGGAATATCTTGTTTTGGAATATGTTTTTACTATGAACTTCATTATATTTAAATTTTGTTGAATTTATATTTATAAATAAATGTATTAGACTATTATAACATTAAGATAAAGTATTTTTTAAATATTTTCAATGTAAACCTTTTTAAAAAGAATAAAAAGTATTTTCAAGCAATAAAACATTCCAATTCCAGAAAAGTTAATAGACTAATGAAAATAATATTTAAATATACATTTATATAAAAATACATACCAATTATGAAAGTTTATTTTAATTATTTGTAATAAAAAATATAATTATAAATTCATGTTTTATTATTTTGTCTTGATAATTTTTTTAAAGTGGTGAAACCACATCTTTAATTGCTTCCCACCCTCCCCAAAAATAAAACATCAAACCTAAATTATAATAAGTAACGAATTTTTGATAAACACCGCTTGTCGTTTTCCGATTTCAAAACAGTAAGCCGTCATCAAGTAGACTATTTCTCTTTCACCAAATGTTGAGTGACACCTTTCAGGGTCAAAGGTTACTCAAGACTGAAGTCGCGAAACCACGTGATTACTAGGCAGAGATGTTCAACCTATTTGTCAGGCGATACTTTAAGCATGAAATATGTGTCTATGGGCCGTCGTAGCGCAAAAAGGTAGGTGATGTTTTCCGTGGCTGTTCTCCTATTTTTAAATAAACCTATTTTGTAAATTAACGTTGAAGTTGAAGCGGGTTTGTATCCGTAGATAAGCAAGCACCTAAGTTCACGACGGCAAGAGAGTGTATAATGGAGTATACACGCATCAGTAAGTTAACATACAACAAAGTAAATGTAAGTGTGTCAAAATAAGAATGTAAAAAAAGAATAAATCAAAGAATATATTTACGTTTTTACAAAGTTACAAGTTATTTGAAGTAATACGTGTATATTGTTTATGTGTGTTTACGTAAGTTCATACATTTGAATGGTCTTTCTTTGTAGATGGAGGATTCGTTTGATTGGGGTGTTTTGTTTTACGGAATATAAACCCTTTTCGGGTTATTTAATGCTGAATCCGGTCATTTTCGTAAAAGTGTGTATGCTTCAAGTTCTTTATATCTTCATATATTTATTCATAGTGTTTTGTTTGTTTGTTTTTTTTTGTTTTGCGGCATCTCAACCTTTTAGGGTTATTTAATGCCGAACCCGGTCATTTTAGTTAAAGTTTTTTTTATATCTACAAATAGAACAAAATAGGTGACATACTACCAATAAAACACACACTTTTTCAGATCTCAGTCTTCAACAAATTCGACACTTGGTACGGGCCACGTCTTGCATCAACGCAAAATCCGAGAGAGCGAAACTCATAAGAAATCTAAAAGACCGAACCACGATTGCCATCGGCCAAATCACGAGAATTCCAATTGTAACTGACTAACAGGCTCAAAGAACTTGAAGCATCTCTATCAGATGTTTACACAACATGCGAGTTTATCGCCTCAACTAAGACATTGGCCATCGCTGGAAGAGACAAGCCACCAAAAACGGAAAGCTTTCTACAGAGACCAGACTACTAAAGGAGAAAAGATTAAAAGAAGATGTACGAATATTTAGAACATTGACAATTCTGAAGTATGCAAGACCTTCGATCGCCGAATGAATGAGGAATACGTAGAATTTGACCTATTCAAATTTGGATTACCAAAAATAATGAATACTTTAAATATACTGACATTTCAATGTGATTCTTGAAAACACACAAATATGAAATATCAATAACACATATAACACGGTCAAACCTTCCACAAAGTTTACCTGTAGAAAAAAAGTTGTTTTTATGTCCAGTCGTCTTATTGTTCTCAATTGTTGTATGTTATGATTAAGTGAGTTTGTTTTCCAAACTGAATTTGTGGTGGGGTTCGATCTTTTTAACCGATTTGGGGACTTTTATGGTTGTTATTTGGCTTCATTGTGAATTTCTGTTGTAAGTTGATAGCTAATGTCTGTGTTTAATTAAATAGATAAAAACGTTGGTGTACCGAGGGATCCGCTGAGGATGATAAATATATATATATATATATATATATATATATATATATATATATAATGTAGTGTGTGTGAGTATTCTAATGATTTTTATGTAATTGTTAGTATAATTTTTCTTCTAAGCATTTCAGAAAAATATATTCTTGTTCTTGGAAGAGTTGGTTTTGTATGAAGTGTTTTTTCTCGTCATAGCGTTTGCTTGAAAGCTTGGTTTTCAAATAAGGATAGTCATAAAATAAATAATCTAATGTAATGAAAAAAGGTAAACTGAAAATTATTCATATCTTAAAAAACGTTTCGTTCTTATTGTTTAAATAATTTTTCAAACATGACTGGTTGGAAAATAAATCATATCAGTTACGCGTATATATATATATATATATATATATATATATATATATATATATATATATATATGAAATCGTATAAAAAATGAATGGATTTTTTTTTTAATTCACATATAAAGATTTTCCATTTATCATCTGTCGACTACTTTTCTTGTTCTATTTCCTGTATTAGTTTATATCTCTCTCTTTCTATATATATATATATATATATATATATATATATATATAATGGTTGATGTTCAATATATTTATGTAGAGATACACTATGCAATATTTATTAGTTCGATAGCATAAGATTCAAGACTGACGTACCCTGAAAACAATGGTGTCGAACACATAAATATTTTATCATATCTATGAAGAAATATAGCTCTTGAAACTGTGTTACTATATTCACAAGAATATATATATATATATATATATATATATATATATATATATATATATATATATATATGATTGTGGATATATATATATATATATGATTTGGATATATATATATATATATATATATATATATGATTGTGGATATATATATATATATATATGATTTGGATATATATATATATATATATATATATATGATTGTGGATATATATATATATATATATATATATATATGATTGTGGATGTATATATATGATTGTGGATATATATATATATATATATATATATATATGATTGTGGATATATATATATATATATATATATATATATATATATATGATTGTGGATATATATATATATATATATATATATATATATATATATGATTGTGGATATATATATATATATATATGATTGTGGATATATATATATATATATATATATATATATATATATATGATTGTGGATATATATATATATATATGATTGTGGATATATATATATATATATGATTGTGGATATATATATATATATATATGATTGTGGATATATATATATATATATATGATTGTGGATATATATATATATATATTTCTATCGACAATCTTTATCGTTGAAATTTCAGCTGCTAAGTGATAAGTAGTGAGAAGCTACACCGAAGCTATATGAAAGAGCTGTTATAGAGCAAAACAGCTTGTCTACGGATTACTAAAATATACCCCCTTTTCTTAGTTTGAGCTCTCTGGTAAGTGAAATCGCAAACTGATACCGTCTTATAATGTCTTGCTTTTTCTGCAAGCTAATCGAGCTTCCAGGCAATTCACAATGTTTATCGCTTACTAGATCAAGCCACTTGAATCCAAGAACTTTTTACTTTTTGTGAATATTTTCTGATGATTTTGTAGTGTTGCAGAGACGATATTGACATAAAAATGTTGTTTGGCACAAGACAAATGAAACGGACCGTAAAAATATATCTCACAGAAATGTTATATTTTTGGAAATGTGAAAAAATAAAAATAATAAAATTAAACCACGGTTATTGGAATATAATATGAACCTGACTTATATTTGTTCTGTTATCAATAATTCACAATCATCGAGCTGAATCTTTTACGGAGACTAGAAAGTAAAAGGAACTGATAGTATATGCTAATACATATTTTGTCATTAATAATTTTATATATATATATATACATATATATATATATATATATATATATATATATATATATATATATATGTATATATATATATATATTGCCTGTGTGTGTTGAGAGGAGTCACCGTTAGTGTTTGTTTATCTCTGAAGTTTTTGGTTTGGTATATATCAGTCTATTGGAATAAGACTTACAAATACAAACGTCCTGGAGCATTTTCGGTTGTCACACATCACACATTTTCGTGAGACGCTAACGGTAATTTTCTAGTATGATTTTCTCTCGCTGAGAAGATATCAGCACGTGAACTTAATAATAAAAAAACTCCAAAAAGAAACTTTGTCGTGAACACGTTTTTATCCGATTTACATCGGAAACCGAATTATTCTCTGTGTTTGTTGACATATTATCGATCAGTATATCGAAGGCCGGATATATTTACATGTTTACTATCTATAGTACATGTTTTTACTCGACATAAGTACGCGTGCCTATATATGTATAGAGAGAGATAAATGAATGTGAATACACATATACATGTTAATCTATGTCCCCTAATAATGTCTGTTTTTTCTTTTTCTCTACATATCTATCATGTAAATCATTTCTCTCTGTCGCTACTTCTCTATCCTGATATATATATATATATATATATATATATATATATATATATATATACTGAAATGCCTATAATACTTACACTAGTACCTTATATTTACAATACATATCACGTGACCTCGCCAAAACTACTTGTAAATAGCCCGACTTGATAACAACCCTTTTAAGATGGATCAAGGCGGTTTTGAAAGTAATAAGGCTATCAGCAAATACGGCAGATACATCGGCCAGTTCCCTCTAGAAACCAAAAAACACATATGGAAAGTAGGTAGGATCAAAACAAAAGATACGCAGTCTGTTTTATTTAACGAAATATGATTAAGCTAAATAATGCGGCATATATATATATATATATATATATATATATATATATATATATATATATATATATATATATATATATATATTAGATATATATATAAACATTGATAAGACAGTCGACACTAATTAAATCGTGTTTAAACCATATGCGTCTTCCTATTTGTTTAATAATTTTATAAAAGCTTTACTCTTTATGTGGCATTTTTGAAAAGATAATGGTTTTGTGTGCATTATGTAAATATATATGAGCTGGATTAATTAATATATATATATATATATGCATTTAAAAAGGATGCATGGAAATCTCTCAAAGGCCCTTTCGACTATCATCTCGTCAGGAGAAAAATCGATAGTTTTTAATCAATGATATCGTCGAAAGAAAGAGCATAAACCAGCATATTCCATCAAAAATACGTCAGGGAAGGATAGGTTCCTTGTGTTACCCATCCTCTAATTCTTTGGACTCTGCTCTTGGTCAGCATTTGGTTGAAAACCCAAGTTGTGCCAGTAGCTATGAAATAGACCGTTTTGAGGTCATGCATAAAGCAGATTCCAAGAGCCATTTTAAAATATTGGAATCTGTCTCTATCGCTATTCGAAAACCTTCCTTGTGCCGGCAGAAGGAATGTGTCAGATCGATTAATCTCTTTGGGGAACTTTGAACCCCTCCTTTCTTTTTAAACTGATAGTGTAATTGCAGAATTCGCGCTGAAAGCGGCTGTCCTATCAACACTTATATATAAAAGGGATCCTGCACTTATCTCCGATTGGTTTAATACTCGCTTAATAATATACTTGTGTGAACTTTGTGTTTTATGACATCCAACAAACACCTACTTTATCCAACGAACTCAAACAACGCAAATATCAATCATAATAAAGTGTAATACGTTCAAACTCCTCAAAACAACCATATCGTCTACTCCCTTGAGTCTCTCTTTCACAAACAACAGAAGGCCTAGAATTACTCTCGATTAAGGAGAATCCTTCATCCTAGTAAACTCTCCAGATATGTTAGCACTAAGCAGAACTAATCTAAACTCATTTTAAAATGCCAGGATACCTGAAACTTTGCCGTAAAGACGCTGACAAAAATATGCACGGTTTCGGAATGTGTATCTATAGCCATCACCCCTTGACTGGAGTAATTAATCTAAAATCTGAAAAAAGAGCATACATAGGCTTTAGATCAACATTACAACATAGCGTTAGTTACATATATTTCCTCTGTCGTTCTCCTTCGACTCAGGAATGTACCCTACGTGACTACGTCTACGATAGTATACATGAATCACTTTTCTTGGATTCAAGCTGGAGAGAAGAATGAGAAGTGATATGATTGAGACTTTCAAGATAATAAATGACATTTCTAACTATGGTGGACATTTTTTAGTATTTCTCATAGATCTGGAAGGTTATTTTCAAGGCAGTTTTCAAAAACTAGATCTGCTAATCAGTTAAGATATTTTGCTCACAGAGTAATATGTTTTTGGAATAAGTTTCCAGGTCGTATTAGCAACAGCAATAGCGTGGATCAGTTTAATATGATGTTGGATGAATTCAGAGAAAGTGGTAGGAGGGAGAAATTGAGGGGGGGGGGGCACTTTTGGGAGTATCAAATGCAATATTTAACAGAATTTAATCTGGATATCAATAGTGTACTAAGAGTTTTTTTTTGTTTTTTTAGTAGTTGACTTGAGAAGATAGTTAAAGGGGAGGTGTCCAAGGAGGCATAACAAACAAATAAATAAATCAATAAATAATAAATCCATATATTTTAGGATTTTGATAACTGCCACAAAGATTTGCTTGGTTTACCCACAATCATGAATTTGAACATCTACTTACACATAACTACCGCCAATTACTCTTTTTTTGACTCTACGTATATCTAATCCCATTGTATTTATAGCCTCTATACTTATTTCTACATAATCTATATTTTCAAATTTAATTTGCTTTATTTTTTTTTCGCATCGTTTAAAGTTAGATTCCTAAATTTGAAATATATTTTAACGATTGTATCTAATTCATAAGAATGTCCTAGTAATAGGCTAAAGACCTGGATAATTTCCAATGCCTTAATTTCTTATATTCATTATTGTTCGTAAAATATCTAACATCACTGTAAATTTCCCTAATTCTCATAACCAGAGTTTTATACCCCCCCCCCCGAGTTTCTTATTCCTCATCCTTTATCCATATTCTCTATAACCTACCTACTTTAACATATATCCGATATTTAGTTATTAAATAGCTTTTATTGTAATTTATATCAAAATATTAATTCCAGTACTTTCTCGGCTTCTTTTCTGTTAATCTGCATATATTCCCATACCTCGGAAAATCTATTAATATACATTTTCTTACTTTGGCATATTGATACTTTAAAATAAACTCATTTAATATATTAAAATATATTAATACTTGAAACGATTTAATTTCTTGTATTACCAACATCCTCTCTTTATCTTTGATCATTAATTACTAAGTATTAACTGTATTAATTGATCTAAGAGCTCTGTGAGTATATATGTTTCAATGCTTCCCTTAAAGGTATGTTAATAGCAATAATCACTTATCTCTTAATATACACTTGCTTACTTTAGCATTTTCTATATATATATGACCTAATAATTTGTATACTTCATATAAAATTAATTACTGTACAACCATCCGGTTTTTACACATTATACTGCTCTTTAATATTGTCATATATGATTAAAATTATTTTTAATTCATTCTTAATCCCTTCTTTTCTCAGTTCCGTCGTTACATCAGCATATTTATATTTATCCTTTTCATAATTCTACAGTCTAATAATATTCTCTTACAGTTGAAATGATTTGAATAGATGTCTTTATATAGTCATATCATTACGATTGAAATAATCGTTTTTTGATTTTATAACCATGGTAAAAAGTTATTTTCCTCCCTTGCGTCCTTTTTTAATATTAATTGTTTACACTTAAAGTTCCCTAAGTTAATGCTCTATAATTTTCTTGTTGTTATTGTCGTTGGCGATCGTAATAATAATAGTTTTCATTGACTTTAAATACGTTGTAAGAATCATTATTATGTTGGGCGTTTCTAGGTTACATTATTATAAACAACAACTTAAACCATATTATTTCATTAATAAATAACTAGCTCTAACTTACAAACCGTTAACAAATATAGCAATGAAACTATTGAAGCGAATTTTAAATGATAATTTACAATACAATATTTCTAAAATATTTGCCTCTCCACATAATAATATGAAATCACTTCATTCTTGGTCTCCGCTAGTTTCCGATATTTCTTGATGTAATTAACCCTTTTAAAATTGTTTTAACGGTTTGTTGGCATTTTTCTATTGCCAAGTAAATACATTTAAATTCCTTTAAATTAAATATATTCCTTAATTTAATAAAATATTTATCATTATTGACCCTTGATTTTAATGTTATTTAAATAATTTTGGCCGTAAATATTGCTATATTTTGTTTTATAAATACATTCGTGAATACTTCAAATATGCTGTTTACGATTTCCCATGAATTAATTAAAAATGTCGTTTTCGATATGTCTTTCTTGTTTACGCTATTAATGGTCCCTTTAACGACGATGGATGTTTGCATTTTTACAGTTCCGTAATACATAGATACGCATTAATTTAGAAATAAATTAGAATAAAAATTATGTTTACACAATTTATTCCAATTTAAATCCCTAGCAATAATGTTCGATCATTATAATAAAAAATATCGTAGGATTTCTATTGCTGATCTTTTTATATTTGCTTTTATTGCCATTGATGCTACCGCTGCTGCTGCAATCATCATCATCATCATCATCATCATCATCATCATCATCATCATCATTATTACTACTACTATCATCACCATCATCATCATAACTACTAGTATTATTATTATTTAGCCCCACAGCTTAAATCATCAACAAGCAACTAAACTGAAATTATTTAAATTATCTTTTCCAAAAAAACTCTTCTTAATTATATGAAATAAAAATGCCTTATTTTCCGAACTTAGATCTCCATTCAGTGTAAACACTTTGTGCTAATACCTTTAACAGTTTTTTTCTCATTTCGTTAAATCATAATATTCGTTAGAATATTCGTTTCGTATTTGCTAATCAAAAAATAATTTGATTTTTATACGGTTATTATTAGTATCAAAATCTGTAATTTTAAAATAACATAATTACTTCGATAGCGTAAAACAAATCCTTAAATTCAAACAATTGTTAACACGGTAATATATCAGTATTTTTTTTCAATTTTCTGATATATTTTTCGAATAACCGTTTAACGCTGAATTTGCCTTATTTTAAACGTCAGCGTATTTTAGTTCTCAGCACTTTCACGTTACTCATTATTCTACTGATACTCATTATACTACTGATACTCATTATACTACTGATACTCATTATACTACTCACACTCATTATACTCACACTCATTATACTACTCATACTCATTATACTATTGATACTCATTATACTACTGATACTCATTATACTACTCATTATACTACTGATACTCATGATACTACTGATACTCATTATACTACTCATTATACTACTGATACTCATTATACTACTCATTATACTACTGATACTCATTATACTACTGATACTCATTATACTACTCATTATACTACTAATACTCATTATACTACTGATACTCATTATACTACTGATACTCATTATACTACTGTTACATACCCATTACTTGATATTACTTGAAACATAATATATCCGTGGAAATTGGGAATGCAAAATAATGTTTACCCCATGTTCATAAGTATTTTTCCTTGGAAGTATAAAGGTTTTCAGATCATTCACATGAATTAGTAATTCATTGAAAATTAATAATTGAAACCAAAACTTGTATTGCTAAATAATTCGTTTCTCTTTCGCTTATGGTGTTAACTAATCAGTAATAATACAGACAGAATAAATACAGTTACGACAAAACTACGTTGTGACTATTGGTGGCAGTTATGACCCAAGGATGAGACGCGTATTTTCTGTAACATACTGTTATTAATACACTCTTTTTAATTATACCACGGTGTGTTTTTTTTATTATCCTCCTGAAAGGCTACAACACGGGCGACGAGTGATTCGAGACCTACATCTCACAACGTTGTTGTTAAGAATTTATTAGAACATTACCGATATTTTTATCGCACAAAACTGGAAGCAAGGATGCGAAATCTATATCCCACAAACCTGAATACAATATACTCGAATTTATTCGATCCGACATTTTTTCTTGAAGTATATCTCACAAGTTAGATAACAAGAACTTCGAATTGAGTGAAACACGAACATAAACCGGGCTTAGATTGCACACAATCAATCAAGGGAATACCTAGATTTATGCTAACAATTTCATTATTGGACTAAATGTTTTTTAGTAGTATGCTCTAGTTATTTAAAACAAACATGGAAAGAAGTTAAAAGTATATTTACTTTTTACTCGCAAAGTGTAAATTCTACAAAGAAAACTCCTGTCGATTTTCTTTCGTTTATCAAAAACAAAGTAAATAAGTTTTTACAAACGTGTTTTCTTTTGTCTGTGAGATAACAGACTTATCCTACAGTAATAAAAACCTACGAACTGTGTGAATTATAATATATATATATATATATATATATATATATATATATATATATATATACATATAAATATATATATACATATTTATATATATACATATATGTATACATATATATACACATATATATACATATATATATATACATGTATGCATATTTATATGTACATATACATATACATATATATATACATATATATATATGCATATATACATATACATATACATATGTATATATAAATACATATATATATACATATTTTTATATAAATACATATATATGTATATATACATATTTATATGTAAATACATATATACATATGCATATATATATATACATATATTAATATATATACATATATTAATATATATACATATATACATATACATATATTTATATATACATATATATGTATATATTACCCACATAAGCGGCCACGTACGTTGAAGCTCAGAAATTAAAAAAAGAACGGTTCTATTTCATAACCCTGCAACGAAGTCTACACAACTCTACGATAATATCGATGAGATAAGCTACCATCACGGAATACTATGGCATTGTCTTTCAATTTATTCGGGTCCTCTTTCTCTGAAGAAGAATATTTTACTATTCGAAATTAATAAGAAAAAATGTCAAATAAAAACAAAACATTTTAATGATTTTAAAAAATATATTGCATCTCAAAACGCGGTCTTCAGTGCATTTGTTTATCTATTTTCATTACTTATTTAAAGTTACAGAATAAAAAATAGTGGATTTGAGAAACAGACATCCTACTGAAATCAAATAAAAGCATAATGATTGGAATTACAGAAAGAACAGCTGGAAAACAAAGAACAACTCGTGGAAATGTTAATTCATACAAGACAGCAATAGTGGAACGCATGCGAATGTTCTAATGTTTCACAGAATCGTACATACGAAAGAACACGATTTAGGGCACCATTTAAACTTGAACTACGACTTGGAAAATGAGTTTACTTTTGCCTCGTACTTAACGCGCAATGTGTACATATATAATGTATACTGTGAAAACTGGACTGATTTTAAAAAGATTTAGTTTATGTAAAGGAAATTGCGCACAGTGGAACATACGAAATTTGAAAATTACATTTTTCCTCAAAAGACCAGCGAGATAAAATTTACTGAAGCGATATAATTGTTGACCAAACTATTTAGTCCAAAAACATTCCTCTTCCACAAGAGTTGAAAGTGTTTGAACCTTATACGAAGGTATGATGAGGACTACGCGATTTTTGTAAGCATAATGAATAAGAACTGTGATGAGTTCATGTTATCAGAATGAAGTGCTGATAACTCTAAATGTATTGTATTTGCACAAAGGACTGTTACTCGGAAATTAGAAGGAGAGTCCTAAACAAACTGGAAAATGAGCCAGATTTAAAACCCGAGCAAATAGCCGATGATTGTCAGAGGGTTATTAGCGTGCGTAATGATTAAAAAGATATCGAATGGTCTGGAATTTCCCACATCAGAAAAATCCGCAACAAGACAAAATGAATTTACCAGTAAAATTTTATATTAAAAAAGGAAGTAGTCTGCCACCTAAACTGTGTTTCAGTTGCTAACGGGAGTATTGGTACAGTGATTACCCCGATTAAACTAGGAAATGATTTAAATGTATTCGCGTGTAGCATAGAATTACGCACCGTAGAACAAAAAGTACAACAAAAATAGTTTCATCATAAGCGCTAAATGTGACGAAATTTAAAATGTCAGGAAGTTTGCCCTAGTACATATTACATAAAAACATAACTATACAGTTTGTCTGTGGGTCAGATTTATATATTGCAAATCTGAACACATGGAAAAGAATCGGCAAGCATAGTTTATTGCAGTCGAATAGAATCGGAAAATGCGTAACCGGAGAATAAAATTAAATTCGAAGGCGAACTAATAAAGACAGTAACACTTCACACTAAAACTAAAAATATTTGTTATGTATAATTCGAGTGATTTTATACACAGATTGGCTAGAGAAATTCCAACTGTATCATTATACCGATAAATTCTTTTTGCTAGAATTTAAAAACTATAGAAGACGCGGCAAAATTTATTTTTTAAATTTGAAAGAGAAATTTCCACAGTTTTTTTTTTCTTGTGTGCTTGATAGATGTTACAACCCAATTGAAAAATGGGAGTTTAAATTGAATATACAATCAATCTTATGAGAAGGAAATTAATGTTCCGTTCGCGCCAGGAGAAAAATTTACTTCGTATTGGATAGGCTTGCGAAAATGCGAGTGCTCTTGAAGGTTGAATATAGCAAATGATCTTTGCCGACTGTATAGGAAAAAAAAAGAAATTCGTGTATGCGCAGATTTTTTGCACGGGTAGAAACAAGAATTGAAAAATCACCATTTTCCGTTGCCTAGTCCGGAAGAAATATTCGCAAAGCTAAATAGAAGAAAAGTTTTATTCAAAGGTGGATTTTAGTAACACAGATTTGCACATCCTGATGGACGAAGAATGTGCGAAGTTATTGTGTATAAATATACATAAAGGATTATACAAATTTGAGAGATCTCCGTTTGGAGTAAAGATAGCCCCGGCTATATTTCAGAAGATAATAGACGCATTACTCACCGGTCTATAGGTAGCAACGGCCTATCTAGATGATATATTTTATAATTTAAAAAATTACAAAGCCGCATAACGCCCACATACATGAGGTTTTCCAACGGATTCAAGATTACTGTTTCAAAGTAAAAGATGATGCATGTAAGTTTTGTTATAGAACAATTGAATATCTGGGAGAAAGAATAGACGAGAACGAGAGAAGACCCGACCCAAGTGCTATAAAAGAATATGACCGGGCCAGAAAATATATCGTCTTTGCAGAGTTTCCTTAGGTTAGAAAATTACTATAACATAGTTATCCCAAGTATGCACACCATACAAACGCTTTTAAACGAGTCATTGAAGGAGATACACTTGATTTGAACATCAGAATGCCAGAAGGCATTTATAAAAATAAAGACCATTCTCATATCGGATTTATTTTTAAGTCATTATGATCCAGAACGCGAGATTGTGGTAGTTTTAGATGTGAGTTCATACGGCATAAAAGCATGTATTTTACACAGAATAGACGACGATTTGCTAAATCCGATCGCTCATGCGTCTCGTACACTTGTACCAGCCGAGAGTCCAGAACAGCTACTCACTAATAAATGAGAAGCGTTAGGCATCATTTTCCGGTTAAAAAAGTGTAACTGCTTCATACATGGAAGACGATTTACATTACAAACCGAGCATAAACATTTATTAACAATCTATGGATCGAAGAAAGGTGTGCCTACATATACGGCTAACATATTACAGAGATGGGAAATCATATTCCTAAATAATAATTACAAGATGGAGTATTTTCCATGTTCAAAGACAGTGATTAAAACGGACTGTCTCGATTGATACCGAAATCTGTGGAAGCCTTCAGGACAGAGTTATTGCCTCTCTACGAACAAGGTTAGGTGAAAAATATGTTGTGTACTATCGTAAGAAAACTTCCGGCGACACTTGGAGAGATAAAAACAAGCGCGATGAACGATGATTTTATAAAAAAAATATTGAAAATGGCATAATTAAAGAACAAAATCATTTCGGAAGTGTGCGTCGATGTAATAATTTACAGTTATCGGATTGTTCACCCGGCAAGATTGCAAACACGCATTCTAAGAGAGTTACATGTTGGCCATCAAGGTATATAACGAATAAAAAGTCATATGAAAAGTGATGCATACTGCATGATTATGGTTGGAGATATCGAGAATACAATTATATCATGCAAAAAACGCATCCCATTAAATTAAAACCGTACCTAAAACGGACTGACCATTGATTTTGCTGGGCCATTGGACGGGTTATATTATTTTGTTGTAATATATAGCTACACTAAATTGCCACAGATACTTAAATGAAAAACAAACAACGACAGAAAGAACAAGTGGGGTGCTGCAGGAATTGTTCGCGCGTTTCGGAGTTCTTCATAGTGGAGGATAAAGTTCTCAATTCACATTCAGTAAATTGTCAGACATTTTTAGTGGAATACCTCACAGTCGCGCCGTATCATGCGAGAAGCTACAGCCAAGCAGAGCGATTTGACGATACTTAAAATAAGCGTTCAAAAGCTAGGGAGTCTCCCACAGAGAAAGGCATATAGGATTTTCTACAAGTGAATTGAACGATCACGAATGATAACGCTCCATCTTACATGTAACCAGCGGAAGCTACGTTCGAAAGAAAGATCAAAACGATGTTCGACAGACTTTTACTGACTCATGAGAAAACGGAATGAAAATTAAATGTCCAAAAAGGTCGTTTTAAAATCAGATTAAATGTGATTTTCTGAATGTTTAAAAACAAAATATAATTTTGATAAATTGGGATTATAGTTAAAAAGAATTGGGAATATTCTCTGTGGTGAAAGAGGTAAAAGTCACCCATAACAGACATTTAAACCAAATCAGGATAATATATTCCGATATTGTAGCGGACAACACTACAGGAAAATAATTAGTTGGCGTCATGTTTTACACGTTAGGGTTACCAATTCCACAAGTTGTTTCTAAAAAGCAAACGTCTAAAAGAAAAAAAATATATCTACTCCACGGACGTCAACCCTAAGAGAAAATAAATAAACTCCTTACGGATCAAAGGCTTAAAACAGGGGTGTTATTCTGTAAGCTGGCCTTCCTATTTCTAGAATAAATAGAATTACCCATAGTAACAGTTAGTTAAATACGTTTAACGTCGTAGTGGCAGTTATGGTCCCATAATAAGACGCGTATCTTCTGTAACATACTTTTGTTAATAATACAACAGTATTTGTGTTGCTTTTTACTGGCCTGCAAGGTCGTACAATCATCTGATTAGAAGATATTGTTTCTTTGAAAACGCTAGGTTTTAAGGACTTTTTAAATTTATACTACGCTTTGTTGTACTATCTGTAGTTATAATTCAACTTGTTAAGTATGTACTTTTCATTGTTTACGTTATTTTATTTTAACTTTTTAATTAACACTCTATATATATACATATATATTTATATATATATATATATATTTATATATATATATATATATATATATATATATATATATATAAAGCTATCCACAATCAGTCGAAAATTATAATCGCTACTCCATACGCACAAGCAACGTAGATAACAGAACTCCCTATTGTTAAAGCAATATCAGCTTCAACATACAAAGTAGTTTCATCGCCAATTATAAACAGTGACTTCACTTACTAGATTGCTCGATCCACAAAGTAATGGAGGCATTAACTGTATAGTCAGCCACAGATAAACTATATCACAGTTTTTCTCTTTAGCTAAAGAAGTCTCGCGCTATAAACTTATATTATATATGTGTAGAATATATAGACAGAGAGGCATAGAGAGAAATAAGAGAGAGGGAGGGGGGAGAGAAAGTTTTATATCATATATATGATATAAAACCTTTTTATGCCAGTATTTTAGGTTACGAATCTACAGAAACGTTTAGGTTCTAGCTGAAAACTAGCTGCAACTCTTAGAAAGTACTTAGAAATTCAGGACCAATTCTATTGTTTCCCTCGGAAAATTTTACATATAAAAACACTTGATTCTCCAATATGTTTCATAGGCGAGACTGTCTTATAGTTTTTTTTCTTCTTTTCTTCCTCCTAATTTTGATGGTATCAACCCCGAGGGGTCGAATGACGACACGAGCAGAAAGAGACGTCAAGTTCTTGAGACGTTAGGATAAGTGTAGTCCTGACGATGTTATGCGCAGCTTGGCGCTTTTTTTAAGTAAGGAAATTAACATCTTTGAAGCACGGATTAGAATGTATTAAAGTGAAATATTTTGAAAATAAACAACCATGCAATTTTAAATGAAAAAATTCATTTATTTATTTTATTTTTTTTGCAAGTTCAGAATTGAACAAG
>OY744533.1:20814922-20837422 GCA_963556195.1 Sepiola atlantica | reverse complement strand
ACGTTCAAATAGAGACGAAGCTGTAATAAATTGCGACATTTTGCAAACCTGCTTTAGCCGAATGAGTATCAAATCAAATTAATATCGCCGGGAAAATACTTGATTGTGAAATCAGCCTACATAATATTTTCTCCGGGTTTAACAGAGGTGTAGAAAAAGTCAGAATAATAACTGGTAATATAGAATAACTCTAGTCATATAAATTAAGATATGTGTATATGCTTACATAGTTGTATTTAAATGATTCACTCTTAAATTAAGTAACCATTATTATGAATTTTAAAACAAATCGGGAAATTGCTGTGATGTGAGCTGTATTTAGTTTAATCTCGTATACTTATACTTAGTTTAATTTAGTTTTATGCAAAAAAGCAAAAAATGGTGGACGCTCTTCTGTAAAATACAGATATCTCCGATATTTTTTAAAATTTTAACAATTATAACTATTATACGTAAATCAAGAAATATCCCCATACTTTGAGTTTCTCTTGAGGATTTTAAAGGAGTTTAGGGGGCATGATATGGGCACAGTCTCAGATTTTCAAATAAAAATATTTGCTATTTGTATTGAAGTTTCGAAATAGTTAATAGACACAAACATTACGAAACTCCCTGAATTAAATGTTTTTTCTGAACTCATCTTAAAGTTTAGCTTGGAATTTTAGACATTTTAGTGATGAAAATGATGTAATGCATCTTGATCAAAAGTAGAATAAGGATTCTAGACATGAGGTCTACTAGCATTATATCCGAATGTCAAAGGGATCATAAAAGTTGTGCAAAAATAGTTCATTTAAGGGAATTAATGTTACACATCTTCGAACAGTTATTCTTCCAATTATATATATATATATATTTATACATATATATATATAATTTGTAATCAAATGCAACAACACTTCAGAATAAAAGAAAAAGCTATAAAAAATAGTGTACACAGATACGTATCCACAATTAATAAAATTAGACTCATTATTTACTATGAAAAATCAAAAACCCTAAAAGTTTGTAGTAAAAAAAAAATCCTCCAAAAACCACTGATAAGAATCAATGTTATTTAAGAGTGTAAATGCCCTTTTAAGAGATTATAACTCCCATAATAATAACAAAGCTAATAGCTACATAAGATTTACGACAAGTACGCGATCCCGCCGTCACACCATGCATTTTGTAAATTCTAGCTCAATTGACGAACAATCTACAAACACACAACTGCCTTCCCTCTGATTTTTGTATAAATTCTAGTTAATAACACAAAAATAATGAATTCTAAAATAAATTTTAATAAAATGGGAATTACTGGAAGCTATCTATATAAAAACACAACAACATACAATTAATAAATAACGTCTGAAACTAGTGGCAACATTTCAACATTTTTAACGTAATGCGATTTTATTCTGTGAGGCCACTCCGGCGTCTCTGAATTTTAATCGTCAACGTCTTTCCTGGAGAATGCGAAACGTTCTTTTACGTGCGCGTTTCTTCCCTGAATTAAAAAAATATATATTTTTTCTCCAGCTTTTGTGTCTATTTGCTTTTGACACTTGAGGAAGATTCGACGAAGAATCGAAAACGTTCGTAATACCTATGGAAAATGTATTATTATTTTCTTATGTTAATACAATAAAATACCATTATTAAAATTGAAAAAATGAAAAAGGTATAATAAATCAGACATATTCTTTTATTTTAAACAATGTTTGCATGAATAGTGTATATATATATATATATATATATATATATATATATATATAGCAAGAAAGGGGTGTTTTAATTGATTAATTTATAAATACATTTATATATATATATATATGTCTTTAATTAATTTATGAATTAACTGTTGCGTGCACAAACAAAAGACATAGATACGTATTTCTAGCTATAAGCCGTCATCAGCATGACATATCTGGGCAGGGATCGAACCACCTATGTAAATAGTCGTAGTCTTGCGTTTTACCTCCAGACCAGAATGACCTTTCACATTTTGTGGTCGACTTTTTATAGCCTATAATGTTACACTGGTTTTTTGTTATTGTTTTTTCTGGCAAAAGTCGACAGGTGTTTAACGGTGCTTTTTTATCAGAATATGCAGACCACCGTATTTTTTAATTCGACCTTAATCGGACGTGACATCAATTTTTGTGTCTATTGATTTTGTAATTAATTAATTCATATATATATATATATATATATATATATATATATATCTAATTAATTCATAACAAATATTTTGCGATCACAAAAGGAAGACATGGACACGTGAATCCGGCTATAAGCCGTCATCAACATGAAATATCCAAGCAGGGATTGAACCTTCAATGTACATATTCGTAGTCTAGCGGTTTACCCCCAGACCATAATGACCTGCAACATTTTGTGCTCGATTTTTATCGCCTATAATTATAATCAGCGTAACATTATAGGTGATAAGAAGTCGAGCTCAAAATGTTGCAGGTCATCAAAACCCACAGGCATCTCGAGGATAAGGATTTGTGTCAGATGGATAGTGACAATTACATCGAAGATTGCACACAATGGTTGGATCTGAGCCGAATTTGATACTTTAAGAGGGCAGCTCAATAATAATTTGTTAATATTAGACTTGAAAACAACCATATTGTAGTCCACTGGAGAGCAGTCCAGTTGTATCGCCTTCCACAGATCGACAATTCTTGAAACTAAATCTCTACTTATGGACGTTCCGTTTAACTCAAAGTACACAGAAGAATAATGATGTTTTACAGTGGTTGTAACTGCACGAGTTTCTGCTGTTAATTAAGAGTAGAGAAAGACAAACAACGTCTCTTCTGTTTAATAAAAGGCTGTAGGAAATGGATCAGGAAATTTCCAACTAGATTTTTAAGTCGACCTTCTACTCTGCCATACTAGGAGAGAGGGATCTGAGTAGAACCTCTCCATATGTGGCAACAACACTCGTTCTTAGAACTTATCTGACTTTTTATACTGGTAAAATATTTCGTCACAAGTGAGATACTTTCTGAGGGGTTAGAATAAGCTGACCATTTTTCCATCACCATAGAAATAGATCTGATGCATGTCTTCCACTTCAAATCGGGAGTGAAGATACGTACTAGAACCTTATCAAAACAGGGGACTTCCTAAACGAGAAAGCCATCTATATCAACTGGTGCAAAGTAAGGATTCGAGCGGTGGTATTAAAAGGAGATAAGCCTCGATTTAGATGTATTAAATGTAACCAGTCACTTTTTCATCGTTGCACCACGTGATCCAGGCTGGCAGAGTGAGAATCGGACAAATCTTGATCATTAATTCTCTTTGAAGTGCTCCCATAGATAGTTGTCATTTGTATAGATGTCAACCGATGGTCTTGTGATTAGGTAAATCATTGATGAATATCAGCGTTGAGTGAAGAATTGATCGATGAGACACGCCGGCGTTGATATTTCATCCCATCCCTGCTTTTATAGACCTATAAGAGAGAAAGGATTTATGAAAGAAATATCGTATTTACAACGTTGCAGGTTCGCACAGCTAGCAAGTATACAAAACATGTTCATGCAACGTCTGCAAAACGTTTTATAGCGACGCCATATTGTTAGCTAATGATCCATAGTCTCCTGAGTACCACATATGCAGAGGAGGCCTTCAAAGAATTTGTCTTACTTCGACAGGATGAAAATCTACTTCGCAATCTATTGGCAAATTCTCTACTTTGTTTCATACAGCCAATTTTTAAATAAAAGAGACGTTAAGCGTCCCTATTTACTTCCATACCTATGAGAACAGCGTCAGGCACAAGGTCGTTTTAAATGAGGAGTAACCAGTTTCTGACAAAGTTCACTAGCGATTGACATAAAGTTAAAAATTGCTCCAGACTAGAATTATTTATCCGTCACTGATCTAGGACAAAAAATAAAAATAAGTACCAGAACACATATTACACTTGTATCCTAGCCAAAAGGTCAGATGCCGTTACTAGTCGTTGTACTCTATTGTTATTTCAAAAGAAAGTTCACGACTGACCTTCAATATCTCTCCCCTCTCGTAAAATGTTCACACCTCATTCCACTACTATCACTGCAAAGAACTTATCCCTTAACCCTGTGTGCTTTACGTCAAACGAAACTTCTTTGTACATAATTTATTTTCAAAAACTTTCCTTCTGTCAAATACGTGGACACAAAATTTGTCCTCTGAGGGCTGAGACATAGTCATCTTAAACTCAAATCTCAATAAAAAAAGATGCCATTAATCGTTCTCGGAAGTCATCAAATGCATTCATTCAGTTAATTATTTTCAAGCCTCTCATGATATTCATCATGTTCCGATTGTCAATCTATCCAACTAATTAATCATGATCCTTGAGTCGCTTTATCCTGGATACGTGGGGACGAATTAGTACGAAAATATTATTTTAATAGTTACATAGCTTTGAAAAGTATTCTTAACTAGCACAAATATTTTCGAATCCATGATAGTCAACATTGACATCTTTTTTGAGTGTTAGTCTTATATAAAAAATGTCGGGTTTGTCAACTATTTTTAAATTATTTTTCTTTTCCTTTCTTTCAAATTTACAATTGTCTGGAGGGGGTAAAAGAGTAGATTAATCAAAACTGTGAGAAAAAGAAAGTGAGAGTAACTGTTTCATAAAGTTTACACTGACGTCATCGGGGACGACTATTTCCTAAAAAGTGAGTATTCGACTTTAGAGCAAGTCGTAAAAACGTATGAATATGAGCTCTGAAATCAGAATAAATACAATAACGCTTTTTCTGCCTCCTCACTGTATCGACCGACATAAGATCAAATAAAGACCTGAACTGTCCATTTTACATTTGATTAATAATATTCGAGTTAAATGTAAGTCTAGTTCCAATGGCAATACGGAGATGATTACATAAACATGGCATATGGATCAGAGATTTCAAATCGTTAGAGAAAATGTCCCGACCCCTAAAAAGTCAAACTTGGTTAAAAATAACCAATAATAAACTCAAAGTGCTGTAAAAAATTAATGGTATAAATCCAATATATTTTATGTCGTTAACAGTTCAAATATCAAGTGAACATCGTCCATTGCTAATAAAAAGATCAACGGTTAAACAGTGTCCACGTGTCCTGATCTTTCAGCTTTTTACCTACTGGGAACGATAGTTCAACAATAGAACCACTACACAACAGAGTGACGACCAGAAAGAAACGATAATACTTCACGTAAAGCATTAAAATTACAATAAAATACACAGATTACATTCAGTTTCAGCATGTAATATCAGTTTTACGACTGCCGTCTTCGGCAGAAAATACTACCGTATAAATAATAAGAATGTCATTATATAAACACAGAGATGTTTACGAGAAATCATTGCCCTTTTTGTGTAAGATTAAAATCTGTATCACGACGCGCCCAGCAGAAAAGCGATTTAATTCAGTTTCAAAGAAATGTCTTTCATCAAAATAGAGAAATATGCAAATCACATGACGTGCAATGAATGGAGACGAAACGAAACGCGTTTGATGTTGAACGATCCGGAAGGGAGTCCCCCAGACACGGGAAATTCTTTGTCGAATCAGTTGTGACGATAATAATCTGTTGACTAACAACTGCATAGAAATACACAAAAAATAGTAACCAGAGTAGTATGCGCTTAAACTGTTTTAATATATGGGTGTATATAAATAGTATAAATATATATATATATATATATATATATATATATATATATATATATATAGTGTGTGGATTTCAATTTTGTGTAGAGAATCTGAATAACAGAGCTCAATGTAATTCAAACAGAGCAAAACAGAATTATAAAAAGAAAAACTATACACACATTAAGGTTGTACACATAACTTATTTCGACCCCTTTAATTAGGTCTCCTCAGATGTATGGACAACCACGTCAAAAAACCCAAATAATGAGAGAAATTGATCGTCTTAAAAAGATAAAGATAAATTCACTTTTGTGATTGGTCTATGTAAAAAGGAGGTAAATGTTAAAATAATAAAATAATCGAGGAGGGGTGACAGAAGTAAGATTAATATTTTAATATATGCAGAAATATAAAAAAATATTAAAAAAATATATAAAGGAATTCTTTTTTTGCTATTTCAACAAATAAATCATCTCATTTAAAATTTCGAATGTGAGCCTTATGGGTAAAAATATATGATGAAATATTCGAGCGTTCACGATTAAAAACTACGTTTAATTATTTACGATTAAAAATTAGAAGACGAAAATGTAGGACGAAGATTTCGGTTTAGATTAGAACATATTAAAAATTTAAAAATTTAAGTTATATAGCGTCAAGATTCGGGATGATTTACACTATGGAATTAAAGTTTAGCGACAATTTAAAAACGGTTTATTTACAAAATTGGTAAAGATTCTGGCGTTCACGATTAATTATTTATGATTAGAAATAAAAAAGACGAAAATTCAGGACGAAGATTTCGATTTATATAGGAAATTATAAGAAAACTTAATTGGTTATAAAGTCAATACGGAATTAAAGTTTAACGATATTTAAGCCCGATTAATTTACAAACTAGAGTTTTACTAAAAAAAGTAAAATTTTCAATAGGAAAACGGTGAAAATTAGTTATTCTTGCACCAAAAATATGGAGAACATTATTAATACACATAACAAAAAAATATTGAGCACACCGAGTAAGAAAACTAAAAAAGAGGAAAAAAAATGTAATTGTCAAATTAAAAATAACTGCCCCCTTAAAGGTAACTGTAACGTCGAAAGCGTTGTATATAAGACTACGATTTATCCTAAAGAAAACACTAACAATAAAAAAGTATACATAGGAATATCCACCGGGAGTTGGAAACAACGATTCTACGTACATAAACACTCATTTTTAAACCCGAACGTCACTAATAAGACGGAATTAGCCAAACACTGGTGGCTTTTAAAAAATAACAACTTAACGCCAACTATTTCGTGGTCCATACTATGTCATTCGAACACTCCTAAAGGATTTAGACATAGATGCAATTTGTGCCTGGAGGAAAAAATCAGAATACTAAAATATGAAGACAAGAACATTTTAAATAGACGAGACGAACTGATGGCTAAATGTAGACACAGGCACAGGTTTAAAATCAACAGCACGTTTTAAAGTTCTTTGAAAATAAAAATTCTTTTAAAGTATAGTTACAATAAAAGTTATAACTGTAAAGGTAAATGTTAACAAATTAGTAAATTTTTTTTTTTTTTTTTTTTTTTTAGTAAAACTCTAGTTTGTAAATTAATCGGGCTTAAATATCGACTTTATAACCAATTAAGTTTTCTTATAATTTCCTATATAAATCGAAATCTTCGTCCTGAATTTTCGTCTTTTTTATTTCTAATCATAAATAATTAATCGTGAACGCCAGAATCTTTACCAATTTTGTAAATAAACCGTTTTTAAATTGTCGCTAAACTTTAATTCCATAGTGTAAATCATCCCGAATCTTGACGCTATATAACTTAAATTTTTAAATTTTTAATATGTTCTAATCTAAACCGAAATCTTCGTCCTACATTTTCGTCTTCTAATTTTTAATCGTAAATAATTAAACGTAGTTTTTAATCGTGAACGCTCGAATATTTCATCATATATTTTTACCCATAAGGCTCACATTCGAAATTTTAAATGAGATGATTTATTTGTTGAAATAGCAAAAAAGAATTCCTTTATATATTTTTTTAATATTTTTTTATATTTCTGCATATATTAAAATATTAATCTTACTTCTGTCACCCCTCCTCGATTATTTTATTATTTTAACATTTACCTCCTTTTTACATAGACCAATCACAAAAGTGAATTTATCTTTATAAGACGATCAATTTCTCTCATTATTTAGGTTTTTTGACGTGGTAAGCAACAAAGCTCTCTGTTATTTTTCTCTGCCAGTAAGTCCGTTATCATAGTTATTATTGTTATTTCTTGTTACTATTGTTAATTGTTAAATTTGTTGCTTGCTTTTTGTTACTCCTTATATTTTTATTTATTTGGAGTTTGTTATTTTTTTTTACCGTTCTCCGGCCATGGCGACTGCCAGCTGTGCGCCTTCGGAGACCTCTGAAGTGGTTGAGAAGTCATCTCAGCCTACTGATAAAACGGACTGGAGTAAGGCACCCGCCCTTCAGATAGACGTTGACGATTTTGTCGCCAAGGCAAAAGACTGCACGGATTTCGTGACTGAAACTGGAGTAATTATACAGTTACCAAGGTTAGAGGAATTCCAGAAAAAAACGATATTAATGTTCGTAGTGGACAGAAAGTCCAAAAAACTGATTAGGTCCTCAAAAGAAACTGTCGCAAAATTAATTGCAACGACCGGAGTACGTGCTGAACGTATTGTGAAGTGTAAAGGATATAATACCTGGAATAGTCTCTTTAAGACCGAGGATGTGTGCATCGAACTCTCGAAGAAAGAAATAATCACTAAAGACTACATTCTGCGAATGGAATACATGGGTCGAAGGAGAACGACCATCTCCGTTTTCGAAGTACCGGCTGTTGTCCCTGGCGAGTATTTGGGCGCCTTCTTGCTGAAGTTTGGAGATATAACCGCCATTACGGTTGATAAGTTCAATGGAACGTGGTCATTCGACGTGTGGCTTAACGAGTCGGCTTTCAAGAAAGTTCCATACTACATTGAAGCAAATGGAGAAAAATTGCCTGTGGTGGTGGCTGGAAGACGTCCAGCTTGTTGGATATGCAATGAGGTTGGGCACTTAACATTTACTTGTCCCACAAGGATTAAACCGGCCCAGCCTAACCCCAAGAACAGAGTGCTAGAACACTTGACCCCGAAAGTTGCAGCGGAAAAGAAGACTCCCTCCTCAAATCCAACAACTGAAACTGTTACCCCGGAGGAATTCGAGGACTTATGCAACATAGCAAACGAATCTCCCAAAAAGAAAGTCGTTTGGAATATTGTGAAGGGAAAAAAATCGCCGAAGTCATACGCTCAAGTGATGACCGAAGAGGAACAACTGGAAATAGAAACCAGAAATGATCCAGGTGGAGAGAAATATAAAGAAATATTAGATCTGAAAAAGACTCTCGACGAGGAACGTAATACTGAGAAAAAAAAAGAAAAAAAAAACGAGGAAAAAAAAACGGTCAAGTCAAATAAAACTACTTCCCCGGCCAAAGAACGTCGCTCTCCAGCCAAAGGTGCACCCCCACCATTAAAGTCATCCCCACCAGTAAGGGAATCTAATTTGACCCCCTTATCAAAAGATAAGCCCGTTACCCCCAATCCATCTCCTTTCTGTTCCCCGTGCAACACCCCTAAAAGTACACCGCCCCCTCTCCAATGAAGACCGATATGCCGCCTCCTGCCTCCCCCACCGCCCCCTCCACATCCCAGAAACGCCATCGAAGTCCCTCGCTAGAGGCCCGGAAAAAGAAGACCCCTTTCTACACAGGCAAGGATGTCTGTAAAGTAACTCCTGAAACTGAAAATCTTATGATAAACCATCATAAGAAGAACTACCGAAACCTAGCTACACTAAAGATGGTACACAAAAAAGACATTACCAACCCGGAAAATTTCTTGGATGCACAAAGACTTTATACTGTGGTTAGATCAAGAGACAAAGCTAAAGGGGTTTGGAATATGATGGAGGAAGCGAATAACGCCTTTAATATATCGCCTCCTCTCGCTTTCTTTAACGATGAAGAAGTAGTATTACTGCAAAAATCTTGTGTTGGGAGGGTCCCTATTCGTATCCATCCTACACTCTACAGGGCATTAAAACTAACTTTCCCCTTAGACATTGGCGGTGTGGCCCCGGACGGTCTCGTCTCAAATGAATTGGGACAAGGTTCTCTGGGTTCATCTGTCGGTGTCTTAAATGCATCAATGTTCGTTTCGGGTTCCCAACTCTAAGAGCACTAGAATGGCACTCAGATTAGCAAGCCTAAATGGCCGAGGGTTGAGGGACACCGCTCGTAAACTTCGAGTAGTACGTGACCTTCAGCGACTCGGCGTGGATGTATGTTGTTTGCAGGAGACCCACTTCATTCCCAGTGATTATCAGGGTGCGCTGACTAGAGACTTTCAGCTCTATTCAGCGTACTTTGATACTCGCTCAAGAGGGGTTTCCTGGCTAGTTAAGCGCACACTGAATGCGACGTGTGACCCAATCTATGCAGATCCTGAGGGAAGGCTGTGCGTTCTTGATGTTACCGTAAAGGATGTGGCTTTTCGGCTTATTGGGGTTTATGCGCCCAACGCCAGTTCTGAGCGGGTTCCTTTTTTTCGGCGGATCGAGCCCTTTATGGATACGTCGCGTCGGATAATTCTAGCGGGAGACTGGAACGCGGTCTTGGATCCCGATTTAGATCGCTTGGGAAAACCTAGGGGAACTAACAGCAACGGGGATGTTAAGGCATTTCGGGACTTTATCGATAAGTTCGATCTTGTCGATAAATTCCGAAATGAGAAACCCCGTGAAGTAGTATGGACTTGGACTGCTAGTCGCGGCTCCGATTTAGGGCAACTTTCGAGTTACCTTGATCGGTTCTTAATTAGGAGAGTCGATTTAGGGCTTTTAGATTGTCCAAGTTTTCATAATATAGTTTACTCAGATCATAGGCTTGTCCGGGTGCGGGTAAACTTAGATAGTCCTAAGCCTAGATTAGCTGGTTACTGGAAGTTCAACACATCGTTGTTCGATTTGAAGGACTTCCGGGAACAGCTTTTACTAACATTACAGAGGGAATTGACGGGTGCTATCATTGGGAATAAGTGGTGGGGCCACCTTAAGAACGTTATTAGGTCCTTCGTTGCCGATTATAGTCGTCGACTCAACCTTAGATCTAGGGCAACGAAAGTGGCACTAGAAACTAGTTTAAGTCGGGCGGCGGAGGCGGGGGATAGCGTTACCTTTACTGTAGCTAAAACGGAACTGAACTCCTTGGATAACAAGGCAGATCAGGGATTGATAGTTAGGTCTAGGTTAAAAAGAGTGCCGCACGAGGCGACAGACATGGCCGCGTCACTGCGTGCGGAGGAACGTCAACGGTCTACTGATCGACACATCGCCAGTGTCACATTATCGGATGGGCGTCTCGTGACTACAAACGACGGGATTTTGGAGGGTTTTCGCTCTTATTTTCAGGATCTTTTTACCAAGGAGCCCGGTCTGACAATGGCTCAGTTCGACGCCTATTTAGCTGACTTTTCTCGTCTCGAGGCGACCGAAGCAGCTAGGTGCGAAGGGTGTATAAATGAGGATGAAGTCCTGGGGGCCCTAAGGCAGGTTGGCCTTGATAAGTCTCCGGGTATCGATGGTCTGCCTTACGAACTGTATTTGAGGTTGTCGCCCATTTTTGTCCCCCTGCTGGCTGTGTTGTTTAACTCCTGGTTTAGGAACGGGTCTATCCCCCAGTACTTTACCAGGGGTATCATCAAATTGCTCCGCAAGGACAAGAGTGGTGGGGATGGTATAGGTAATTTCCGGCCCTTAACAATGTTAAATACAGAGTTAAAGATTTTGGCCAAGATCTTGGCTAATCGTCTGCGGGTTGTCTTGTTTCGTCTAATAAGTCCCGAACAGACTTGTTCTGTTAAGGGCCGGACTATTCAAGATAATTTGCACATGATACGCTTGATCATAAAGAAAGTCGACACTGAGGCCGCGCTGATCAATTTAGATCAGTCCAAAGCATTCGATAGGGTCGATCATCGTTACTTGGAGGCTGTCTTGTCTTCGGCTGGATTTGGTCCCCATTTCCGCTCCTGGATTCGCCTCTTTTATGCAAACCCCGGTACGTTGGTTGAAGTGATCGGAATGAGGTCAAAGCCTTTCGATTTGTCCAGATCTATTCGTCAGGGATGTCCGCTTTCACCGATGCTTTATGTGCTTGCGTTGGAGCCTTTCCTTCGCAGGCTTAGGGTGAATCCGGTCCTTCGTGGGATTACTTTGTCTGGTGCTTGCCCCATGATTAAGTACTCCGCCTATGCCGACGACGTCACTGTGCTTGTAACGAGCAGTGCTGAGATTAGGGTGGTCGACATGGAAATAAGACGGTATGAACAAGTGACAGGGGCCAAAATCAACTGCGATAAGTCTGTTGGCTTACGCATTGGTGCCTGGAGGGGTGTCCCCCTTCAGGGGCCCTTTGGCTGGACGGATGGGCCTTGCAAGATACTCGGCGTCTGGTTTGGTCCTGATCTCCAGTTGGAGAAAAATTGGTCGGAAGTGTTGAAAGCGGTTAAGGCTGCAGCCCGTCTGTGGTCTTTGAGAAATCTTACTTTAAAAGGAAGAACGGAGGTGTGTAATTCTCACATTTATCCTCTCATCCTCTACCGTCTTT
Source organism: Sepiola atlantica (assembly GCA_963556195.1). Lineage (NCBI taxonomy): Eukaryota > Metazoa > Mollusca > Cephalopoda > Sepiida > Sepiolidae > Sepiola > Sepiola atlantica. The sequence goes on along the minus strand of OY744533.1, from coordinate 20,825,094 downwards.
CTGTGCTCCCTCTGCCGGCGATCACACTAGTTGAACTAGTGAAGGCTCTTTTCGCGTTTTTGTGGCGCGGAAAGCAGCCCATGGTTCGCCGGGAGATCTGCTACTTGCATCCGTCTGAAGGCGGTCTAGGTATGCCAAGCGTTGAGATTCGTCAATATACGCTTCGCTTACACTACCTAGACCGAATGTGTACACCTTGTGAGGGAAACGGTGAATTCTGGAAGGAAGACACCAAGAAAGCCTTTCCGGCTTTGAAAAGTGTGCACTTGCATGGGGGAGAGGCATTTCGTTTACCTCGACGCGAGTGCTCCTTTTATCGCGAGTGTCGACAGTCCTTGAAGTACCTTCTAAGGGTGTCAGAAAGCCTCTCTGACACCCGAGTGTTGTCTCGTAAAGCACTATATCGGGTTATGGTGAGGGGATCTGTTCGTGACGATATTACTGAGGAGCTCGGTCTTACGAAGGGAGAACTTCGCTTGATCTGGCTATGGGCGCCTGGGTTGAAATGCTTCGATAATTACGAGGCATCACTCACCTGGCTGATAATACGAAATGCACTCTGGGTCGGCAAAAAGCTTTACGCAGCGGGATTAGTAGAGACACCAAGTTGTGTTCGATGCGGCGACTGGGAGGAAACGACCAGTCATGTTTTCTTTCATTGCCCCATCGTTCGCCCGCTGTGTGAGTTAGTTGAAGGCTACACGGTTCGCATGTTGAATGGACAGTTCTTCGTTTTGGAGTCTTTTTCGACATGCTGCAATTGGGCACCAATCATGAAGTGGGAGGAGCATTATGTGTTTCTTTGCTTACTAGCAGTCATGAGAGGAGTGATTTGGTCGACACGACAGAAGGAAGTCTACGGGGAAGAGACCTTCACTGCTCCCCAGCTTGTCCTCATTTTCCAGTTTCGCTTGAAAATGCGTGTCAGGCTGGAGAAGGTGAAACTCCATCCGGCAGACTTCAACAAAAGGTGGGTGAAAGTTGCGCGTTTGTGTCGTTTGAATGGAGCTAATTTTGAGTGGTACTTGGACGTGCCTTAGACAGAATATTCGGTGGCCGAACCGAACACTGACCCTTTTATTTGACCCTGTTAGGCAAGATTAGGTATGTTTTGTTTTTCTTCCCCCTTTTTTTAGCTTAGCTAGAGGTATGTAAGTTGTCATAGGTCCCCCTTTTTTTTTCGTCCTCTCCCCCCCTTTTTTTTATTTTTTTTATTTTTTTTATTTATTTATTTTTTTTTATCCCGACTTTTATTTTATAATTCCCATTCCCGACCCCTATTAGGTGACTGATCTGTTGTTTTGTCAGAGATGCAGGTCTCCTTTCGTAATTTTCGAAGGAGGTGTGAGAATAAAACTTTCGTGACCTGCATCGCCTTTTTTCGACTGGCAAAACTACTTATCGGCCACATTTCTTTAGTGGGAGGTTCTTATACTAACACTTAATTTTATTTATTTTTTCATTGTATATATATATATCATTCTTGTTCCCCCACTCCCAATTACATGTATATATTGTCATTTTTGGGTTTTAAGTAGGTATATCATGGAGTAAATTTGTTATGGTGATTGTGACTAGTTAAGTTAAGAATGTTAGTTAGGTCAACATTTTCCCCACCCCCCTTGTAGGCCTTGTGCCAAATTTTGTATTTTTTACAAATAAATATTGGTTTTTTTGACGTGGTTGTCCATACATCTGAGGAGACCTAATTAAAGGGGTCGAAATAAGTTATTATGTGTACAACCTTAATGTGTGTATAGTTTTTCTTTTTATAATTCTGTTTTGCTCTGTTTGAATTACATTGAGCTCTGTTATTCAGATTCTCTACACAAAATTGAAATCCACACACTATATCGGCTCCCCACTAATTGTGAGTTGAGCTCTCTCAGGAATTTGAATTCAGAATACATTTTACATCATTACTTGGACCAATAATGGAGAAATTCACGCCGGCTTATTCGTTAAAGAACATTCCCTTTCCTAGTCTACATAACTTTACTTTCTCCTTAACGGAGAAAATAACGGATCTTATTACCAGGATGAGATGGAAGGCCTATTTCTTCTTAAAAGCGGAATCTACTAAGGAACAATATGAAATGTATAATTTCAGAACCCTTAACCCAGCTAAACCTATAGAAGCGCTTAAACAATTTGAAGCTGATTTATTCAATATAGTGAAAAAGATGAAATTCAAAAAACATTCTAATGACTTCCAGTCGGAACTCGCACACGACATCAAAAACATAAAAAAATCCAACAAAGTTTGGGTCAAAGCCGACAAATCTACCAATATATATAAAATATGTCCCTTAGAATATAAAAAGCTAATTATAGATAAAATCTCTAATACTTATAAAAAAGACATTTTAGACACAGAGGCTACAATTAACAAGGAAACTAGAGAATTTACCTCAAAATTGAGAATTGATGACAGAGTAGGAAGATTAGATATGAAAAATGCTTACATCCTTATAAAGGACCATAAAAAGAACTTCCAAAATAATAAGCAATCCAGACTTATCAATACAACTAAAACAGAATTGGGACATGTATCCAAAAAGATACTACAGAACATAATCAACGAGACTCTAACAGCGACACAGTTCAATCTATGGAAAGATTCTGCTGACACAATTAAATGGTTTAGGGAAATAGAACATAAAAAAGAGCCTCTTTTATCCAATTCGATATAATGGAGTTTAACCCTTCCATTTCGAAGGAATTGCTAATTAATAGCATAAACTATGCCAATAATTTTGTTGACATTTCAGACGAACAAATCAACATTATTTTGGCCTGTCGGAGGTCCATTTTGGCAAACGATGGGATAATTGGATTAAAAAAGATAGTACAGACTTTGATGTCCCGATGGGGCCTTTGATTCAGCTCAAATAGCAGATTTGGTGGGAATATATATAATATATATAATCAGTCGAATTGTTACCCCCAACCAAATTGGCCTATATAGAGATGACGGACTGATCATCGTACCTAATAGCAACGGTCCTCTAATATCTAGGATGCATAAAAAACTAAATAAGGCTTTTAAATATTTAGGTTTGAGGATTGAAGTGACCCCCAATTGCAACGAGGTAAATTTTTTAGACATTACGCTAAACTTAAACGAGGGAACTTTTCAACCTTTCCATAAAGATAATCATACCCCATTATACATTAACACTAAATCCAATCACCCCAAATGTATTATAAAACAAATTCCTACAACTATTAACACCAGAATTAACAAACTCTCATCAAATAAAAATATCTTTGAGACTAGCAAACACATATACGATAACGCATTAAGTAATAGTGGGTACAACGAAAAACTAATATATACGGAAAATATAAAGAAAAATAAACCCAAAAACAGGGGACGCAAAATTATTTGGTTCAACCCACCATATTGCCAACTTTCTAGTCTTAATATCGGGAGAATATTTTTAAACCTAATAGATAAACATTTTAAAACGACTAATCCTTTAAGTAAAATTTTCAATAGGAAAACGGTGAAAATTAGTTATTCTTGCACCAAAAATATGGAGAACATTATTAATACACATAACAAAAAAATATTGAGCACACCGAGTAAGAAAACTAAAAAAGAGGAAAAAAAATGTAATTGTCAAATTAAAAATAACTGCCCCCTTAAAGGTAACTGTAACGTCGAAAGCGTTGTATATAAGGCTACGATTTATCCTAAAGAAAACACTAACAATAAAAAAGTATACATAGGAATATCCGCCGAAAGTTGGAAACAACGATTCTACGTACATAAACACTCATTTTTAAACCCGAACGTCACTAATAAGACGGAATTAGCCAAACACTGGTGGCTTTTAAAAAATAACAACTTAACGCCAACTATTTCGTGGTCCATACTATGTCATTCGAACACTCCTAAAGGATTTAGACATAGATGCAATTTGTGCCTGGAGGAAAAAATCAGAATACTAAAATATGAAGACAAGAACATTTTAAATAGACGAGACGAACTGATGGCTAAATGTAGACACAGGCACAGGTTTAAAATCAACAGCACGGTTTAAAGTTCTTTGAAAATAACAATTCTTTTAAAGTATAGTTACAATAAAAGTTATAACTGTAAAGGTAAATGTTAACAAATTAGTAAATTTTTTTTTTTTTTTTTTTTTTTTTTTTTAGTAAAATTCTAGTTTGTAAATTAATCGGGCTTAAATATCGCCAAACTTTAATTCCATATTGACTTTATAACCAATTAAGTTTTCTTATAATTTCCTATATAAATCGAAATCTTCGTCCTGAATTTTCGTCTTTTTTATTTCTAATCATAAATAATTAATCGTGAACGCCAGAATCTTTACCAATTTTGTAAATAAACCGTTTTTAAATTGTCGCTAAACTTTAATTCCATAGTGTAAATCATCCCGAATCTTGACGCTATATAACTTAAATTTTTAATATGTTCTAATCTAAACCGAAATCTTCGTCCTACATTTTCGTCTTCTAATTTTTAATCGTAAATAATTAAACGTAGTTTTTAATCGTGAACGCTCGAATATTTCATCATATATTTTTACCCATAAGGCTCACATTCGAAATTTTAAATGAGATGATTTATTTGTTGAAATAGCAAAAAAAGAATTCCTTTATATATTTTTTAAATATTTTTTTATATTTCTGCATATATTAAAATATTAATCTTACTTCTGTCACCCCTCCTCGATTATTTTATTATTTTAACATTTACCTCCTTTTTACATAGACCAATCACAAAAGTGAATTTATCTTTATCTTTTTAAGACGATCAATTTCTCTCATTATTTGGGTTTTTTGACGTGGTTGTCCATACATCTGAGGAGACCTAATTAAAGGGGTCGAAATAAGTTATTATGTGTACAACCTTAATGTGTGTATAGTTTTTCTTTTTATAATTCTATATATATATATATATATATATATATATATGTGCGTGTGTGTATATAAATATAATGTATATATTATATATATATATGTGCGTGTGTGTATATAAATATAATGTATATATTATATATATATATATATGTGCGTGTGTGTATATAAATATAATGTATATTATATATATATATATATGTGCGTGTGTGTATATAAATATAATGTATATATTATATATATATATATATATATATGTGCGTGTGTGTATATAAATATAATGTATATATTATATATATATATAAAGATTCATTGACAAATTATATCATAGCTGATCTTAAATGTAATATTAATTTGCTCAGTGAGTTCACGTGTTGAGTGTCATCATCCTAGTGATTGCAAAATCCTACTTTGAGATATTGTCGGATGATTACACCCTTGAAAGATGATGTCTTTACTTTATCATATGTATATAAATATATAATTATTTATAACCCAAATGGACATGGGTTTCATGTAAAACATATAATCATCAGTATGGGAAGAAACTCGAACCCCGATACGAAAGCTATATTTTAGTAAGTAGTCAGAGCGCACACCGATGTGGCCACCACGCATTGTCTAGAAATAGGAGATTAAATTAATGTCTTAAATAGCGAAGTCAGTGGTCATATAAGCAAGCTGTGTGCGTGTGCCTGTCCTCAGAAAACGAGAGTAAGAAAGGGAATGTGATAAATATTCCAGAAAACTTACGAGGTCCGTTGTTTATTTAGAAGGCATGTCACTCTGATAACTCCTAAAAAGTAAATAGTTGTTTTTACTATTGGAAACCACTCATCAACTCCAAGAACAAATGGAAGATAAGGATTAATTAGAGGGAAATTACTGTCCACCAAAAATATACGAAGTCTATGAGAGTGATAACATTGATCAATTGTATGAACTGCTTTTTATTACTTATGGGATGGTTTATGACGAGAATTTGTTTCTATTTAATTTAGAGACCATCAAGTTGTAATCAGCAAAGAATCAGTCCCGCGGTTATGTGTTCCAGAAGTAAGAAGCCCTTGCAAATAACTTGTGTCCATGGATATTCCCTCCCACGTCAACAATATTAAGGACAATCTTTTTTCGTTGTTTTATTAGGATGAGTTCTTGCTGTGAATGTCTTACAACTAGGTAAACCATATATTGGAGCTCAGTCAAGCACCTTCCATTGAAATAACGATAGAAAAGAGACTAGTAACGTCTCTTTTGTGATAAAAGGGGATGAAGGTACGAGAATAGACTACTCCTCCCCCACACCGGCTACCATTAGATCACTGAAGTTAAGCGACGTTGAACCTGGTCAGTATAAGAGGGGTGACTATTTCGGAATACCAGGCGCTGTATGTAGGAGCATGTCAACACCTCCCTTTCAAGAACTGCAAAAAAAAAACTAACATAATCATCATCTCTTCTAACAGGAATATACATGCGACTGGGGACCGCTTGTGTATTTGATACCCTTATGAAATAAGTAGCCCACGGTTTCTACCGTAACAAGTAAGTACAGAAAAATGCTCTGTGCGGCAACTTCAAAGATGTTAATGTTTCTCGTTAGTGTTTTTGTTTATTATTATGAATAGTAGTAGTAATAGTAGTAGTAGTAGTAGTAGTAGTAGTAGTGTCGTAGTGTCAGGATTTTTTTCATTTTTACGTTAAATTAATGTTGGGTAATTCAATGACAAAACGTGACACATAATAAATGATTCATTGTATCCCATTAATTGAATACAAGTACGAATTATATCTTTATACGGTTCATAAACTTGCTGTTAATACATTTGTTCCGAAATAACCATAACAAGTCTGAGTAGTATTATTATTTTTACAAACCGATGACACCTGGCTTCGTATTAGTCCTGAGCTGGCTATGCCGGCTTCCTCCGAAATTTACAGGCAATATCAATGTGCCCAGCTGCAGGTATATCCGGCTATGGGAAGATGATATACAGCACCTAGCATCCCCAAATGGTCACACATCTGATATTGACCAGCCCCTACGTCGCTCAACTTCGGTGATATAACGGAGTGTCAACGCGATTATGCCGTACTATTCTTAGTAGTAATATTATTAGTAGTAATATAATTAGTTGTAATACCGTAAAAATTTGAAACGAAAAGTGAACGAATTAATAATGCAATTAGTATTAAATAAATTATATACATTGTATTTAAACGCATTACATATTTTATTTAAATACATTGGTATAGAAGAGTTTAAAGATCCAACGGGGATAGAGTTGAGTCTAGGATATTTCGGTTGAAATAAACACAGAAGGTGCGAGACTCATTGAGTGGATTCATCCTTCAGTAGTTGTGTTTAGTAATGCGTATTTGAGATAAACAGTGTATATGTTGTTCAAGCTTTTAAACGTCGTCGTAAACTGCACTGAAGAGAAGTGTTGATTATTGATGTTCTAGTGTGAGAATAGTCTAATCTGTTAACGGATTATTTTAGGTGTTTGTAGAAATATGTTCAGCTTCTCTTATTCGATGAAAACTTTAAATTATTTTTTTGATTAGATTTTATTTGAAATAAGATAGGATTTTGTACAAAATATGATAGTAATTTTTGTAGGAGTTTAGTGTCTGGATAGTAGTAGTAGTAGTAGTAGTAGTAGTAGTAGTAGTAGTAGTAGTATATTATTAAGATGAAAACAAATGTCTACAATGACTGAATGCCCTTTGCGAAATATTTAGTTTCTGTGGTTTATTATTTGGCGAAAACTTAAATGCCGTACGTTTAGTCCCAACGATCCGGGTATAAGTGAATAAATCGCACGAAATTTAAATGTGAAACAAAGTTTATCAAGAATTAGTTTGTATATTCTATTTTCTACATAGTGTAGTGCAAATTTCAAAATGTTGAGTTACTGATTCTATAACGCTCTACATCATAATCACTTTGACACGCCGGTTCTCTCTAGATAAAAGAAGTTAAACGACGTGATGCCTAGTAAATTCTAAATGGGTGATCATTTGGGAATACCAGCCGCTGTATGTTGACACCGAGCTATAGGCAAATAGCGTCGCCAACCCGCTGTGCCTAGCGTGACAACTATGGAAAAAACGCCCTGAATGAAAGCCACTAATAAGGTGGACGGAAATTATGGAAATAATCCTCCTCCAGGAGTGATTAAAAACCCTGATAGTGATGGTGGTGATTACGCTATTATACTTGAATAGTATATAGCTCAATTGTAATGAGTAAACATCAATATATACTGTCAATATCTGCTCTCTTCGCTCGCATATTTATGCTTGTATACATGATGAACAAACATATATTACAGTGATTTACAACGCAAGAATTAATTCTCTGCAAATTGGTATAATGACGAAGAAACATATACTGAATTACCCCCTTAAAGAGAGAGGTATGTCTACTTAAAGGAGTGTCTAATGAATAAAGAACAAATACTGCACTACTACCTACAAAAGAAAACGAAATTCATGTTAGGATGGTATCAGGACCACAGAACAGATTATATACAACCCTTCCCCCTAAACAAATGGAGAGGTAATTCCTGGGTGGATGATAACATGGCAATAATGAATATACTAAACTTACCCTCCGCGACAAAAGAAAGAAATAATGACTGAGAGGTTGTTATCATGAATGCAGAATATAGACTACATTATCTTCCTGAATTGAGCATTGAAAAATAGTACATTATTCTAAAACAGTATCCTTAACTCAATAGGGCATTAACATGTATTAATAGTATAGAGTATGGGAATTGAAAGATAGTAATAGTATTGCTTGGGCATTAAAAGATATGAGTATTAAAAGGTGTTAATAGTATATGTTGTACATTATGGGTATTTAAATATATTATTGCTATATTTGCGGCATTAAAATAAATTAATGTTATATTTTTTTAATTATAGGATATGAATACTATATTTTTGGCATTAAAATATATTAATAGTATATTTTGGGCTTTAAAATATATTAATAGTATATTTTGGGCATTAAAATATATTAATAGTATATTTTGCGCTTTAAAATATATTAATAGTATTAAAAATACTGGACATTGAAAAATATTAATAGTATAATTCGAACCATGTATTATTTGACATTGTCTTGAGAGACACTGAGAAGAATATTATTCTTATAATCGAATAATTTATGATGAAGGGATGAGTATTTAACATTTACATATTATCTCATTATGCTTATATAGGACCAGAAGGATAAGTAACACTATTTCAATAGCATCTGTATTTTAAAATATATCAATAGCTAGTCTTAAAATTTTGAGTGATTTTCAGATATAAAACTTACTGTCTGATGTATAAATGCAACGCTGATGTTTCAGAGTGGAAAGATTCATTAGTTACATTTATCATTCAATCAAGATATTTTCAGTAAGATGTCATTATCTTTAACTATATGTTATATACAGTATAAATGCATGTTCTAACTATCTTATAAAGTAAAGTAAATGTTTAAAAGTAATTTTGCTCATATATAATGTATTTAGAAACAATGTTGGTAATAAAGTAAAGAAAAGTAATGCAGGTACTGATGACTTATGAAATAAGATTTATTTAGAGCAGTGGTTCTTAACCTGTGGAGAATTCCCCACTGGTCGGGAATGGCGGAGTTGTCAAGTGGAGAATGACCGGTCTGACAGAAGGACCACTGCTTCAAAATGTAATACTTTACATCCAAATGTTGACTTACTTTGACCATGATAATTTTGACCATTTTCTTGATTCAATGCCACTTCTGTTGTTCGTTTTTTGTTTCTCTCTTGTATGGTTGTCACTACTTTCTTTTTCATTTTATTACTCTTCAGGTACCTTATTATTATATTTTTTAAGTCTCATTAACCTGTATGCGTCTAGTGCTAGTGTTACATTTTTTGTATGCTTTTTATAGGCCAAACATATTCAGAAAAACATAACGAATCTTTTTCGTATGTATTTATTTTCATGTGATAACTGTGGTGGGAATGGAGAGCTGGCTCACTAAATAGTGGGAATTGGAGAAAAAAGGTTAAGAACCACTGATTTAGAGTGAGTTAAAGGGGGAGATATACACATGTACATGATTACATAAGTTTGAAGGCTGTTGAGTTCGTGATAATGAGGATGTGCACGGATATAAATAAGAAAGAGAGGGTCAAGTTTGGATAAGATAATCCATCTCCTCAAAATGTTTGAGTATTGTGGTTTTCTAATTCATGTTTCTCTTCTTTTTGTTTTGTTTTGGTTTTGTTAACAGA
>OY744533.1:20789922-20809922 GCA_963556195.1 Sepiola atlantica | reverse complement strand
GGTTAATAACTTTAGGTGTGAATCATTGGCATTCAAATATATAAACATGTAAGTGTACCTAACTTTATATAAATAGATATATTTTAAAACAATAATTTAAAAACTATTTAATAATTAAATACATTGCTGAAGACTTTTTGTAACTGTTTCAAAACCGAGGTTTTTAAACAATATATATTTGCTACAGTTTTCTTAATTCAAAAGTCTAATAAATAAAAGAATCCACTCAGAAATTCCTGAAAAGTATTTCTACTATGATATAAACACTAACATATATGAAGTTAGGTGTATGTACATATATATATATATATATATATATATATATATATATATATATATATATATTTATATATATATATATATGAGATTTAAATGATACTACAGCTTAGAAACGACGTTGAAATAATAACTTTTAAATTTTAGAATCAGCCAACATGACGCGAGATTTTGTCAAATAAATCATATATTTATTAAATCATTTTTTTCGGTTTCAAAATACTTTATTTATGGTTGTACAGACGATTTTTTTTCTTTTTTTTTTCTATAGTCGAAGTGTTAAGGCGTGGCATAAGATCGATCTTCTGGTATTATTGAAGAGACTGTTTTTTATGTCCGATCTGTAGTAGAGCGTGCTGAAACGCGTGTGTACAATAATGGGATTAAAAACGCATTTGAAAGTTGACAACTTCACCTAATTAAGAATCTATTTGAACAAGAAAAACAATATGGACCACGAGTTTCAGTGCAGGATACGAAAACCCTCAACTGCATTTAATCAGTTCTGTAAAATCTGCAAATATAAAAAAAATCACGCTCAGATCTAAATCAATATTTTATAACAGCAATTGTTATTTCAACACTGCTATATCGCAGTGAAACCTGACACCTCAAAATCAGCCAAGAGAGGAAACTAGACGCGTTTTATTCCAAATGTCTTAGAAAGACTCTAGGGATCAAAGAGAGCGATTGAATTACCAACCAGGAAGTCAGAAACCGCAATAACTAACAACTTGCATCGTCAATGATATGCAAACGACGTCTATGCTGGTTCGGACATGCACTAAGATTGGCACCAGAGTGATTTGCAAACACAGAACTTTAGGGTAACCTTGATGGAAAAAGAAGAATAAGACCTAAAATTAACTGGAAGCAAGCAATTGAGAGAGATTTGATCGCAATAGGAAGAAGCTGGAGGGTCGTTGTGGGTCTGACTCAAGACCGAAAACGATGGGTTACTTTGACTGCGTCATGTGTCACAGAACGTGGTACTTCCAGAGTCTGAGAGTTGAACTTCGAAAGTAATTAATCGGTCATTATTAATTGTAAAACATAGGTGCTAAGCGTAAGTAAAAGTCAAGTAGTCGACCGTAGTCGGGGGCGACCCGAAGGCTCACTATCTTTCGCTGTACACTGAGATGAAGAATAGGGCGCCACTCTTTTCCTAGAATTTATCGACGCACCTTTTATATTCACTTTATAATACAAAGTATTTAGCAAAAGAGCATCATATTCCATTTTTGTACTCTTAAACATGACTCCACCGAAGATTGAACCTCAGTCTCCTGGCCAATACCCTAAAAATCATGCCAAATAGGCTGGTCCGGCTACACATAAGTCTGAGTAACGTGAACTATATTGATTTTATGAAAAGGGAGCAGACGGAAGGGGACTGGAAACGCTTCTTGAAAATTCGGATACTTGCAATTTTGGTGACATTTTAAGTAAATGTGTAGAAATAGTCAAGGTACGCTCGCAAATACATATTAGATTGTTTAAGATCGCAGAGGAACGTTGGCTCGTGAACAAAGAAATTAGATTCAGTGAGACCATTGCATGCACTCTGAAGTAAACTCAACCTATTGTATGCTAAAAATTATGTGACGTCACATGGTTCCAAGAGAGAATGACTGAGAGAAGAAGCCAGTTTCGATGGGAGCTTAATAGCGACAGAACGTGGAAAGAAACGAAGAAGCACAGCCCCCAGGGATCCGTTGCTCCAATATGCCCTCCTTCGCCGCTAGCAGAGACGAAAGCAACGTTAACAGCCTAATAAATAATCCGTTTTCCAAACTCGTGGTATTCTTCTTTCCTTTCTCTTGTTGTGGCAACTGTAATTCCATAATAATAATGATTTAATTGTACTGTTACACTGTGTTCATTAGTATTTGATAACAAACATCTAGTTTATCTCGTAGCATACGAAACATTATATCTCTTATTAGAGGTGATGTAATGTCACAATAGCATTAAATATCAATTAATAAATCGGCGTCCCATCTGGAAATACTTAAATCATTGCTATTACTCGGAAATAACGAGAGTAATGATAGCATTTCGGTTGACATGGATTTTAAATGTCAATAACCTACGTTCAAAGTTGACAGGTGATCACAACAAATATGTGTCAACTTTTATTGGTCAACTTATGTCAACGGAAATCGACATTAGCACATTTCAGTGGATATCTAAATGACTGGAATGTTTTTGACTCCGTAAATGTAATGTTCTTTTGTGGCTTTCATTAAAATTTGAATACGATCCCTCAAGCTATGCCTCAAATAGTCGGGTAGACTAAACGCTCAACCAGACTTTCTCTGTTCTTAACAGCAATGTTTTCAGTCGTTATGGACATCAGATTAAACTGGACTCAAACATTGCCCATTTAATAGAAATTTAGTTAGAGTTCGTGCAACTTTTGCTTCCTTATAGATTGTTGCCCAACTTCCAACCCCCATTGCTTTCCTATAAATATGGATTCTATAATACCAGCCCTATACGTTTCCGTGGCAATATGTCTTGTTTGAGGTGAATAAAAGATTTAAAAAGTAATCCAAGCAGTCACCTTAGCAGGTTCTTTCCATTTTCTGTAGGGATTTAAACAATACAAAAATGCCTGAGTCGCCTTGTCAGCATTCTCCGGCACGGGCGCCTCAGACGATGAGAAATAAACTAATGCTTGTCCAGAGAGAGAATGTAACGGCAGGGTGGGTGTAACTAGGACTGCACAAAAGCATACCTGGGGCCTGTCATAAGCATGTTAACCGTATCAAAAATGAATCCGATTCTGTCGATAAATTGTCGATGATGTATATTGTCTAGTACTACCAACAAAAGTCAAGATATAGAAGGATCTCAACTTGAATATATAATGGTCTAATCCTATTAGCGGAAGAAATATAATCCTGTATCCTGGTTGATAGGGGCGTTTAAACCGAACGTTTGAATCCCTGGCAGCTAAGTTAAAAGCAACCTTAATTATAATTTTAGTTTAAAACGTCAGTGTTTTATTTTTAATGAGCATACCCGCCTTCTCGAGAGATAGAAACGGGGAATGTTGCATCTGTCGATACAAAAAAGACTTTAGTAAATGTTGTACGGAAAACGCAGATGTTTACGGTCGTTCTGAAAACTAAATCATTCAAAGTAATCGAAACTGTTAACGTTTCTACAGCGACAGGTTTTTAGGTCTTCCGCTTATTCCATTTTAATTTCATACCGTCGTATTATTTTATCCTTTCATTTATTCATATATATATATATATATATATATATATATATATATATACATATATATATATGTGTATATATTTATAGATATACATAATATATATATATATATATATACATATATATATATGTGTATATATTTATAGATATACATAATATATATATATATATATATACATATATATATATATGTGTATATATTTATAGATATACATAATATATATATATATATATACATATATATATATGTGTATATATTTATAGATATACATAATATATATATACATAAATATACATGTGTATATATTTATAGATATACATAATATATATATACATATATATACATATATATGTATGTGTATATATTTATATATATATATATATATATATATGTATATATTTATAGATATACATTATATATATATATGTGTGTGCATAGATTTATAGATATACATTATATATACTAGCAAATATATGCTCCCTCCGGTCGCATATTTTGCTAAGCTACCGCATCAGAAATGAACGTTGACGTGTAAACTGATGTAGCCTCAGTCATATTTCTTGGGTGGTTAGACGTTGATATTCTTTATTTATGATCAAGTATATTTGTAGATGTAAGTAAAGAAAAAAGAAATTTCGACCCCATCCCGATTTTCGTATTACCCTTCTCCATAAGTAGAAATATTTTATATAAATATTTATTTTAATTAAAGAATTTGATTCAGTAAAATTGTTAAAATCAACAATTTAAAAAACTGAATACAGCAAACAGTATATTTTGAATTGGAAGAAAGGTGTACATAAAATAAAACAATAAAAAAATCTGTATTTTTTTACTGTAGGATCTGTGCTGAATTTGACGATGACCCAAACACTAACCCTAACACCCACTTTGACTCTGACACTAACACTAACGATGGAGTCAAAGTTAGCGCGGGTCCTAAAGTGTAAAAGCACCAAAAAATCAAATATAGTGAACATGGTTACTTATGTAAATGGTCTCGGAAAGAAAGTTTATCTAATTAAATTTGTTAGAATGTGTGTGTGTGTGTTTTTTTTAGTAGTAATTTTTAAATCGATTTTTATTTAAATTAAACAATTTGATTCAATAAAATTGTTAAAATCAATAATTAAAAAAACAAAACTAAATACAGCGAACAGTATTTTTCCAATCGGAAGAAAAGTGTTTATAAAATGAAACAATGTAAAAATCCGTACTCTTTTATGTGTGTGGGTGCGCGTGCGTGTGTGTTTTTAATGGCTTTTTTAATTAAACAATATGTTTCTAAAATCAGTTATATTATTTTTGTGGTTGACAGGAAAGAAAAAAAATCACATCTTTTATTTTAATAAAACATGGAATCATTGGGAATTAAAGCTAAACAGCGTTAGTTGAAGTAACACGGTAATACCAGCGTTTGTTTACAAATTACGCGCTTGTATTACGGCGCGGGTCCTGTATAATGTGTGTGTGTGTGTGTGTGTGTTTGTTTGAATAGTAATTTTTTAATCAATTATTATTTTAATTAAACAATTTGATTCAGTGAATTTGTGTTTTAAAACATAATGGTTTATAACATTAAGAAAATAAACTAACTTAGAACGTTTTTTTAAAAAAAGCACGGTGAATGCTAGCGTTAACGATGGCTGTTTATTCAGTTGCGCAATATTTAATTACCGGATGGAGGGAGGACACCACTGATTAAACAGCCAATGACTTTGCAATTTTAACGGTAATCGCCGTTGAAATTGGTTTAGAAAACACGCCGGTTATGAAAAAAATTGCTTTAATTAATTGTATGAATAATGTTTATTAATATAACCTTATCGGAAAATATTGTAAATACATATGTAAATTTGATAATAGCAGTTATAAGTGTATATTTGTAAATATGAATTTAATTGAAGGTTTAAAGGAATGACTTATGTTAATGGAAAACCCATTTGGTGTCTGAACGACTTTTGATGACAGTATATAAAGAATTTCAAAAAGATTAGTTTCAGTAAAATAGTTATACTGGAGTTTCGGCTTCAGACAGACAGATACATAAACTCCATTATTAATAGATATATATATGTGTGCATATATTTATAGATATACATTATATATATATATGTGTGTGCATATATTTATAGATATACATTATATATATATGTGTGTGCATATATTTATAGATATACATTATATATATATATATATATGTGTGTCCATATATCTATAGATATACATATATATGTGTGTGCATATATTTTATATTTATATATATATATATAAATATACATTATATATATGTGTGTGTATATATCTATAGATATACATTATATATATGTGTGTATATATCTATAGATATACATTATATATATATACATTATATATATATATATATATACGAACACAGTTTTTTAAAGTGACAGAATAAACATAGTGGATTATAGAAACATACATACTATCGAAATCAAATCAACGAATAGCGATTGGAATTACAGAAAGCACACCTGAGAGACAATAACAAAAAAACTCGCGGAGATGTTAATTCAGAACAAACAGCAACACTGATAAGTATCCGAATTGTCTAATGGGTCACAGCATAATACATACGAAAGCGCGTTCGCTTAGAACACGATTTAGGACACCGTTTGAATTTTGAACTAAGACCTGGTTCATTTTGCCTCGTACTTAACGCGCCATGCGTACATATATAGTTTTTACTGTTAAAACCGGATTGATTTAAAATAAAATCAGTTTAGTGTTAAGGAAATTACGCACAGTCGAACATACGAAATTTGTGAATTACATTTTAACTCAAAAGACGAGCGAGCTAAAATTTACTGAAGCGATACAATTTTTCACCTAATTATTTAGTCTAAAACAATTCTCTTCCACAAGACGTGAAAGTGATTGAAACTTACAAGAAAGTATAATGACAACTACACAACTTTTGCAAGCATAGTAAATAATAACGGTTATGACTTTAGATCATCGCAATTAAGGGTTAATAACTTCAAAGGTCTCGTATTTCACAAGGATCCACGTCGAACACACACTCGGTAATTTGAAGGAGAGTCTTTAACAAACGTGGAAATAGGCCAGATTTAACGTTCCAGCAAATAGCCGGAACTGCTAACGGGATATTAGCGTGCGTCTGGATTAAAATAATATCGAACAGTCATGAATCTCCTACATCCGAAAAATCCACAGCAAGAAAAAATGACTTCACCATTAACATTTGATAGTCAAAAGAGGGTAGTATGCCAGCTAATTCGTGTTTCAGCCGTATTGGTACAGAGATTGTTTCATGAAAAAACAAATGTATCAAATGCGATCGCGTAGGACATAAAAGTACGCATGGCAGAACAAAAAAATGTAAGAAAAAGTTTTATCAAAATCGCAAGATTCGACGAAATTGTAAATTTTAGGAAGTTTTCTCAAGTCAGAATATTAAATAATAACATAAAAATTCAGCAATACTAAGGGTCTGATTTATCAATTATTAATCTGCAGACATGAAAGCAAATCGCAAGCCAACTTTGCTGGGGACTAATATAATCGCAAAAGCGTAACCGGAGAACAAATCAAATGCGAAGTCGAACTGATAACAGTCACACTTAAAAGAAAAACGCGAAAACTTATAGTAGTTGTGGTCAATAATTCAAGTAATTTAAAAAAAGACACATTAGATGGAAACATTTCACCTGTGGAATTCAACCGATTAATTCTTTTTGCCTGAATGTATAAATAAAAATTCCGTGGATAGATTTTTTAAAGAATTGAATGAGAATTTTACACGAGGTTTTGTTCTATTAGGCTTCGTAGATGCAACTAAGTGATTGCGAAAGTTGTGTTGAAACCGTTTATAAAAACTAATATTTTTAAAACATCGAAATGTTCCGTTCAAGACAAAAGAAAAAAAAATCAACTTAAAATTGAAGAGACTCGAGAGTTGAATATACTGAATGGGCTTCGCCGACAGTACACGTAAAGAAAAAGAATAAAGAGTTTCGTGTATGCGCACACTTTTCCATGGGTTTGAGAGGAATTGACAGATTTGCATTATCCGTTGCCTCGTCCGGAAGAAATATTTGGGAACCTAAATGGAGAAAAGTTTTTTCGAAAGTGGATTTAAGCGACGCATATTTTCCGATCTCGGTGGACGAATAATGCTCGGAGTTATTGTGTATAAATACATATAAAGGGTTATACAAATTTGAGAAATTACAATTAAGAGTAAATGTGGCGCCTACTATATTTCAGCAAATAATGGAAGCATTACTGAGACGTCAAGACTTTGCAACGGTTTATGTGGATATCTTCATAATGAGTAAAACTACGGAGCTACATAAAGCGCACATATCAAACATTTTCCAAAGAATTCAAGATTACGTCTACGAACTAAAAGAAGAAAACTGTAATTTCTTAATGCAACACATTTAACTGGGACAATTGAAAGACAAGTATGGGATAATACTCGACCCAGAAAAGGCAGGCGTAATCAAGAATATGCCATCGTCAGAAAATATATTGTCTTTGCAGAGTTTCTTTAGGTTTGCGAATTACTATAAGGTATTTATCGCAAGAATACACAAACTATGAGCGAATTTAAACGAATTATTGTAGAAAAATCAAGACTGGATTTGGAAATCAGAATGCCAGGAGGCAATTGAGAAAATCCAGACCATGCTTATGCTTGATTTTTTAAAACTCATTATCTTGAACGCGACATCCTTGTAGCTGCCGATATGAGTTTATATAACATAGGAGTATTTTATACGGAATGGACGACAGTTGCTGAAGCCGATAGCGAATTCCCTTCCTACCCTTATCAACTGTAAAGTTCTACTCGCAAATAGGAAACAAGGCGCTGGACATTAGTTTTGCGTTTCACCGTTTCATGCACAGTAAAGGGTTTACATCACAAACTGACCATGAACATTTATTTACAATCTATGGATCTAAGAAGATTTAGCCTACACATACGGCTAACAGGTTGCAGAGATGGGGAATAATTAACCTAAATTTTGACTACAAGATGCGTATCTTCTCTCTTCAAAGACACGTCATGCGGACGAACTGTCTAGATTGATATCGAAATGTGAGAAAGTCTTTGAGGACACAGTAATAGCCTCTTAACGATCAGAAGTCGAGGTGAAAACACGTATACTATCGTAAGAGAACTCCCAGTGACATCTGAAGAAATAAAGATTAAGGCAATGAACGATGATGACAGAAATATAAAATAAGCATAACAGAAAGAACGAAACATTTCTGGATGCGTATTCCATCTGCTACGATGTAGTAATGTACCGTTATTGGGTGGTCATACTGGCGACATTGTTAAAACGTATTCTACGACAGTTTCATGTTGGGCAGACATCCATATTACGTAAGAAGAATCATATTGTAAGTTACGTCTATTGGAAGAACAGGGATCAAGTTATCAAAATAGTTAAATAATGTAAAGAGTGTGTGTTAGCAGTAAAACGCTTCCCATGAAATTAAAACGCTGGCCTAAGACGAACCGACCGTCGTCAATAATCCATATTGGATTTGCTGGGTCATTGGACGGGTACTATTATCTGGTTGTAGTTGATAGTTTCACTAAATTACCAGTAATACTAAAATGTGAAAAAAACGACAGAAACAACAATTGGGTTTCCGCATGAATGTTTCGCTCGTTTTAAAGTCGTAGCTTGTGCAGTATCAGATAACGTACTCAATCTAAGTCAAGTGAATTCAACACGGTCGTTTCTAGTAGGAACACCTAACACTCGCGTCGTATAATGGAATAAGGAACGGTCTAGTGGATAGATTTGTCGATACTTTTCAAAGGGCGTTAAAAAGTCGAGAGGTACTCACACGGATAAATCCATACAGAATGGCCCCGAATAATTTTCCATCTTACATGTCAGTAGAGGAAGCTATTTTAACAAGAAAGATCGAAGCGATTTTCGACACGTATACTTTATTAAAAACCGGAACAAAAAATAAATGTAAAAATCGTGGAATAGAGTATTTTTCTGATGTCTGAGAACAACAGATCACTTTGCGAAATCAGTATTGTAGATAAAAGAATTGGGGATATGCTCTCTATGGTGAAAGAACACGCAATTTAGCTATAACAAAAATTTAAACCAAACTAAAAAACGTTATTCCGATACTGTAGAGGGCAACACTACAGAAGAAAAATTGATAGACGTCGCGTTTGACATACTCATTGTACAGTTCTTACAAATAATTTATCAAATGCAAACTTCGAAACGGAAAAGAAAACAATACTGACTTACTTAAAGTTAACTCCAAGAAGAAAAAGATATTGGCGCATTATAGAACATCAGCTTAAAAGGGGTGTGCCATGGTGTAAGCTGATCTATTTCAGAAATAAATTGAATTACCCCGACACAATAAATAGACTTACAGTTAAACGTTGTGGCATCAATTGGTTTCAGTCATGGCTCCAGGATCATGATGCGTATTTCTGTATCATACTTTTGTTAATACACTTTTGTTGACTATATAACTGTGTTATAAGACCGGCCTGCAACGCCATAACAGTCATTTTCTCTTTATTTTTTGATTTAAAAATGTAAATGTCTGAATAAAATGTCTGGAATAACCTTTTAGATTGTAGTATTGCAGTTGGTAAATAATTTGCATTGCGAATTTTTGTGGGCACGTGTTGTTTGACCCGGATGTCCACTACGTCGGGATGACGTCACAGAGATTGGACATCCGGGTCAAACAACACGTGCCCACAAAAATTCGCAATGCAAATTATTTACCAACTGACGATTTGAATAATACTTATGGTTCGTCGATAGGTCAACATCTCATAAATAACCGCACCTGTGCCTCTAAATTCAGTGTCGACTTATTCGCCATTCTTAGTAAGTCGCACTTCCCTTATCATCTCAAGATCCTAAAAACAATTTATATTAAGTCCTTGAGACCTTCTCTTTGCAAACAAAGAGAAAATCTCCTCGGGCTTAATGTTATTTCTATTTGATTGAACTTTTTTTCTTTTTTTTTAAATTTTTTTTTTACCCCTTTCCCTCGCTATAATTCTCATAGCATCTTTTTATATTTCTTATACATTACCTCGATATTTGGCTCTGTTGAGCGAGGTACGAAACCGGTCAACTGCCCTTTCATCTTTTTAATTTCTTAAATTCATTATGAATAATAAATATTGTCTCTTCAATGCTATATATATATATATATATATATATATATATATATATATATATATATATATATATATATATCGATTTCTAAACTTCTATTTATATGGAACTAATTTACATGTGGAGCAATCTTTTAAGGTTTGCCTTTTCCAAATGCCCATAATCTCCTGTTTATTTATATCGACATAAAAGTAGATATGTATATATGTTTATATATTTTTATATTCATAATTCACCCCTAATCTAGTAAACGTATCATTATGAATTTAGGAGTATATGTACTCAGCTCAATAGTGGTGATTTAGACTGTATTTACTTTAAGTTTCATGCAAAAGCTGATTAAAACGGGATTAACTTGATTTATGAATATCTAGTTACCTTCGATTTTATTAAAATTTAACAATAGATATTTGACATCAATTAATAATCATGTTCCAAATTTCTTTTTCTTTGGCGTATTTGAAAGGATTTCTGTGAACGTAATATAGCCACAATCCTCCATTTAAAAATTAAAATATTTCAAATTTGCATGAAATTTGATCAGAAGCCCTTACACACAAAGTTAATAAGATTCGCTGAATTTCAGTTTTTTCACATGGTTTTACTTCTAGAAAATGTATAATATTTTAGGCTTAGCTTAAAATTTTAGACATTTTCTAGAAGTAAAAAAAATGTAATCGATTTATGTCAACATTGGAATGAGGATTGTAGACATTAGTTATGGCATTAGCACTATGTCTTGATTTTTACTTTTGTATTGAGATATAAATATGGTGCAAAACTGTCCTGCTGGAAGATTAGTTTTATCTCTCCTCGGACGGGTATTTTTCTTTCTTTATAGAAATGGGATATGAATTGAACTGCTTCTTGTGTAACGTTGCGTTCATAGATTTCACAGATTTTAAATATTTATCAACATTGGATCTTTTAAATAGCAATTCTCCTGATCGGAAGCGAATTCCTTTCACTTCGATATCCTCTAAGTAGATGTACTTTATTTTACTGTAGAACTGACAGTCAGCAAACGGCGAGGTCTGTGGCATTGGGAAGGCGCCAAGTCAAGCAGTCAATAAAACAGGCCACATTTTTTTTTAGTTTTGAGCGAACACAAAGCGATATTTTCCACAATTTGATCAACCCATACGTGAAACAGAATACATACATAAATCTCTCCAGAAAGATTCCATGGTTTCAGATAGACAATCCTCTCACAAGAATAAGATAATAAATGCATCAATTACAATTCAAAGAATAACCCAGTCGTTTCTTGGTGGAAGTAAAGACATCACATATAATAGTATAAATCATCTGCTTTACCATATATAAATAATAGTATCAAGACCTGGTGTTGCCCAGGATTGAATGAAAACCTCTACGTCATTTTCCGTCCAGATCATGATATCATAATTTTATTTTATTCTTAGAACACTTATCCCTCCTACTGTTTTTACTCCCTAAATCACTACCCTGATTTTAGTTAACAATCTGTCACTCTACCAATTACACCATCACCTTTCTTTGAATATTGCTCTACAATATTGTGGTATTCATTTTTCCGGTCTTTACACATAAGTATCTTTTGCTTTTGATGGTAGATGTTAGCAGATTAAGCGAGTTGTCCTATTGCCGGTAGGCTTCTGTTTACCGTTCACCGTTTGTTAATAACCGGTGTTTCCTTTTCCAGTCCCTTAGGTAATAATCACCCGAGGCGGGTTATCGCCCATTTATTATGTTTTAGCTGTACATTAAATCTCTCTCTTTCTTCCAATTTCAAGTAGAGTGTGTATGTGACTGGTGTTATTATCTTTGTGTTACACATTTTTAAAGAGTATAACCGTTTTCTTTTTAAAAATTATTTGTAATTCTTTATGTATGTAATGGTGTGGTTCATAGTCCTTGAGTATGTGGGGATGTGTTATTCCCGGTTGGACTGTCTCAGTGGGGGCAGGGTATTTGTACCCGTGTTGTTCACGGGTAAGCTTGAGTCGTGGTGTGTTTGTGGCGTGTCGAGGAAGGGTTGATTGATGGGTTAATCATGGCTGAGTCAATGTGAGGGTTATGGTTTATGTTATCATGTATGAATTTTGGGCATCTCTTTAAGACGCTGCTGTTCATCGTGATGAGACTGTTTTCTTCGCTGGCAGCGATTATGGATCCTTTCTGCTGTACGACTGTCAACGGTGATATATGGTAAAGAGTTGAGGATTTTGAAATCGTCGTGTCTTTAACAACAACAGTATCACCGCCATGAATGTGGCTTGGTTTAACATACTATTTTTGGTCTGCGTATAATAATTAGATGTCACTCAGTCTGATAAGAGAGTTATTTGGTTGCTGTCTGATTAAACGAGGTAGTCTGTTTTTCAGATCCCGTCCAAAGAAGACTTATGTAGGTGGATGCCAGTTGTCAAGTGGTTGATAGGGAGTATTTCGATAGTCTTAAAGACACTTATGGAGTTCATGTTTGTAGTTCAGACGTGTGCAGTCTTCACGCATACATTGCTGTTCGCATAAGCGTTCAGTCTCGCCATTATCTTGGAGCCACACAGGTTTTATTTTCTTATGTTTGACCCTAGTGTAGTGAGTATATACAGTAGATTCCTGGCCGTTGAATACGAGTCCGGTGTCGATTTTCAAAGATTCGGATATTTCAAATTCTGAAAAGATCTTATCAAG
Organism: Sepiola atlantica; assembly: GCA_963556195.1. NCBI lineage: Eukaryota > Metazoa > Mollusca > Cephalopoda > Sepiida > Sepiolidae > Sepiola > Sepiola atlantica. The sequence goes on along the minus strand of OY744533.1, from coordinate 20,796,560 downwards.
CGTTGGTATCACGCTCATCGCTAAAGTCGAGTCGATAAACAGAACGTGTGTCTTCATTCGTAACGACCACCATGTATTTTTCGTTGAAGAAATGCCATAAATCAGTGCTGAATTATGTCCATGGAGCTGTAGGGGCAGGAGACATTTCAAGCGGTTATTTCATGGGGTGGGGTGGGCAATCGTGCATCAGAACAATTTTTAGCTGCGTGTTCGATACGTGCATGCATGGCTCTAAACCGGGCTTCACGATTCCTTGATGTCCAGTGTGTGCAAGTTTTACAGCTTGTGCATGAAGTTTATCAGGAAGGATTATACGGTGACATTTGAGGATAATTATTGTATTGTGTGCGCGTGATAGTTTAGATCGACACTGGAAGGGAGTGTGGAATGTTGGTTTGTCAACATCATCTAATTACAGCGGTGAGCGTTAGGTCTTTTGCTGTTTTTGTGACAACATAATCTGCTGTCATCGATTTGGGAGTAGCCGTAGAGATAATATAGTCAGGTGCGCATCATCAATTTACTGTTCTATGTCACTGGATGATAGGTTCACTAGGTGGCGACTCAGATAGTCAGCAGGGTTGTCGTGACCTCGGATGTAGTGAACGGTCATTTCATATGGGTGAGTTAGCACACAACACTCAATGCGCGCTGATCGTTGAGCTCGGACATTATGTTAGCGGCGTGTGCTCACTATACACAATTAACAAAACACCGAAGATATAAATATGGAAGTACTAACATGCTCATGTTATCGCTAGTGCGTCACCTTCTGTCAATGGGTATCTTTCTTCCATTGATGTAAGTTCATGACTTGCAAACTGAATAGCACGCCCTTTCTAGGAAAGAATCGCTGAAATATTCACTGGACTGTCATCTAAGTTAATTTCTCTTATTTTTCCAGATTGAAATAGGTCAAAGTGCACGCCTGACTCAACGCGGTTTTAACTTGCTGTGATGCTGTGTTCAAGTCCATAGAATAGTCTTCTTTGTTAATTGACATAAGTCAGGGGTGAAGCTTGCATAGTTCGCAATGAAGTGTGCTCCACAGAATTTGGAAATTCCGAGAATCTGACGCGTTCTTTACAGTTGGGAGGTCCAAGATCGACTTGATTTTCTCATTGCTCGACTTGACGCCCTCCTTCCCGGAGATATGTACGAGGAACTCGATTGACTCCTGGTTCTATTCACACTTCTCTACATTCAGAGTTAAGCAATTTTCTCGAAGTTGATGAAACCTTGCTTGAAGAATCCTGTTGGAATATTTCAAAGCAAAATATGTCGTCGCTCATGTTCACAGTATCTTTGATGCCTATAAGGGTTCGGTGTAGTGTATTTCAGAATTGTTTGTTTGCGGCGCTGATTCCAAAGAACAGTCGCTTTTATCTATACAAGCCTACGTGCGCTACAAAGTGTATTATGTATCATGATTCCTCAGCTAACTAACTAGTCGTAGCCTTTGTTAAGATCTAATTTGCTGAACGCTTTCGCCCCTGACAGTATGATATTGAGGTCGTCAAGCATTTTATCCTGTGCGGCATTCTATTTTTATGGCTTTGTTTGCCGCGCGCATTTCTATGCAGACTCAAACGTTTCTCGATGATTTCTTTGGTACCACAAAAAGTGGTGGATACCTATGGAGTCGGTACACTTTCCTTATCAATCACTCTAAACTCCTCATCCATTTTTATTGTTGCTCAATTTCTTTCGCACGTGGAATGGTACACCTTTGTATTGTTGGGCAACATAGGAATATGTCTGTCGATGTGCAGTTTGATTTGTCGGTCCTTCAGTTTTCCAAGTCCATCAAACAAATCCGTGCATACCCCTATGAGTGCTTAGAGTACAGGTGGGGTCTCGCATCCAGAGGCTTTAAGAACACTGAGTGTGTCGTCTCGGACCGAAAACAGTTTTAGTTGTTTAGCCTATAATAGGGTTTTCCTCACCATCTACCACACTTATTGTATACCGGCACATAACGTACTCGGCCTTAACAGTGGTTCGGGACTTTACGAGTACTGGTATGTACTTGTCATTGCCATAGGCCGATATAGATGTCCAAAATTTCTCTAGTATGGTTTTTAGATACATTTATTGAAAATCTGTTCTGGAATAGATATTAACTATGACTCCAGAATCAGCCAGAATATTCAATACGTGACCGGTTGCTCCAACAACAACTGTTGCATAACCTTCAAATTCTCATACGTTCTCTCTTTCCTATTCGCGTGGAGAGACGCCGCCTCGATGTCGACTAGTTTTTAAATTCTCGTATCTTTTACTTCTTCGTCGCGTGGAGGGGCTTCGTTTAGGGGTTGGACTCTTTCTTCGTGTCTGTACTGCCGTAAACATCGCCGCTATAACAAAAAGCTTCATGACCGATCAGGAGGCAACAAGATTTTTAAATTTTGATTTGTTTATTTAAGGTGTCAGTCTACCGTCGATGGAGATGTTTCAACAACTTTACGAGAGAGACCAAATTACTACTCTATCGTAGTTAATTCCTACCTTATGTCCTTAGCCATTCGAGGAGGGAGGTAAAGGAATCTTACACCTGTATTCTCTTAGGGAAATAAATTCCCATTTTTCATTTCAGACTACATAGAGAAACACGTCTGTTCGGCTTGCTTCCAAAACCCAGACTGGCAAAACTCCGTTTCCCACACAAAAGCCCGTGACGTCACAGAACCCCTATGCACAGGTACACCTTGACCCTTGACCTGAGGTCTAGTCAACGTGGTGGCCCTGTCAACGCTTGTGAGCTCCAACTGTGAGAACCAGTTTATTTTGCACTCTACCGTACGGGTCCACCCGACCTAAATCGCGCACGCCAAACCAAACGATCTCCCCACATACGCCCACTTTAAAATGCTTTGTACAGGAATTCGTTTTCAGCATCCGACACGCTGTCATCTTCAAGGGTGTGTACTCTCTTGTTAGGCATTTGGCTGTCGTGCTGAGAAGTGTGGCTGGGAGGGTTGGCAGTCGTGCAGACTACTGTTGCCGACGTATGGGTTGAGAATGGTAGACAAAGGCAAAGTGATTCCACTTCGTACATGTGTTGCAGGGGTTGATGTACTCTGAAAAGGTAACTTATGTAATACATGTATCAAGATACATGGATTACATAAGATTGTAACAGTGTGTAGATAAACAGATATGTGAGCGTTTGTCAAAAAATACACACACATATATATATATATATATATATATATATATGTATGTATACTTTGTATTAAGGGTGAAACTAATTAATTCGTGCCACCATTATATGTCTTATTTGCTCCAACTTGTGTCTATCTGTCACACCTTTGCATTGTATTGCCTTCTAATGATCACATTTCTATATACTAATAAACAATGCTTCAAGTAAACTACAAAAACCTCTTTATATATATATATATATATATATATATATATGCTTGAACAATGAGTGCTAGCTTCTGTTTATTAATCTTCTGATTTATATTTCCAGTCGTCGAACGACCAATGTTGTGTTATTATCCAAGGGGTGTATAAAATCTCCATATTTTTGGCGAACGTTTTCGACCGATATCGGTCGTCTTCAGGCGAATGAATAAGTAAGCAAGATAAAACTGGTGAATCCACTATGAGGTCGTTCATTTTACACATTTCAGCAACCATTTAACATAATTCGCCCCCTCATAACGAGAATGGGTGGTGCTAAGTTTAATTATGCGAATCAGTTTCATCTTGCTTACTCATTTATCCGTCTGAAGACGCCCGATGTCGATCGAAAACGTTCGTCAAAAATATGGGGATTTCTTAAACACCATAGATAACAACACGAAATCGACGAATGGAAAAAATGGAGCAGAAAATAAATAAACAGAAGCTATCACTCCTGTTCAATCAAACGTGTATGAAGTTAAGAATGCTGCTTAATTGTATATATATATATATATATATATATATATATTCATATATATATATATATTCATATATATATATATATTCATATATATATATATTCATATATATATTTATATATATATATATTCATATATATATATATTCATATATATATATATATATATATATATATATATATATATTCATATATATATATATATATATTCATATATATATATATATATTCATATATATATTTATATATATATATATATTCATATATATATTTATATATATATATATATTTATATATATATATATATTCATATATATATATATATATTCATATATATATATATATTCATATATATATATATATATATTCATATATATATATATATATTCATATATATATATATATTCATATATATATGTATATATATTCATATATATATATATTCATATATATATGTATATATATTCATATATATATATATATATTCATATATATATATGTATATATATTCATATATATATGTATATATATATATTTATATATATATATATATTCATATATATATATATATATTCATATATATATATATATATATTCATATATATATATATCCATATATATATATATATATATTCATATATATATATATATTAATATATATATATGCATATATATATATATTCATATATATATATATTCATACATATATATATATATATTCATATATATATATATTCATGTATATATATATATATTCAAATATATATATTAATATATATTCATTTGTATATATATATATTCATATGTATATATATATATTCATATATATATATATATATATTCATATATATATATATATTCATATATATATATTCATATATATATATATATATATTCATATATATATATATTCATATATATATATATTCATATATATATTCATATATATATATATATTCATATATATATTCATATATATATATATTCATATATATATTCATATTCATATATATATATATATTCATATATATATATATATTCATATATATAAATATATATTCATATATATATATATATTCATATATATATATATATATTCATATATATATATATATATATATATTCATATATATATATATATATTCATATATATATATATATATATATATATATATATTCATATATATGTGTATATATATATATTCATATATATGTGTATATATATATATATATTCATATATATGTATATATATATATCAATATATATGTATATATATATATATTCATATATATGTATATATATATATATTCATATATATATATATATATATATATATATATATATATATTCATATATATGTATATATATATATATTCATATATATATATATATATATATACATATATATGTATATATATATATATATTCATATATATGTATATATATATTCATATATATGTATATATATATATATATTCATATATATGTATATATATATTCATATATATGTATATATATATATATTCATATGTATATATATATTCATATATATATATATTCATATATATGTATATATATATTCATATATATGTATATATATATATATATTCATATGTATATATATATTCATATATATATGTATATATATATATATGTATATATATTCATATTTGTATATATATATGTATATATATTCATATTTGTATATATATGTATATATATTCATATTTGTATATATATATATGTATATATATTCATATTTGTATATATATATATGTATATATATTCATATTCATATATATATATATGTATATATGTTCAGATATATATATATATATTCATATATATTCATATATATATATATATATATATTCATATATATAGGACAGTTTATATTATATTCCAATAATCATGGTTTATTTTATTGCTTTTATTTTTATTTTTTCGCATTTCCAAAAATTTAAATATTTTGTGAGATATATTTTTAACGGTCCGTTTAATTTGTCTTGTATCAAACCACATTTGTATGTCAATATCGTCTCTGCAACACTACAAAATGATCAGAAAATTCACAAAGAGTAAAAAAGTTATTGTATTAGAGTGTCTTAAAAACACCTACACTATACATCAGTTTCATTTTAGGGTGAAAACAAAACAAAAAAAAAATTGAGAGCAAACACTCACACGTGTGAGATCCAACTAATCCGCCATTTTGAATGTTTTCGTTCAAAGCTGATATCTCCTAATAAAAACATTCGATCAATTTTTAAATTTTAATTCGGTAATATTTCCTAAAATATTTAATATGTTCTATATTTTATTTATAAAGTAACAGTTTACTTGTTGATAATTTACTTTTTTTACTAAAGTTACATCAATGTGTATTCATGTCGTTAGGGTTCGAAACTTATTTAAGCAGAGCTAGTCTCATTGTGTCAACCGTCCTATCAATCAACTATTAAAAATATTTCTACTACATCGGTGTTTTTATTGGATGTACATAGTATTTATTAATAAATCCTTTCCAACAATATAAGATAAGCTTAACTTCTCAGAATTCATTACTCAAGTAGTAAGTTACTAATTAAAATGTGAAATATATCCTCCAGTTTGCAAGACAACGGTTTAAAAATACCGAAAAGGCATTAAATATGTATTTATTAATTTATTTAATTTCTTATAATATTCTGAGGATTCAAAAATAGTTATACGGGCATCTGCACCTAACATTTAATCCTAATTACGTTT
>OY744533.1:20769922-20787422 GCA_963556195.1 Sepiola atlantica | reverse complement strand
ATATATATATATGTATATATATTTATATATTTATATTTATATATATATGTATATATGTATATATATTTACATATAAAAATATATATATATATGTATACATTTATATATGTATGTATAAATTTATATATAATATATATATTTATATATATATACATTTATATATATATACATTTATATATATATATTCATATATATATTTATATATATATATTCATATATATATGTTTATATATATATATATTTATATATATATATTAAGACAGGCTTCATTAAAATCCACGGAGTTTTGCTTTTTTGAGATTTTCTTGGTTAGTCGTTCGACTCTTCGAGCGATTTTACGATCGTGTGGTAGTAGCTGGTGCAGTATAGCACCCACCGTTATGGTTTGAGTCAAACCTCGAGCGCAGAACTCCGTGGATTTTAATGAAGCCTGTCTTAATAACAATTTGCTGCCAAACTATACGTATATATATATATATATATATATATATATATATATATATATATATATATATATATATATATATATGTGTGTGTGTGTGTGTGTGTATACATTTATATATATATGTAAAAATAAAAATGGAATAAAGAATAAGCAATTCAACAACTAACAAAAATAAACTCAATAACTCATGTTGTGAAGTTCTACCGAGATATTTCGGCCGTCAAGATACGACCATTTTCGTTCGGTTGGTAAACTTTATTTCTAAACAGAAAGGTTTTCAAATTCATACAAAGAATGCGATTGGAAGAAAATGTCACGTGCAGAGAACAATAAAAAGGGGGAGTAGGGACGTGAAGAATGTTATGAAAACTGAAAGAAAAAGAAGATGAAGAAGAAAGAGAGACCAATCAAGCAGTGTCCTTAGAACGTCAGTTGAAGAAGAAAGAAAAAGAAAAAGAAAAAGCAAGAACAAAAGTAAGAAAGGGTAAAATCGATATTTGACTGTCGGAAGCTACTAAAGAAGAAAAAGGGAGAGAGAAAAAAATCAGTGCTTGCTGATTGAAATCAAAGTCGGATTGAGAACGTCAAAAGTCTAATAGGATTAGTAGTAATTTGAAGCTGTTAACGTCGGGACTCGAAACGAGGAAGGAGGAGTAAGCAGGTAGGGAGGAGGAGGAGTAGGAAGAAGAGAAACAAGGGTTAAAAGTTAACCAGCGTCATATTCGTTTAAATACATCTCATATAGAATCGATCTAGCAGAAGGAATAAAAATGTTATAGAAACCTTGTCTTTGGGCAATGGTGTTCTTATGACATAGGATCAGACAGAATTCTGTGAGACGTCGAAGTTTAGTATCATGAATATGTTTGATAGAAATTGCTTTATGTGTATTGAAGTGGTGGCCGGAAGAGATCATATGAGTGCATAGTGCATTTGAGGTATCACCGTTTTTTATGGCACGATTATGTTCATATATTCGTTTCTTTAACGGACGTTGTGTCTCGCCGAAATATATTTTTCCACAGTCGGCGCAAGGAATAGTATAAATTCCCACTGTAGTGGGAGATAAAAGGACTTTATTTTTGTTTTTATGCATTGGTAAAATGTTTTTGATGGTGAGTGAGGTAGATTGGATAATTCTAAAACAATGTTGGGAAAGCGAAGAAAAGAGATGTGTGTTACGAGAATTAGTAGGAAGGAAAATATTCCTTAATATGGGTGTTGGGATATTCTTAAGTGATGTTTCTAAGTTAATTGTTTCCATATTATTTTTTAGCGGTGAAATAATTTCTTGTGAGAGTACTCAACTGTTTGAGGAGCTAGATATTAGTACTTCATGTATCCACGTAAAATATTATAAGAAGATATAATGTTTTATGTGTCAGTTTTCAGTATTTACTTCAACAGTGCTCGATACGTAAGTAGAGCTAGGTAGTAAGCAATGAAAATATATATGGCAATCAAGCTACACAGAGGCTCCCGTGTTTCATCCCCGGGGGAATCGTCAGGCTAAATGCATGGAGTTATTTTTGTCAGATGTTTTTATATACATGGCTCGCTAGTTAGTTCGTCCGTTTTTTTAATTAATTTAATAGTGTATCCATGCTTGCTATTCTTAAGTGATGTTTCTAAGTTAATTTTTTCCATATTATTTTTTAGTGGTGAAATAAATTCTTGTGAGAGTGCTCAACTGTTTGAGGAGCTATATAAAATAATATGTCTTTATATATGTGCATGTATATGTGTGTGTACGTGTATATATATGTATTTGTATACATGTGTGTATATATATATGTGTGTGTATAGATATGCGTGTGTAGGTGCATATAGCTGTATATGTGTGTGTCTGTGTAGACGTATGGATGTGTGTATTGAATATATATCTAGAATATATTTATTTTTGTATTGAATATACATCTAGAATATATTTATAAGCACGTATGTATTTTGAATATATGCTTGATTGATAGTGGATCTGTGTGTGTCCATGTTTAGATGTGTATGTATATCAATGTCTGTTTATTTATTTGTTTGTTTATTTATGTGTGTTTGGTGTATCTATTAGAGTTTGTTTATATATGTGTGATTCTTGATATATAGATAAGATATTTATACTGGAGTGAGTTTGTAAAACTGGGTAGGCCAGAAAGTAGGGAGCAATAAAATAAGGACAGGAAAAGGCGATGGAGACGCCATAAAAAGTAATAAAGGGACAACCACTAGCAGAAAAGGTCAGCAAGTGGAATAGGTAATCCGATACTCATTCATAAGAAATAGAAAATACTAAATCCCAAAAAGAGTTATTTAGGAGAGAAAATTCTTCTTCTCCATCCATTTCTCGAGAATTCTTGGTCTGATGAGGTTGACTTTCTGGGAAAAGTGCAACCGAAACATGTATGCACATATGTAACCAATAATGTTTGTATAAATAAAAATTTATACTTATATATACTTTTATATATATATATATACACATTTATATATATATTTATGTATATATATATATATATTTATGTATATATATATATATATTTATGTATATATATATATATATTTATGTATATATATATATATTTATGTATATATATATATATATATTTATGTATATATATATATATTTATGTATATATATATATATTTATGTATATATATATATATTTATGTACATATATATATATATTTATGTATATATATATATATATATATTTATGTACATATATATATATATATTCATGTATATATATATATATATATATATATATATATATTTATGTATATATATATATTTATGTATATATATATATTTATGTATATTTATATATATACATTTATATATGTATATATTTATATTTATATACATTTATGTATATATACATATTTATATATATGCATTTATATATATATATTTATATATATATATATATATACATTTATATACATATATATTAATGTAAACATTTATATATACATATTTATACATATATATATATATATATAATATATATATATATATTTATATATATGAAAATAGAATTCACCATATCTCACGAAACGAAATATCGTTGAACGAAAAATGTATGAACGAAAAATTAAAAAAAGAATAACATTAACAAATAGACGTAAGATTAAATATCAACATATTAATATATAATTACCATTGCATTTATTTCTGACAATATATCATGTACCACATGCTTTTATATTGGCGCGTATGTTCTCATAGGTACTACGATTAAATAAAAAGTTGTTTTTTTGTACGCGACTGGGAATGAATAAAGAAACCCTTAAAAGTGAAAAATGAGAATCCAACAAGACTCGAACTTGTTTCGCCGAAAGACTGAGTACGTAACGCGTGTATTATCTTCGACACTCTTACAAACGAGCGACGCGGTAGGCGAAAGCTGAATTTGTGCAAATAACTCTATATCTGACAGAATAGCAAACATGAAAACATAAATATGAAAACATTTAAAAAACTGTTTCTATTTGTTTACGTGTTTTCTTGTGTTTGCTTGGGAATTTTCGCTGATGAAGATGATTTCTTCTCGCAAACATACATAATTCATTTATCTTCTTTAATATGACATTTTCTAGATGGAATTGTCATAATTCGCAAAATTTGCCATGAAAATTGCTTTCATCGATGTCTACGTAATAACGTAGTGTACTCCCCGATGAATACCTCAGATTGTTAACGAACAGATGGGCGTTGCCAGTGTATCTGCCTTGTTTGTGTCGCCAGAATCTAGATGAGAGTAGATTTAATACATTGGAAATTTCCTAGAAACATACCGACTCCTGAAAAAGCGTTTGAAGAATGCCGGAGATGTAAACGGCCTCTATTATGTAACCATGACAACAGCGAAGATGGGAACGACAATCCGAAATAGATGCATAATGTGAATAAACGAAAAAAAAATCGCATTGTCTCTGCATTATTACCCGAATAGAGTGTGACTCGATTCTTTGTGCGTATGTTGATATGCGTGTGTGTGAAGCTACAAGCGAGCAATGGCGGAAGCTTATATGGCTGACTTAACATATACCACCCTGCCCGTCCGTTTCTTTAATAACTTTTCTTTTATCTCTCTGTACGTCTCTGTATTTATCAACATCGATTCATGTTTCGTATGTTACTATTGACGTAAATAAAAATGCTTCGCTTTTTTTTGTTCCTAAACAATGTTTTTTTTCTGATCGGAAATTTACGAGATACACAATTGGATTCCTTCTTTGTACATAATCGAAATAAACTATTCTTTCCATTGTTCAAGATTGAGGTCATGGAAATTTAAATTTTTTAACAAACGAATTCACTTTTTTTATTTTTACATTTTCGAGGTTTTGCCCTCGCCAGAAAACAAATTAAGACTAATTACAACGTTTTGAATCAAATAGATTTGCGGCACTTTTAAACAAGCATTCCCCAAACAAACACATTTCGTCTAAACACCTATGTTAGTATTGAGTTCCGCACATGTCAAATTAATGGTTTCGTAGCAATAATTATAAAAGTAAAAAACTATTTTGTCTGAATACAATTCAAAATTTTATAAAAGTATTTTTATAAAACATAAAGTGAACGACAATAATTAATATTTTTTAAAATAATGTTTTAAATGGTTGTAACTGCGAAAATAAAAACTACAAAAATACATAAACGCAGAATGTGGATGTGTATATTTTTTTCTAAACAAAATTAACTTTCTACGCATGTATATTAGTAATATGTTTTGTGTTTAAGATTAATAAAAATTACATGATGCAACTCGAAGTTGCATCAACAACAGCTAATGGGACATATTTGAAGCATACAGAGCAATATGCATTACATGTTTTTATAGTAAGACCATCACACATTGTAATCTTGAAACTATTGTCTAGATAGATGAATCTTGTTTTACACACAAACCAAAGTATCATCGTTGAAAAAGCCCTTACAAACAATTATGAGTATTTGTCAACACAATCCGTTAGTATACACTAGTCTTTATGAAGGTAGCGGGAAAATGAATAAAGACATTACTACACATAATAAAGGAGTTTTTTTACCGTTATCAATGTTTATGCATCCACAAAACTAGTTTATATAAGATTTTAATGGATTTTGATAGATCTACAATATAATTTATTTTGCCTTTATTTCCTATAAATTAAATCAAATTTTTTATCATAATCTTTCATTGTCCTACAAAAAAGAGCATCTATAATTTAGTTTTATAATTTCAAAAAATAATCATTCTCTTTTAGTGTTTACTAACACAGCGTTGCCCGGGATTCATTACATTTCAATTTGTTTTATAGATATTTCCATAACCACTTTTTTTTTGCTCAGTTCAGTATCTAAGGTACGAGAGAAAAGAAGGAATGGTAATTCTTACTAAAAAAATATAAGTATTAAACAGGGATAAACAGAGTTTTTTCTAGCAAGGAACTGAAAGTATATAGGCTGATAAAATCGATTCGGGATTAGCCCACTACACTGTTAATCATTTATGTTATTTGGTGAATATAAACAATAACGTCAATACACAGACAATATATATCAATTAATATTAATGTTTTAACAAGTTAATATTCGATTGTAGAATAGCTGACTTGGATTCCTATCTGAAGGGATTCCTGTGGCATGAAATGCACACAGAAAATACTTTTTTTTCAAATTGTGTTACACAATATCCGCGCAACATTTGTTTATTTAACTGTTTTAAACCATCCGTTAGTTCCGTTAGTTTCGTTTTACTTAAATAAAAACTTTTGTAGACAGGGCTATATTTACTTTATTTTTAATAAATATCCAAGGTTTTACAAACACGTGCGTAAATAAAAAATATAATTACAAATATACGTATAACAAAACATAATTATAAATAAAACTATGTATGCTCCCATATTAGTAAAACTTTTTGTAAATAAACCCTTTTTTAAATGAAAAACTGCGATGGCAAACTTACCGATGTACGTATACACCGCATTGTTTTGTTCATAATTCAACCGGAACAAAACAAAAAAATCGATGTAAATGCAAAATGTGATCGTTTTGGTCATCGCCATTCTAGAGTGTCTGATACCAATCCCAATGCGGAAAGATGTCACCCAAGATCAAAGTTAGAGATTTAAAAGCCAACGCACAAGAGGTGGTATTCTCCGTCCGACAGTAAATACCTGAACAGCCGCGTAGGCATTCCCTGGTTGATCACCTCGGTTGATTTGCAATAAATTAATCACTTCTCAAAGCGAGAAGATAATGCATATAAGTGTTTACCTCTTAGAACAGCACATCACTATACGACAGTCCGACCAAAGCAATACTACCCTAGTCAGAATGAACCACACTGTTGAACTAATTGTTGAGGACGTATGCTTTACTGTTATGCTTGTCTACTTAAATAAGACGGCTATTATAGAGTGCCTCAAATCAATTTGATCCCGTGAAACATTTCCGATATAAACATTACTTTTACATACACAAATCTTAATATCTCTGCACTAGTTGTAGTGTTGATGTGTTATTAGCTGTTGATGGCACATCTTGTGTTTACTGGTGTTTATCATGATCATTATTATCATCATCATCATCATCATCTGTCCTTTGGTGTTATTGACTTGGCTTTTCGGGCGGATTTCTTCCGCTTCTCGAAGTAAAGAAAATGATGTTAACAGCTAAAGCTGTCTAATGAGTATTCCTCCTTAATACCAGTCGAGACTACGTTCTCGCCAATCAGTCCGACAGAGACTGCCCATTTCGGTGGTCTTTATCTGTCCGATGCAGGTATTATGTCTTGGGTAGTCCTAGGACGTCTACCCTTCCAGACCTTGCTATCCCTTTTTCGGAAGGGCTTGGTTTATTGTCAACTACCTGTGGTGCCCCTTACCGGGAATTGCCAAGGAGGCTGCCTTGTCTACTTTTCTCATGCCTTCCTGGTCTTGTGCCGCATCATACTTACGTGGATGACCTTGAACCCAGTTTTTCTCCATCCCTCTCGATAGTCTGCCTTCTTGATCGTGTTACTCAGCACCAGCCCTGACCACTCCCTGGTGTCCTCCAACGCCTTTATTTGTCTGCGTCTTATTATGCTTCTCTGTGCAGTTCGTTGACGTTGATGCTAAACAAGTATTCCCCATTGTAAATATCAATCTAAAAGTATCGCATTGCTAAACAATGCGCAAATGGAAAAGCGTGTTTTATTTCATGAATTCAATTGACAAAATAAAACAAGATAACAAAAAACGTTTGCTATGTTCGCGTCATTATTGACAAGTATTTGTTAACTTGCCCATTCATTTTAAATTGTGTATGGCAGACAATTTGCAGTTTAACAAATTATTTGTTTATCAATAACCTGATGTGAAATCATATTAAGGAAAAACGGATAATTGCAAGATTTTCAATGGAATTGTATGTTTTTATTAATGCTTCCCACGGGAAATATTGCCTGAATGTAAAAATCCTTTTTAATCCTATTGTAAACTATTAGTCCGATTTGACAGGGAACCATGTGAGTTGAGGACGAAAGTGTGCAATGGTTTTTGTGATGCCCGGGCTAACTCACTGAGTAAATGTAATATAAGCTTAAGTATAAGTCCTAGCACTGAGTGTATTACAATAAACGGAGATAGTTTGAATATGGTTGAAAAACCCTTTCAATTTGGATGTCCTGTGCTAACAGCCCCGTCACCTCCCCCTCTACACAACACTGATTGAAAAAAACACGGCGGATTCTGAAGATAAGTAAATACACCAGTAACGATTGGTGTAGTTTTACCTTGTTTGAAAAAAAGACGAGTATTTGAGGCATGCAAGCAGACGACACCAGAACTTGAAGGATGGCGAGATAAATCAAGTTTACGTTTGCCCGGAATGAAACTGAAAGCATCTAATTACAATATAGTTGAACATATAAAACAATAATTGTTTATTTCGTAAATGTGTAAGAACAACCAATCACGAAAACATATTGCCATAAAGAATACATTTACTACAGCACTCTTATACGGCCCATTCTCAGGATTTTTACAGTTTTCACAGATAAATATCGCATGTGCGATTCTAAACCGCCTTATATTTGTTTTATAAAGCTTGTATACACTTATTTACCGAGACTTAGTGTTTATTTTTGACACATATGTATTCTATGCAGCTGTCTCATGCTTGTTCTTTTTGCACCGATAACTTAGATATGCCACACTGTATGAGAAGATATGTTTTGTATAAGATTTCAAAGACGCATCTGTTCAAAGCAACAGCTCAGTGAATTATGTGTTTTACGTATCGCCATTTGATTGGACAAATGCTCTACTCAGCAGTTTCTTTCAACCAATTACAACACAATAAATATCAAATCCCGAAATCTCGTGCTTACTTTAAAAACCTAAACATGCTGTTTTTCTGTCTCTTTTCGTGTTCTTCTATAAGAGACAACACACGTGCGCACATCACAATCTAGTATGGCTTCCTTTTATGTCTTTGATTGGTAGAACGCACATAACAATACGTTTTACGAACTTCTAAACATAGCGATTGAACACAAACGCCCTCATAGAACTTATATACACAGTTCATACTTACACTCTCTCATTAACAAAACAGACACGCTAATATACACATGCATATTCATGCCTACTCCATTTACACACACGTAACTGCATACGGTTCCAGCCGAAATAAACATGTGTACTTAACTTCTCCTTAAAGATAAAACAACTCTTTTATCACCAGAGCATTCTTGTGGCTATTTAAAGATCCATATATTACGAATTCTTTTATCTTTCGCTGTTTGAAATGTCAGTAAAAAGTATTTGTTTTGTATGGATAGAGTTGGCCATTTTCACTGTTTATAGTGTCGTTCCATGTACATATCCGAATAAATTAATAAGCGGAATGGGACGCAATTTTATAAAATTAAGTTAATTTAGTAACTGCACACGTGGGTGCACACATAAAGCTACTAACACACATTTTTGAAATTTAAAAAAATCAAAAATCTTTCGATACACGTATTATGGTTAACTCTTTTAAGGGCTTAAGTGTTGAGAGACAATGGACATTACATGAAAAGATGCTTGCATAAGTAATGCTTGAGTTCATAGAAATAGGGAGGTTCAGGATGACCGGAAACAATGCCGAAGTAAGCAGATATAGGGTGGGCCAAAATAAGGGTCCTATCTTTAAATTTGAATAACTTGAATTTGAATAACTTCCACAAAATAACAGTTAAACTCACCAAACTTTATGTGTGTGTAGACTGACCCTTCCGAGATTTTTTGAAATAAACAAAACAAATTTTAGCCGAAAAACACTTCTTAAAACTTACAAAAACTAAAGTATTGTTTTTTACACTGTTTTGAGTTTTTTAAGCAAAAATAATGTTTTCTAAATGAGGGTACGTTCCTTAGGGCTAATACGGCTCATGCTTGCTTCGGAAGGGGTCCTTTACTTATTCTAAAAAAAAAAATTTTTTTAAATCAATAAATAAAAAAGTTATGAATTTTAAAAAATAGGACCCTTATTTTTGCCCACCCTGTATATACTGGTGTTATTTAAGAATTTCGCTTCTCTTAGACTAGTTAGACTACCAAATATTGCGGGTCTAGTCAATCTTATTATTAAATTCCTACTTTACTTTATACCTAAGATATTGATATGATTGCCTAAAATAGAAAGTATATACTTAGATTAACAGTTCTTTCTTCGATATTATTGTTAGTTTATAAATAGATGTTTTGAAAAGTAAATGCAAATGTACAGATGTGAACATAGATTGAACTCATATACTTTAGATTATGAGATGTTCGATTTAAATATATTTCCACCACTGACCAATTATCGCCCTATTCGCCATTGATTGGCCTACAGACGACCGGCAAAACGCATATACACACGCACATATCGTCATTATTTCGTAGTGATAAGTAGTAAGCTTGCATTCGTTAAGATAACCGCGAAAAGTTGATAGATAGACATATAATTCGTCTGCATATATATATATATATATATATATATATATATATATATATATATATATATATATATATATATATATATTAAATTCCCGAAACAGTTTTTCATGGTAAACAACTGATGATCCCTTAAAATAGTGTTAGAAACTAACTAATATAATAACTGTAAAAAATAAATTGACTTACATGAGTGATTTTCCACTGGAAGACTTGAGACTATAAGTTTTTATTTTTTTTATTTTTTTTATTTTTTTTATTTTTTTTTTTTTTTATATAGTTTTAATGGTTGAGAAACTTCCGAGACTATATATATATATATTATAATACTGGCAAATACATACAAATGGGTTGTATATTCGCTAGTATTAAATAATTCTTAATGACCAGAAAAAAAGAATATAATACTGTTGAGAACTGTGTCGTAGTTTTCGTCTAAGATCTTCAAATACAAACTCTGTATTATATTTTTCTTATCTATTTTGTTATTTCAAGGTAAAAATGTATGTCGTTAAGATGATATTATTTGTAAATGTAAGGTCGGCAGCTCGCTAAAATATTAGATGAAACTACTTTATTTACTCCGTGAACTGGCAATGAATATTGGATGTTGTAATGTCTGTCTTCATAAAGCTCGCAATAGTTATATGTTTATATATTTGTATGTATAGGAGTCACTCCGAAACTAAGTAGCCGATAATTATGAATTTTGCCACGCACAAGCAAGGCGTAAGATGTGAAAATGTAAGCAATATTTAGTTCAATTTAGTTTTGTGCAAAGTATTTTAAAATATGATAGAGACACTGAGGAATATTTTACGAATACTTAATAGACATCAAATAATGAACATTCTCAAAATTAAGGTTTTTTTTAGTATTATAAAGAGGCAAAGTATGAGGACAACATACGATTTGAAAATTCAAATGTATCAGATTTTAATTGAATTTGATTGATAGTTATTAGACACCGATGAAGAAAGATTCCCTTAATTTTAATTTCTTTTGAAGACCCTGAAAAGCTTAAGTATAAACAGTTTAGACAATATTATGAATCAAGATGATATAGATTGGAATATAAGTTCTAGATATTAGGTTTAGTATTATTGTATGTTTATTTTGGATTTTTATAAGATGCATAAAAGTGGCGCAAAACAGTTCTACTCGGTAAATTATTTTACCCGTCCTGGCGACGGGTATTCTAGTTAATTTATTATATGGAAATTAAACGTTTACATGTATTTTTGTTCATTGTTTGATTGTGTCGGGTTATCTAGTTGAAATACTCTCACCATTTGACTAGCCAACCAAAGCGAACGATTTATTTCGACCTAGTGGTATAACGTCACACTCGTTCAGCCGTGAATTAAGATGTTTACCATAAAAGTTTGATTAGGATGAATCATTTATAAGATATACCGTACGTTGTAGAGATCGATTTCAATTCAAAACTAGTTTGATGGATACACATGAGGTCATAGGTTATCAATGAACACGCAATAATTGAATGTAAAAGATTGACGACGGGTTTTCATAGAGTTTACGTCTGTTAATGCAGGCGTTTCTTTGTTTATTCATCAAGCTAAATATAGCCTAACCCTGTCTGACCTTGGTTTACGAATCCCCAACTTTTGCGCATAAAAATGTTCGTGTTTGTCTCAATACACTTCTTATTCTGTCTTGAAATTTTACTTTTTTAGTTTTCGTTTTGTTTTAAATCAGCGATATTCCATTAAAAACGCTACTCACCATTGAACGGTTTTAATTCTCATCATATTCTTTCTCTTTGCATAAATGACGTCTATTCTGTTTTCGAGACAACCACACAAAGGTTCTTTACAAATTCGTTTCCTTCCGTCAGTTTCGATTAAAGTTTACTGAATATGAATATGAAGAGGTAGTTACAAATGACACCGAAAAAAATATATATATACATGATTATGATGCAGGGAACTTAAAGGAATTTGGAACATGAAACACTCACTATAATATCAATACTTGTAGGGGAACTAGGGGCTGTCCGGTTTAAAATAGAAACAAGGCCAGGAGAGATTTTCAACCCTACGTTACTTTCAATAACCGGTGTAAATGATTGTTTCATCATCACAACGTCTGTTTAGCATTTATTCCTCACTCGCAGCAATCGATTGACTTTTGGAATTTGAGTGGAAATAAGCCTCCCCAATGATCCAGTAATCTCTACATCATTCCAGTGGAGGTCTTGTTAATTGTTTTTCTCACCTCGATATTTGCATTCCCTGTGACCCTTTATGACCAACTTTCTCTAAGAAACATGTGTGTGTATCTTTACTTTTGAAAGGTGTTTCAGTTCATGGGATTTCTGGCAATTTGAGTCCCCTGAAAACAAGAAACACATTATAGGGATAACATATGAAGTGGTATAAGAAAGAAATAAAGGGGAAGGTAACAGATGACGAAAGAAGAGAAACAATTGAAGATGATAGTAAAAAGTAAAAATAAAAGGAAACGGTGAAATGAAAACAAAAACAAAAAGGAAGTTGAGAAAAGATGAAAGGAGAAAAGAAACAGGTGAAAAGAAAAAAAGAAACAGGATGTTAAAAACAGATGAAAAGGGGAAAAACAGGTAAAAAAAAAAGTAACAGGAAGTTGAATACAGATGAAAGGGTGAAAAGAAACAGGTGAAAAGAAAAAAAGAAACATGATGTTGGAGACAGATTAAAGGAGGAAAAGAAACAGGTGAAAATAAAAAAAAGAAACAGGAGGTTGAAAACAGATGAAAGGGTGAAAAAACAACAGGTGAAAAGAAAAAAAGGAAAAACATGATGTTGGAGACAGATTAAAGGAGGAAAAGAAACAGGTGAAAATAAAAATAAAGAAACAGGAGGTTGAAAACAGATGAAAGGGTGAAAAGAAACAGTTGAAAAGAAAAACCAGCGAAAGTTGAGCACATATTAAGCGAGTGAGGAAACAAATAGAGAGGAGAAAGCAGAGATGAGGGGAATGGAACACAGATTTAGAGAAAATAAGAGAAAATGAAATTGAAAAACACACGAAAAAGAAAAGAGAAGAGATGAAGATGACTGCGAAACGGATTTAATGGAAAGAAAGAAAAGATTGAATATAAATAAAGCGGTGAAGTCAGCAGAGAAAAAATAAATAAGAGGTATAAACACCGGAATAATAACATGTGAGAAAATCAGAAGAATAAGGATGAGTAAGATATGGAAAAATAACAAAATTAAAAATGAAATTACCATTGTTTCTCGAAAGTTTATTGACTTTCTATGCATTATACAAAAATATAATATGTATTATAATATAAACAACCAATAAGAAATTAGTAATACTTATAATTTACTTATTAAAGTGAGATTTAAATAATCAAAATAGTAATTAGCCATAGCATACATGAATGACAATAGTTTTGCATATATATATACATATATATATATATATATATATATATATATATATATATATATATATATATATATACATGAAGTATGTGTAAGTGCAAGTGTATTGCTTAAACGTGATATCTCGTGATGATAAACCCATAAATGCTGTATTTCATATATTTGTTTGAAAAGAAAATCATCATCGAGAATACCGAATATCTACTTAGCGGGTGGATTGATTCAACATCATACTAATACCAACTCATACTTGCCAACAGCATCATTGCATTAGAGAAACGAGTTGCAGTCTTACATAATATCGTTGAATTTAATATTCAATAGACATTGGAGTAATATGTGTCATATCTGAAAGAAAGAAACATTGAAGAGTTAAGAAAATAACAATAGACTAATATAAAATTATTGTTTAAATTTTGTGTAGTTATAGAGTTGCGGTTACATACTATTTCCATTATAATATGTATGTATGTAATTATGTATATATATATATATAAACATATATATATATATATATAATATATAATATATATCTATATATAATATATATATAATGAATAATATATATATATATATAATATATATATAATGAATAACATATATATAATATATATGTAATATATAATGAATAATATATATATAATATATATGTAATATATAATGAATAATTTATATATAATATATATGTATATATGTAATATATAATGAATAATTTATATATAATATATATGTATATATGTAATATATAATGAATAATATATATATAATATATATGTATATATGTAATATACATTGAATAATATATATATATATATACAATATGTATAACATATATATATATATACATTAATAATATATATATACATATATATATTTACATATATAATATATACACATAAATAATATATATGGATATATAATATGTATATTTAAGATAATATATATATATCATATATATATATATATATATCATATATATATAAATATATATATAAATATATATATATGGATATATAATATGTATATATAAGATAATATATATATATCATATATATATATATATATCATATATATATAAATATATATAATATATATATATATGTGATATATAATATATATTTAAATATATAATACAAATATATGATATATAATATATAATATAAATATACATTATACATATATACATATAATATATATATACACATATAATATATATATCATATATATATATATATATATCATATATATATATGTATAATATATATACAAATACATATATAATATATACAATATATATATACATATGTAACATATATATATATATTATATATGATATATATATAACATGTAACATATCTATATATATACATATATCATATATATATACATATATTATATATTTACATATATAATATATATACATATATATATAATATATATATATAATGAATAATATATATCTATATAAAATATATACATAATGAATAATATATATATATATAATATATATAATGAATAACATATATATAATATATATGTAATATATAATGAATAATATATATATAATATATATGTAATATATAATGAATAATTTATATATAATATATATGTATATATGTAAATATATAATGAATAATATATATATAATATATATGTATATATGTAATATACATTGAATAATATATATATATATATATACAATATGTATAACATATATATATATACATAAATAATATATATATATACATATATATATTTACATATATAATATATACACATAAATAATATATATGGATATATAATATGTATATTTAAGATAATATATATATATCATATATATATATATATCATATATATATAAATATATATAATATATATAAATATATATATATGGATATATAATATGTATATATAAGATAATATATATATATATCATATATATATCATATATATATAAATATATATAATATATATAAATATATATGTGATATATAATATATATTTAAATATATAATACAAATATATGATATATAATATATAATATAAATATACATTATACATATATACATACAATATATATATACACATATAATATATATATCATATATATATATATCATATATATATGTATAATATATATACAAATACATATATAATATATACAATATATATATACATATGTAACATATATATATAATATATGATATATATATAACATGTAACATATCTATATATACATATATCATATATATATATATACATGTATTATATATTTACATATATAATATATATACATATATATAAATATATAATATATATATATATGAATATTTATGAATACATATATATATAATATATATATATCTTGTATATATGCATATATGATATATATATATATACATATATTATATTTATCTACATATATGATATATATATATATATATATACATATATTATATTTATCTACATATATGATATATATATATACATATATGATATATATATTAATGGTTATACATATATATAATATATATAATATATATATTTATTTATACATATTTATACATATATATATAATATATATATATGTTTATATATATACATATATATGATATATATTCATACATATATATATACATATATATAACATATATATATATACATCTATATGATATCTATTTATATATATACATATATATTAATACATATAGATATACATCTATATGATATATATTTATATACATATATATTAATACATATAGATATACATATATATATAACATATATTTATATATATATATATATATACATATATATATAATATATATATATATTTATATATATACATATATATATGTATATATATAATATACATATATATAACATATATTTATATATATCATATATATATAGACATATAATATATATATACATATATAATATATACACATATAATATGTATATATACATATATCATATGTATACACATATCATATATATACACATATAATATATATACACATATATCATATATATACATCTATAATATATATACACATATAATGTAAATATGCATATATGATATATATACATATGTAAGATATATATATATAAAGACATATATAATATATATATATGATATATATACATATGTAATATATATATATATATACATATGTAAGATATATATATATATACATATACAATATATACATATATTTATATATATATATATATTCATATACAATATATATATATGATATATATACATATGTAATATATATATATATATACATATGTAAGATATATATATATATACATATACAATATATACATATATTTATATATATATATATATTCATATACAATATACATATATGTATATATTTATATATATATATATATATATATATATACATCTATAATGTATATATATTATATGTATATATTAATATATATATTCATATATAATGTATATATATATATATATATTATATGTTTATATTAATATATATACATATATCATGTATATATATATATTATATATATATTTATATATATTCATATACAGGGTGGGCAAAAATAAGGGTCCTATTTTTAAAAATTCATAACTTTTTTATTTATTGATTTTTTTAAATTATTTTCTTTAGAATAAGTAAAGGACCCCTTCCGAAGCAAGCATGAGCCGTACTAGCCCTAAGGA
>OY744533.1:20745364-20769722 GCA_963556195.1 Sepiola atlantica | reverse complement strand
CATTTCTATATATATACATATATAACATATATACATATATATACATATATAATATATATATAATTATTTATGAATACACATATATATATATAATATATATATATATCTTATATATATACATATATGATATATATACATATATAATATATATACATATATGATATATATACATATATGATATATATACATATATGATATATATACATATATGATATATATATATATACATATATGATATATATATATATATATTAATGGTTATACATATATATAATATATATAAAATATATATTTATATATACGTTTATATATACATATATAAAACATATTTTTATTTATACATATTTATACATATATATAATATATATATATTTTTATATATATACATATATATAATATATATATATACATTTATATATATAATATATATATATATATATATATGTTTATATATATACATGTATATAATATATATATATAATATATGTATGTATTTATTTATATATATATGCATATAATATATATACATATATACATATATAGATAATATATATATGTATTTGTTCATATATATATGCATATAATATATATATATATATTCATATACACCTATATATATATTTATATATATACATATATATGATATATATTTATATATATATATATATACATATATATGATATTAATTTATATATATATATATATACATATATATAATATATATTTTTATATATACATATATATTTATAGATATATATACATATATATAACATATATTTATATATATACATACATATATATATACATCTATATGATATATATTTATATATATACATATATATTAATACATATAGATATACATATATATTACATATATTAATATATATACATCTATATATTTATATATAATATATATATATATTTATATATATACATATATATATAATATATATATTTATATGTATACATATATATAATATACATATATATAACATATATTTATATATATACATATACTATATATATACACATATAATATATATATATATATAATATATACACATATAATATCTATATATACATATATCATATGTATACACATATCATATATATATACACATATATCATATATATACATATATCATATATATACACATATAATATGTATACATATATAATATATATACACATATAATGTAAATATACATATATGATATATATACATATGTAAGAGATATATATACATATATAATATATATACATATATAATATATATACATATGTAAGATATATATATATAAAGACATATATAATATATATATATGATATATATACATATGTAAGATATATATATACATATACAATATATACATATATTTATATATATATTTTCATATACAATATACATATATGTATATATTTATATATATACATATATAATGTATATATATATATTATATGTACTAGCAAATATATGATCCCTCCGGTCGCATATTTTTGCTAGGCTGCCGCATCAGAAATGAAGGCTCACGCGTAAGCCAATGGAGCCCCAGTCATATTTCTGTGGTGGTTAGACATTGATTTTCTGTGTTTATGACCAAGATTATTTTTAGTTGAAAATAAAGGAAAAAAAATTCGATCCTACCCCGATTTTTGTTGTACCCTCGCCCATAAATAGAAAGACTTGTAGTTTAAAAAGAAAGAAAAAAAATTTTTTGTACCCCCCTCAATTTTTTTATATTACCAGTCATAGAAATATTTTTTAGTTAAGAAAAAAAAAAATTTTTTTGACCGCCTTCCCCAATTTGTTTATCCTCCCCCCCTATACATGTCAATATTTTTAATTAAAAAGGAAAAAAAAACCCTAACCCTAACTGTAACGATGGGGTCAAAGTTAGCGTGGGTCCTAAAATGAAAAAGCACCAAAAAATCAAATACAGTGAACACAGTGTGTGTGTGTGTGGGGGGGTGTAGGTGTTTGTTTAATGACCTTTTTTTAATTAAATAATTTGATTCTACAATCAGTTGTATAGTTTTTCCAGTACAATGTGTTAGTTTATTTTGTTGACATTAAACAAAAAAAATCACATCTTTTTATTTAATAAATAAAACAGGTCGTGAAAAAATTATAATATTGGATATGAAAGTATTAAGAAATCAAATACAGTAAACACGAAAAGCTTTTTAATTCTCGGAAAGAAAAAGTTTACCTGAACTGTGTGTGTGTGCGTGTGTGCGTGCGTGCGCGCGTTTTTATATAGTAATTTTTAAATCAATTATTATTTTAATTACACAATTTGATTTAATAAATTTGTGTTTTAAAACATAATGGCTAAGAATAAACAAACTTAGAACGTTTTTAAAAATGGAAAACTGAGCACGGTGGATTACAGCGTTGTTGTTTACATATTAAGATCGGCTGCTTAATCAGATCGCCATATTTAATTACCGGAGGGAGGGATGACACAACTGATTAAACAACTAATCGGCTGCTTAATGAGATCGCCATATTTAATTACCGGAGGGAGGGAGGACGCCACTTATTAAACAGCTAATGACTTTGCAATTTTAACAGTACTCGCGTTGAAATGGTTTAGAAAACACGCCGGTTATGATGAACATGGTTGTAATTAATTGTATGAATAATGTTTATTAATATAACCTTATCGGAAAATATTGTAAATGCATATGTAAATTGGATAATAGCAGTTATAAGTGTATATTTGTAAATATGAATTTAATTGAAGGTTTAAAGGAATGACTTATGTTAATGGTAACACCCATCTGGTGTCTGAACGCCTTTTGATGACAGTATATAAAGAATTTCAAAAAGATTAGTTTCAGTTAAATAGTCATACTGGAGTTTCGGCTTCAGACAGACAGACAGATACATAAACTCCATTATTAATAGATAATAGATATATTAATATATATATACATATATAATGTATATATATAGTATATGTTTATATTAATATATATATACATATATAATGTATATATATTATATATATTTATATATATATATATATATATATTCATATACAATATATATACATATTATATATATATATGTATATATACATATATAATGTATATATTTATATATATGATTATTTTAATTTACACAGACATGTACAAACTCCGCAACCCTGGCATTTCCATGTTATCAACAAACTGTTATTACTAACTGAGATCTCATCAGGTAAAGTTAGAATCAGATATTTACTTAGATCGTTCTTTCTAAATATTATCGGAGGTTTATTTCGGATTCTAACTCTTCCACTGAGATCTGACTTCATAATCACTGTTGATCGATAACATCGACATGTCAGTGTTGCAGAGTTTGTACATGTCTATGAAAATAAAAATAATCATATATAAATGCTCTATTTGATATTGAGCACTTTTTATAAACCTGGTTAATTATTGAGCAAATCTGTAGTTGTTTTAGAGGTTGATATTGCTATTCTTATGTCAGATTTGTAACTATTACATATATATATATATATTTATATATATATATATTTATATTTGTGTAATTTTATTTGTAAATTATTAGTAATATTTTAAAAATTGAAGTTCAATACTTTGTTGAGAGTATGTATAAATAAATATTAGAAAGTAGTAACCATGTTTTATTCATTTTTAAAATGTCCAGTTCTTGACGGACTGTTTGATCATCACTTAGACAACGATTTTTCGTATGTTTTTTTTATTACAAATTATTCGAAATCCGTAATCAGATAATACTGATAGATTAACCCCTTTTTCCACGCGTGACCAGAGTTGAACTCAGTAAAAAGTACGAAAGGCAAGCAAAATATACAAAAACTTAAAGAAAATGAAACAAAAAAAAAGTAGAAACAATGAGGAATGTCCATGCAAAATGCAAACAAATGTATTAGATAGTGTCTAGAAATGTCGGAACTACAACCAAAATTCATATCACATCTATGTAGTCAAAATTGCGAGAAAATTAACGACCGGAAAGAGGGAACGATTGCTACTTGTGAGGTGTTTTCTAGTCAAAGATAACAGAGTATTTTTATTAACCTCGGTTAGGAACTTAGTTGTAATTATTCTACCAGCAGTCATACATACATAAACATGTTCACATATAAGCACATACACCGAACCCACACACATATAGCATTGGTATATACACATCAGACTATTATTGACTAACAAACGGTGAGATATATAAGAAGAGAAAAACTAAGTGTCAACCGCTCGACTATCAAATGGTAAAAACGATAGTCACAATGTTAATGCATGACTTTAATAAAAAAATTGAAACATAAAAAATTCAGTAAAAAGTTAACTATTAAATATTGGGCAAAAAGGGGAGGGAGGAGGGAAACACTAGTGGTATCATAGTTGTAGAAAAAGATTTGAAGAAATGAAAACAATTTTTCCTAGCCTCTCAAAATCCATGCCACACCTCACAACGACAAAACTCTCAGTCCCCTTTCACCTCTCTCATCCTAAGGCAATTTCAATTATATTCTCACTTTCCCCATTTTATAGCTGCCTCAATCGTATCTACTCAAAGCTTGGCTTGGCCTTTTGGCTAAGATCAAAGTGTAGTATCTGTTCCAATGGATACTGCACTCCATAGACTGGTATTGTCTTGGCCTTCGGGGCTTGCTTTACGCCGGTCTATGGGTCTGTCCTGTGCAGTTCTAGGAGGTCCACCCTCCCAGGCTTCGCCTCCCCTCTTTGGGGAGGAGTAAGTTTATTGCTTACTACCTGAGGCGCCCCTACCGGGAAATGCCGACAGGGCTGCCCAGGCAATTTTTAAACCCCACTTTCCCGACCCGACCTTGGGTCACATCTTACTTGTGGGAGTAAGATAAAAACTGGCCTTGTGCCTAACTGCTGGAGAGGAGTAAATCAATACTCAAAGCTTGGTATAGTTATTACCATCTTTAGCGACCATTGACTTCTCCAGCCTGGAATCTCCTCCGGCGCCTATAGTAGCCACGGCTACTCCATTCACTCATCCCTCCACCATGTCAACATCAAACTTCGATGTCTTTGCATGACATTTTTCTCCAAATTATCATCCTGAGAAAGTTTTAAAATAAAGACGAAACGTTGATGAATATATAAAAACTATCTCCTGTTTTTTTTCCTTTTTCATTTCCCATATATATATATATATATATATATATATATATATATATACAAAGTAACATATGAGGTACGGATTATAACTGATATTTCTATTTCAAAGAAGTTGGATGTATTTCTCCGATGACTAAATTATGTCAGATACCGTAATTTTGAACGCGGCATTTGAGAATTCAATCAATATTTTAAAATGTTCATTGCTACTGGATTCCATATAAATGCTCGTAATAGGATTTTAAACAAAAACACGTTACATATGAAATGTCGAATGAATTATGAAGCCATTTTCTATCAGGGAAAAATCATATCTTCAAAAAATAACATAATGGATAAATCACATGAAAAAGTGAAAAGTCGTGATATATAAGATCTGATATCTGTACATACTCAGTGTTGCTCACGAGTTTCTTTACCATTGAGTTTTATTTCGCTTGATTTTTAGATGCCGCTTTTGATGCCATGTTTTAAAATAGGATTTTTATTGGTAATATTACTTATCAACGTATTTTTTAGGCATGGAATTATTAATGAAACGTGGTTATTATAAAACTATTATCAGTTTTTTTACGGTAATGTTTTAATCTCTATTCATCAATGTATTGGGTGTGAATAGCTTCTGAAACTTAATTCTAATACATGAGGATTTGCTATAAATTTAAAGCTAGTTTAAATGACTTTCTATTCGCCAGTGTAAATGCTTCAAAATTCTATCAAATTCTGCAAAGCAAAATTAATTAATAATGTTTACATCTATTAACAAAAGATTTAAATGGCTGATATTTCTCTGGAAAAACAGACATTCATCGCGGTTAAATTATCTGATATAATGTTTTAAAGTAATTATTGGTACTTAACATCATGTATTTTTTATTTTAATGAAATAAAATAGATTTAAATAAAATAATCGATTATTAACAGTAAATAATAAAGAATGATAAAGTTGCTATAATCTTATTAATATAGAAATAAAACATCATCTGCCAAGTTCGGATTCGGTCAATTGGTATTAATACAATAGTCATATTCTATAGACTATTTAAATTCCCATATGAATGAAGGTGTTGAGGCATCATAATGTGATCATGTTTGTGTGCGTTAAATACGCATGCAAGTACACAGGAAACATTACCTTGGAACAGTAATCGTCTATCTCGTAAAAGGAAAGAAATAGATAAAACTTGGAGGAAATTTGAAAGTATACCAAGTATGGAATATTATAAAAATGCTGTAAGTAAACAAAATGAATATGAAACACGAAAAGTATAAGAGAGGTTGAAATGTTGAATAGCCCTTTAAATAATTCATACCTCGTCTTCTCGGTCGTCTTCGTCGTCCAGTGGTTGAGTCTTTCTTCGCCTCTGCACTGCAGTAGCCATCTCTGGGAGCTGTCTGTTATAAAGGACCTTTCTCGCTTCATAAGACAACAACCATATTATTTGTAATTACTTTTATTCAGGCGTCGTTTGTATTACCGCGGCGTTGTGTCTTGCTATCGTTGAGAGAGAGAGAGAGAGAGAGAGAGAGAGAGAGAGAGAGCTTTACGAATATCGTAGTTAGATTATTACGGCTGTCCTAACTATTCCTAGAGAGAGAGGGGGGATCCTTTCACCTGTCTTCCATTTAGGGAATACTCCCTTCTGTTAACGTCACATGCTTGGATCTTGACTCTCTCGCTTCTAGACAGTGACTGACTCAAAATCCAATTCAATGTTCCAACGCTAGCGAAATCTCGCACCAACTCTCGTTGTCAACACACAGGTGCAACCTGAACCCCTGACATCGTGTGACCCTTAAGATCCCGTCAATTGTCGTTCTCGGCGTGAGAAAACACATCCGTAGCCTCGTACGGAATGACTCCGCTACAACCGCGTAAGTCAAACCCCATCTCGAATAGATGCGTCCAAGCCATTATCTAAGACTATCATCAAGGTTCTTATATCCCCCCAAGTTACGTCCGTCAATATATAACAGAAACACGAATATTAGATTGTTAGAAATGTTAAAGACAACTGTAAACCATTGTTTAAATATGTTAAAGCAAATACTAAAATTTTAAAAGCGTGATTACTGAAAGAGATGATGAGACAGGGCATTTTACAGGCACGCCAGTAGAAACAGCTGGTGTACAAGCAAGTTTTCTTTTAAATCTGTTCATTCTTATCAAGAATTTAGTCCACTACAAGAAGGTTGTTATGGGGAGGGTACAGCAAAAATTATGGATGAACTAAAAATAGACCCTGACGACATAACACTTTTATTATCTAAGTTAGATATTAGTAAAAGTATAGGACCTGATTAAATTCAGCCTAAAATATTGAAATACTTATCATCAAATGAAGGCTTTATCAATGCAATAACCAATTTGTTTAGGATATGTATAGAATATGAAGAGATTTTATATATTTGGAAAACAGCAATAGTAATAACGCTTCATAAAAAAGGTTCAATACATTGAAAAAGTAATTAAAGACCAGTTTCTCTTACATGTATTTTGTGTAAGGTATGTGAAAAATAATTAGACACCACGTATTAAATTTTATAAAGGATGATACAAATTGTAACTAACATGGATGTTTCTATGGTAAATCAACATTATCTTATATTTGGGAAAGTATCTGTATTATGAATGAATATTTGAAAGAGGAGGATAGTTCGGATATGATATATTTGGATGTTTGCAAAGCATTTGATATGGTGTCTCATTATCGTTTAATAGTGGCAATGAAACATTTTGTTATTACTGACAAAATGGTAAATATTGTGAGGGAGATTGTGAATGATAGAACTATGAAGATAAACGTTAGTAACAATTATTCTGAATAACAATACATACCCTCCGGTTTTGCGCAGGTTGAAGTATTGGATCCTTTGTTGTTTTCAATATTCGTAAATGCCTTACCTTTTAATATAAATTCAGAACTAAAACTGTTTGCTTATGATGTTAAACTACTTGTGAGACCTTTAACAGAGGAAATAATACATATTTATCTAAATAAATATTCATATTGGGAGGACATTTGGAAATTTGGAAGTTAACTTAGACAAATTTAATATACTACATGTAGGATCCAAGAATGTGGGAGTTGAATGTGTACTAAACAACAGAAAAACTAAAGAAGTAGATGGAGAGTGCGATTTGGGAGTGGGGTTTGATAACAAATTTAGGGCAAATAATCATATTTTGACCATTGTATGGAGGGCATATAACATGATATTGTAGATGGTTAGGAATATTATTTCGTGTAAGACAAATGTTGTGTTAAGGATATATAGAATAATGCAACCAGGCCTGGGCTCCCACGACTAAACATGGACATTGGAATGTAATATTGAAACTGGAAGGCGTACGAAGAAGGGTGACAAAACTAATAATTAAAGTAAAGGTGTGCAGTTACAGGTATAGCTTGGACAAACTGGGATTGCCTACCTTGCTACAGAGAAGAATGAGAGGTGATATGATTGAGACTTTCAAGATAATTAATGGAATTTCTAACCATGGTGGGCATTTTTTACTAGTTCTCCTAGATCTTGGGGGTTATTGTCAAGGCGGTTCTCAAAAACTAGATCTGTTAACCAGTTTAGGTTTTATCTCACAGAGAAATATGTTTTTTGGAAAAGTTGCCAGATCGGATAAAGAACAACAATAACATTGATCAGTTTAAGATGAGGAAGAATAAATTCAGAGAAAGTGGTAGGAGGGAAAAATTCATGGGGCACTTTTGGGAGTCGTGAAATGAAATATTTGACAGAATTTGATCTGGATATTGATAATCTACTAAGAGTTTAATTTTTTTTAAATAACAGTTGAATTGAGCAGATAGTTAAAGGGGAAATGCCCAAAGAAGCATTGCAAACAAATAATAATAATAATAATAGTAGTAGTAGTAGTAGTATTAGTAGTAGTAGCAGTAGTAGTAGTAGTAGTAGTAGCAGCAGCAAACTAGCCCCCCAAAAATACAAAAACAGACATGACTGTGTGGTGAAACCAGTACACCGGGAAATGTGCAAACCATTGAATTTCGAATACGCAGACAAATGGTGCAAACACAAACCAGAAACAGTACTGGAAAACGAAAAACACAAAATCATCTGGGATATGGATATACAAACAGGCAAGCAAGAAGACCGGATGTTATAATAATAAGCAAGAAGACTGGATGTTATAATAATCAACAAGAACGACAAATCTTGCAAAATCGTAAACTTCGCCGTTCCAGCAGACCACAGAGTTAAAATCAAAGAAACAGAAAAACTAAGCAAATACACGGAACTAGCTAGAGAACTGAAAGGAATATGGAGCATGAAGAAAGTCAGTATAATACCAATAATCGTAGGAGCACAAGGGACAATCCCAAAAAACCTGGAAAAAGACTTGGAGAAATTGGAATCAAAGGGATCATTGGAACTATACTTCTTCTTCTGCTTCTTCTATCGTGTGAATCAGATGATTCTGGTGTTGGCATTAGTTTCCCCGATGTTTTTCTAGTTAGAAATATTTCTGGAAAGACATCGGGTACTTACGGGAAGGACCACGAGAAGGTTGCCAACATCCCTAAGTGAAAGTGGTACTGACTGGATTCGAACTTGGAACACCCAGCTCTTCAGTCTGTGTCGTTACCCACTTAACCACCGTCACCTCCCATTGGAACTATACAAAGGACAGCAATGATCAACACTAACCCGCATAAGCACAGATAGAACACATCACACACCAAGAAACAGAAAATGCCAGAAACATGACTTTATAAGCTTACCCCCCTCAATAAATTACACCGGCCCTAACTGACATGACAGAAAAATGAACCAATGAACAGAAATAGCAAGAAACACCATCAGCTCCTCTCCCCTCCGCCAAAAATATAATAAAATAAATAAATAAAAATATTAAAAAATATTTTTAAAATGTTAAAAGTAAAAAGATAAATAGATTATGAAAAAATAAAAAATTTTTAACAAAATAAATAAATTTTAAAAAATGGTACCAAAACTATCTGCATAGGGTCAAGGAGGATGAGAAGACCGAGGAGAGACAGAACAAACCTGACATCCACTGGAAGTGCAGAGACTGCTAGGACCTTGGGGAGGCTTATTGCCACTCAAATCCCAGAGAAGACCAATGGTCCTTATCAGCGAGAAATCAATGGTAAACAGCTGTTTGAAACTGCAAATTTATTTGCGGTGGCTATCGGAAAGAGGTGGAGAATACTGGAAATCTGGGGAGACTTGTTGTCACTCAGAACCCAGGGAATACCACCGGTTGTCAGTGAGCAATCACTGATGGCTTGTGTGAGAACTCCTAGTGAGTAAATAATGATAATAATAATAATGATAATGATAATGATAATGATAATAATAATAATCCTGTGGTTTATTCTATCCGAATTCGGTGCTTGATTTTGACACTGGTCATCATGTCAATCATTTTGGTCTTGATCAGTGCTATAATAAAATGATCTTTTCTTTAAAACAAAATCACAACTTTTATTTTGAGAGGCTTAAGATAACATTTGGTTTTTATACGAGACAACAGACTTGCAATCAAACAAACATCTGTTCATATCGAATGCAGTCGTTGGCTTAAGGCCGAAAAGCCCATCCGTCCTTCAGACCTACAGAGACCAACCAGACTCCCTGTTAGTTTTTCTCAAATATCTATATATAGAGAGAGTGTATCCTTTAATTCGGGGTAGACACACAGCAAGACCGCTTGAGTAATATCGGCTGATCAATATAAAGAGATAAAACCCAACAAACAAAGGTGTCTATTTTTTTTTAGGGACATTAATTTTGTAGAATGTCAAGTGGTCTATTCTCTCAGCATGGAACATCGTCTTCAAATACAAGTATATTTGTAGTTAGAGAAATTAGATTTTGTGAAGTCAGAAGTCGAGCCAAATATTGTCTCTATCATAAGCCTGTCATCTTCATGCACTGACACTACATACTTCCACTAAACATGCAGTATTGTACATGTCTTAAATAATACCAACGTAGTTCAAGGTTGATTATCTTTCGTAAGATATTATTAAATATATACGTGAAGTGTTTATAGTGAAATAAAGAATGTGAAATTCTATACCGCGCATTTATTCGATCATGGTATTAAATAAGCAGTATAAAATAAAAATACCACATATCGGTGTAAGAGTTACAAGACAATATTGCTTTAATAAAGTAGAATGTCTATTCATATATTAAGATAACCAATCAAAACTCAGATAATCGACTTTCCCGTATAAGCCCAAAAGAAAATGCAAGCCTGCTTATATACCAACTATCTGGCGTCTGCTTTCTAGTTGTTTGGTTCCAGATGAACTAGTTACACACGGAGCACTAGTGTTATAATCGCAATTGTGAATCGTAAAAATCGAAACTTTTGGGGTATCGGAATCGGAATCGGTATCGGAATCGGAAGAATGTGTGCCTATTTTCCGATGCCAAAAACGAATCTTTAAATAAATATTTTGTTTCTTTTTGTTGAAAACAAAATATAACATTTCTGGTGCTGATGCTGAAATGCAAAATATTTATGATTTGAAACTACCAGCAAAATTGCAATCTATAGATTATCTCCTACAAGTGTATTTTTACATTTACGAAAATATATGCACATATTACATGGGTTTTAAGGTAGCCGAAAATTAAACAAAACAACAACGCTCTCGCTAAATGTTTAAGGATGCTAAAAGAATCGGAAACGGTAATTTTACCGGAATCGGGAATTGTATTAGAAATCGCGAAGAATATTTGCTACTATATTCAATAACTAAGATAGAAAATAAAATCTGAAAAGAATTAATGCAAATTCCTGCGGAGATACAGCTATTTGAACCGTGAACGTTACATTCAAAGTCATCTCTTTGACGATGAGTCACTTCCTGGCCCTCAAAGAAACCCCATTTCAATAAAATAGAAATAGAACCTTAAACGAAAAAAATAAAAAATATAAACATGACAAAAAGAAATAAAGGATATTCCTTTCTTTTCGATTGTTTGGTAAATCACGATTCTTTAAAGTGAGGCTTTTGCTCAGCTTGTGATGCGAATCGATTTAATTTTATGCAATAAAAACACAAATAAAGGAATAATAATAGAAACAAATCAAATTTAAAAAAGTGTAAACGTGAAGGGAGGCATTCGAAAAACCTGGAAGAATATACGAAAGAAAAATAAAGAAGGAAGAATTTTATAAGAGAATGAAAAAAGTTGAATAAAAAAGATGGCAGGGAAAAAAATAAAGAATTAAAGTAAAAGTTAAAATAGAAAAACAAACAATACAAAAATAAATAATGATTGAAACAATAAACACACACACACACACATATATATATATACATATATATATATATATATATATATATATATATATATATATATATATAAAGTTTGGTGTGTGTGTATGTACATTATAATTGGAAACTTCTACTTTTAGGTAAGGTTGAAATTAAGTATGAAGTTTAATTTACCATTAGAGATATTTACCTACCTCCCACTGCTGAGAAATGTGAGACAATGGATGGAGCACTCTGACACCGTTAGTATTCCCCGGTAAAGGCGCCTCAGGCAGTTCGCTATAAACTAACTCTTTTTCTAACCGATAACGCAAGGCAGGCTTGGGAGTATCTAATGCTTAACAGAACAAATACCACATCCCGACAGAAAAAGGCTACATCGTCAAAATGGCCTAGTCTCTGTCGGATTGATTATTGAGGACGGATCCTCGACTTGTATAATTTGCAGAATAAAGCTAACCAAACAGCCAACAAAAATATATCTGCATCCGCTCTTAGGGCTCGCATTCACAAAATACTGAGGCATAGAACAAATATCATGGACGTAAAAAAACTTTCTTCCTGACAAACTACACGGATATCCTAGCACTAAGTGAAACAAACATACAATCATCAATCTCCTCTCATTACTTTTACATGACTGATTACCTCTAACTCTACAGTAAAGATTCAAACAAAGATATGCACATGCTAGGCGTTTAAGTTCGGAACACTCTCTCCTTGACTAGAGAACATTACCTAAATTCAGATGTGCAAGCCTTAGATTGACCTTACATCACAGTGTTAGTTACTTGTATTTCTTATACCGTTCTCCTATGGCCCAGGAGTGTACCCTGCTTAACTCGGTATCTCAAAGCATAGATAGAGCGCTGTCATTCGATACGAATGGCAAAATACATGTATTTAGGGATTTTAAATGCACACCACCATGACTGGCTGGGATGCTCCACCTTTACTGACGCAGCTGGTAACTTAGCTCACCCTCTCTCACAGACTGTTTCTTTCCGGACCTACCTCCCTGATCGTGTAGACCAGCAAGCCTCACTTCTTTACTTCTTCTTGACCTCACTGCACACGGCTTCTGTGACGAATGCCTATAGTCCGATCAGGTACGCTGATCACATTGTGGTAATGATTGATATCACCCTACAAACTCGTCCAAAATCCGATGAGCCGTTGCTCAAAACGACCAGTCCATCATGAGATCACATAAGTGACGTCCCTTGGAGTGAAACCTACTCACTCCCTGGTAATCAGTGTACAATGAGTTAACCGAATGAGTCAAAGCAGGTATTGAATCAAGGAGAACACCTGTCTGTATGTACATGTCTGTCCCTAAAACGAAGACATACTAGGAAGTGTAATTTTTATATAATTATATTCACATGCACAAGTTGCATGTGAACATAATGGAAGTATGTTTGCGTTTATGGCTACCCCTTAAAAGAGCTAATGACAATTTCCAAACATGTTACACAATGAAATTAATCTATTTATTATCGTAAGTTTAAGAATATTTACATATATCTAAATAGCTCGGTGAGTAAGATATCTAGCTGACAGCATCAAGGTTGCTGTTAAAAGAAAAATTCTTCCTAGCATGTTGTATATGATGTTATTTCACACTCTAACTTGGGCAACACCGGGTAGCTCTGCTAGTATATATATATATATATATATATATATATATGAATGGCTCAAAGCTGGCATTAAAGCATATGCCCCCATGCGAAACTTTTTCAGCAACCCCTACTCTCCTAAATAGTTCATCTCGGAATGTGTACTTGCTATTTCTACGAGGCGGCAAGCATTCCGACAATTCGGCCGCTATAAGTCAACTTCGAATAGACAGACATTTATAAAGTTAAGAAATAATTGTAAAGTAAATACAAGGTATACAAAGATAACCAGAAAACGCATTCAGTCACAGAAACTAGGTACTCGCGATTTATGGAAATGCTACAATAGTGTGGTGAACAATGGACAATCAACAATCCTTCCGCTGTCAAACATGTCGTTTGCACGGCAATTAATAAGGCTGAACTACTTGCACAGCGTTTCGCCTAAAACTCACATTTGGACTCAGCAAACATCCCCCTCCCTAAATTCGCATTGCGGACCTAAACCACCCTTTAAAACTAAGGCCTCACCTCATTTCAGGTCAAGGACATCATAAGGAATCTTCACACCTCCAAAGGTTGTGGTCTGATCTTTTACCAGTAATAGTAATAAAGAAATGCTCTGCTGAACTCGCCCCTGTCCTCTCAATACTCTAAAACAAATGCCTCGCTGAATCTTGCTTCCCTAATTGCTGGAATATTGCCTCTGTGGTATCAGTCTTAAAGAATTCTGGCGATAGAACTGATCCTCAGAACTACCGCCCAATCAGTATACTCCTGATCTTTGCTAACATCTTTGAATCATTAATTAATCTAGCGATAGTCTGGCTCCTAATTAATGCTAAACTTCATTCTGACCGTCAGTATGGATTTAGACAAGCACGATCCACTGCCTATATCTGAGCTTATATATCATACACTTTACAAGACATGTAAAGCTAGGGCGGTTGCGCTTGATATATCATAAGCTTTTGGCAAGGTCTAGCATAAAGGGGTTCTCCTAAAAATTAATTCATATTGTATTATTATGCGAATATTTAATATAATTAGATCTTTCCTAACCAAAAGAAAAATCCAGGTTGTCTCCGATGGCCGTTCATCTAAGAAACATAAGGTAAATGCTGGTGTATCCCAGGAATCCATCCTTGAGCATTTATTGTTAGTTATCTTCATAAACGACCCGTACGATGACATTGATCTGAGATAAGTATATTTGCTGACGACACCACGCTTTACTCTCGTCATGTGGGTAAAATGAACGCGCACATATCCGAGGTAATTTCTGAATCTTTAAGAAAATGACCTCAAGACTGTAGTGGAATAGGGTAATAAATAGATGGTAACTTTTAATGCCGCAAAGAAAAATTTCCTTTCATTCAATAACTACAAAAAAACTCTTCAACCATCGATTTCCGTGGCAAATAACACTATATCTGAGAGTTC
This sequence comes from Sepiola atlantica, assembly GCA_963556195.1. Taxonomy (NCBI): domain Eukaryota; kingdom Metazoa; phylum Mollusca; class Cephalopoda; order Sepiida; family Sepiolidae; genus Sepiola; species Sepiola atlantica. The sequence goes on along the minus strand of OY744533.1, from coordinate 20,754,232 downwards.
AACATTCTAACTCCTCGGCTTGACATTCACATGTAATATGAATTGGAACAAATACATTGAAGACCGCCCATGCATGGAGTATTGTTGCCACATCTGGGCTGGTGCATCATTAAATAGTCTCTCTCTCTCTCTCTCTCTCTCTCTCTCTCTCTCTCTCTCTCTCTCTCTCTCTCTTAGACAAAATACAAAAAGGAGTCGCCAACTTAGTAGGTCCTTCACTATCCATCAAACTCAAGCCCCTGTTACATCGCCACCATGTTGCATCCTTGTGCTTTTTTACAAGTACTTCAATGCATTGTGCTCCGATGAACTTCCTGCTTTAGTGCCTTCTTCGATGAATCCGACAATCAGCTAAATACCATCCATTAACTGTGGAGGTCCCCAGATGCCGGAAAACCTTCTACTTCAATATCGTCTTTTCTCGTATTGCCAGCCACTGGAACTCCATGCACCCTATTTCCCCGACTGTGCCGACATGCAGAAATGTAAAACTAATGTACGCAGACATCTCGATGCACAGCTCCCAACTTAGGATGACCCCAAAAACTTACACCCAAGTTCTCATTAGCCTCTTACGTCTACAGTGGCGGCATTGTTTGTGGTTAACTATGATAACATTAAAAAAAAAGACTCTCGTCTTCGTCTAGATACAAACTCAGGTGATAGCTTCTTTCTAAACAGTAACGGCACAGAGAAGAAGTCGCTCGTTAGACGTGGCGAATAAGCAGATAAGATCTTATGTTTTATGTAATCGTAAAAGAGCACTGTTATTTTTATATAATAATAGTGATAATAATAATAATTATTATTAGTATTATTATTATCAGCATTATTATTATTATGTGACCACATGCATTAACTATCACGATGATTGCGATAGGTGCGATTGTTATGAAAGAGCACTATTAAAAGATAGGTTAGATAATGTAGTGGACAGAAAACAATATTTTTTTCCGGAACTAACGGTAGACCGAAAGACTAGACAGTCTTATGTTTTTTCTGCGAAAGGAAGCATACGTGTTTCTAAAGGGTTCTTCTCTTCCACCACTGGTAGAATAGCAGAGATAACTTATACTGTGTAATGTAAAGGGAAATAAAACTACACATTAAAACTGCAAAATAAAATACGTGTGTGATTGTTATTACACACTTCTGATATATTTGCACCTATCGGTAAGTGCATAATCCATTATACACCCGTGTCCTCGTTTTGAATTCAGGTCGTTCGTAAAACGCATGCGCGTTGCCGCTGTTGTCGTCGCTGTGAAACTCAGATTGCTTTTGCTCTCTTAATAGGAACCACGTGGCCGCCAATATACATTTTCTTTCACATGATTTATTTACAGAAAACAGTCTGAGCTATTATGCGTGATAGTGAGAGAGAAATTGACAGACAGACGAACGCTTTTCTCGTTACACCTAACTACATTGTACGCGATCACCTCCACTCACTAGGGCTCTTCGGCAACCGCCACGTTCTTGCGTTCGCTTTGTTAAGTTGTCAGTCAAAAAGTCGTCGACTCTCCGATCGGAAGTAAAATGGTTTCATCGACTTCCGCTTATAGGTCACCTCTGATCATTGCATCCAAAGACGGCCTTCACTATAATTTACTGCTACTACGGGAGATATGTCATGCTACAGCCGCTACCCCATTGACTACGACTAATATGAGAAGAGATCGACAGACACAAACGGTTTATATTCACTGCTGCTATAAATGTCGCATAACACATAAATGTATTGCCCTTTAATGCTACACGAAACGTGCCGGTCATGAGCTGAACATTTGAAGATTTGCTGTTCCAGTCGACATCTTCGAACCATTATCCACTGGAAATAATTCCAATCAAGCAGCCAATACAATCATCAACGTATTTGAAAAGAATATATTAACGTTCATGTTAATATATTCGTTCAGTATTGGGTCACTTAGTAAAAATCTATCAATAGATATGCCAATAAGTAAGTGAGATGAAAGTAGCCACGTATTTTAATGATCTGTAATCGGAAATATGGCCAATATCGCATAACCAATAATGCACTAAAAATTACCAACGGTGACAATATATCACGAAGCAGTTGGTAAAAGAAGAAATTAGGTTAATAATTTCCACATCAATTAATAATAGAGTGTTTGTATATGTCAATGTGAAGCCTAAACTATGATATTATTTATATTAATTCTTTCGTGTATGATGGTTTACAGAAATCCAACGTAGCTGATCTAACTTGTGCTTCAACCACGTGCCAATAAGTTGGAATGACTTCCGAAAAGGCCCGTATCGACTAATAATGGCGGCGAAACGTATTAGTTGCTGTTTCCATGAAAATTGTCAAATCAATATTTATGATAATTTATGAAAACCTGTCTATTTGTTGTTGTGGAACAACACTATACGTACAGGGGTTAATTGTAAAATGGTACTGTCTCTCGATGTTAAACTCATGTGGGAGTAGCTCAATACTTGTTAAGCTATCATGATACCATCTGTGTTCTTAGCATGTTGTCATTCTGCTAGGCATTATGTCTTAATGGGGCTTGCGTACGTTAACAAGAAAGTGTCATAACCGTAAGTTTATTAGTAAACTCAATGCCTACGTAATATATACTAGAGACATATGCGACCAGAAGTAGCATATTTTTACTAGTACACTTAATAATTCATAAAAATGGTGCTGTCCTGAAATAAGTAAATTGCACGGCCCCACATTTTGCACACTTATTAAAGCATCATGGCTTCGTGACCCTTAAACATTTTCAAGGAAGTTGAAAGAATTTTAACTTTCGAATAAAAAATAATTTAAACTGACTATAGAATTCTTAGCCAATGCATTACAATGAGTAAGCTTTTGGAAGTTTTTTACTTCCAATATTGAAATAAAAAACATGACTTGAACAAAGTTATTAATTAATGTGGTTAAATTAGTAATCTGATAACTAAATGAAACCACACTAATTAAATATAATTTTCAAACTCTTATTCAAAAATAACACCTTGGTTAACCTATGTTCTAACAAAGCGAAACATTGATTAAAGTAAAGAGCCTCCCGGACAATACCAGGTATGTACGGTGAGTATTTTCAATATTTATAAATATTTTTAAAAATAAAGTAAATATTTGCGTTAGTTAAGTTGGATATGAAAACAAAAAAGTTCGATTTTTTAAAGTTCGTATTATGAGTGATTATAATTTCAAATGAAATTTGATATATTCATAACAGAGTTAATATGTTGTTGGTTATTTTTATGCTGGAACTTAATACATATTAAATACGATTAATTGTATGTTTCGTATCCAAATAATTTATCAATATAAAAATACTCGCCGTACATATCCAGTTTTCTCCGGGAGGTTTTATACTTTCATTCATTTAACAATAATTGTTATTTTCGCCGAGCACTTGATGGAAAGATTTCGGATTAATAATTTTCCAAGCAGTGTAACTGCGTAAATGAACATAATAGACCCGAATGCAGTTGAACGCTACATACAAGATTCTATATGTAACACCGGTACCTATGATAAAACCAGAGTAGCTAATCATCTGCGTTTATCTCGCCAAATATAAAGTTCTACTTTTTGAAAATAAGTATGATGTTAATTTAATAATTTTCATTCCTTATTTATATAATACTTAAACTGACTGGGGAACGTCGAGCTTCTCAGATTTAGCTTGGTAAGAGACGCAGTTAATTAAGGATTCTAATCAGGAAGAAAGTCAGAATGAAAAACTAACATGGAATAGTTTATACGTGTGATCGACTCCGACTAAAATTGGAATATTATTTTAGAAAAGAGTCACTATTCTTTTTTAAAATAATGTCTTAACAAATTAATAGATATTAATATTTATTCACGGGAACACAGGAACAAAAGTTAGATCGTGCAATAAGTTGCCTCATGTCGGTTAGATAATGTAATATCCTGGAGTTATGTATAACTTTATTTTGGCTAAATAAAAGAGAGATCAGGATAAGTATGCGTGTTGATTCCGAGAAAAATCACCGCGAACTTGCCTAATGTCATATATTGTCTTTGGCGCCAAATATGTTGACGCGTATGAATTTAGTTACATATTGAAGTCTCATTCGCCTACGCAGTAAAGAGTCAATGATTACGCATGCGAAAAGCCGAATCACAGTTAAAAGGTAACGTACATCGATACAAAAATTTTCGCCCATAAAATTGCTACAAAACTAAAGCTCTGATGCTCTTATCATTCTTACTTTGCTTACTTGTCAGTAAGCAACAATTTACTCTGTATTCGCTTTCTATGTGGTATCTTTATCAGGGATTATTTTTTCTAGAAAATAAAATTTTGGGGACTAGAAGAAAGATTTCGTCTAACAAGTTAGTACTAGAAATCTCACGTAAATCTGATTATTTCCTGATTTTCGACATTTTTATGTATCTAATCATTTTATTGATATTTAAAATAACTCAGCTATTATCTAACTTGTAAGTATCTATTTTCCTCAACTCGGAAAAGAATGACATGTCTTAATTTCATACCAATGCAGGATTTAGAGGGTACTGGTTTATTTATGAAGGATTAGTTTATTATAAATTTACACAGCATAAAAAAATGAAACAAATTGTTAGAAAGTTATTCTGATCTTTATAATCCTAAGTTTTTTTTAATGTTGTGTGTTTGGGGGTAGGGCAAATCATGAAAATAAAAACTGGAGAATCGAGGGAAATTCTGAGAAGAATAGAATGGTGTAAATAATTATAACAGAGGGGAAAGAAACACCAACAGGAATAGAGAGAGTTAAGAGAAGGGGCAGAAAAAAGTATATTACGATACACGAAATGATTTTCTTAAATAGTATGTAACATTCTTCATAAAAAGGGAAAAGAGAATTGAGAGCAATAGGTGACAAGAAAGAGACTGAAAAGATACGGTGTCAATTATGAGGTGAAAAGGGAGTTTCATGAATATTTGTAAATTCTAAAATGTTTAAATATTATGTAAAACGGTTCAAAAATATGTGTATTTTCCAAATATCTATGAAAACTGTTTGGAATTTCATATCGAGATAGAAGAAAAGGAAAAGAGAAAAGAAAGTGAAAGTAAACAACAGAGAGACGGAAAAAGACAGGGTAACTTATGACGTGAAAAGGGATTTTCATAAATATTTGGAAATTCTAAAATGTTTTATACTTATTTTGAATTTCTAAATATCTATCGAAACATTTTCGAAATTCATTTCATAGCTACTCTAGGATTGGCCTTTTGGCTAAGATCAAAGTGTAGTATCTGTTCCGATGGATACTGCACCCCATAGACTGGTATTGTCTTGGCCTTTGGGGCTTGATTTACGCCGGTCTATGGGTCTGTCCTGTGCAGTTCTAGGAGGTCCACCCTCCCAGGCTTCGCCTCCCCTCTTTGGGGAGGAGTAAGTTTATTGCTTACTGTCTGAGGCGCCCCTACCAGGGAATGCCGACGGGGCTGCCAAGCCAATTTTGAAACCCCACTTTCCCGACCCGACCTTGGGTCACATCTTACTTGTGGGAGTAAGATAACAACTGGCCTTGTGCCTAACTCCTGGAGAGGAGTAAATCAATACTCTATGGTAGATATGACAAACACTGAAAAAAACGATCAAGAATGGTCGAGTAAAACATGAATGTAGAAGATGAGGGAAGTCCTTTTTCCAAGATGATGCAACTCATCTTTGATGCCCCCATTTTAATGATGAGTGTTAAGAAAAGAAGGCACCAAGTATTTTTTTGAGGAACTGGTATGACTCGATCAAGGATTGAACTTGGAACTCCCGGCCCATTAGCAAATGCTCTAACAATTATGCTTATGTGTATAGTAATAATGTATACGAATTGCTGAATAAATCTACTCGTATCGTAAATGCTTGTGATTAATGCATCTGCAAATCAGTCGGGTTAACATGCTCAACATTGGACCAAAAAATCTCACTTGATAAGCAATATTTCTTTCGATTTTTTCTGTTTTCCCCGCTTTTTTTCTCCCGGAAGCATTTCTGATTGTGTTTCGTTGTTTCAAACTCTTTCAAATGCGTTGCCATTTACTGCAGACACGACAAAATCCATCCCCTGCTTCGTCTTGGCATATTCCATTCAATATGATTCTATGGTGGTCGGTAATCATTTTTTGTATGCGATATACAATGCAGCAAGAAAAAAGCTGTCAAATCCATGCATGATGCACGGAGGCTGCACTCAGGATTCGCAGGATGATCTCCTCGCGCGTAAAGGTGCAGAGAGATGACTTACAGGTGCACAGGGTTGCCATTTCAAAGGCGTCCTGGAAACGGCAGCACGTTAATAAACGTGACTAGGTTGTTAACGATCGCTGATGCATGTAACGACGATATTGCAACTAAATGGCAGGCAAAAGCCGCTCACACACAAAAATATATAAATCAATATATATATATATATATATATATATATATATATATATATATATATATATATATATATATAAATGACAGAAAGGAATGATGAGAGTAATCCGACGTAATGGAAAATGCAGAAGGAAAAGCCAAGATATATTCTTATATATTCACTCTTATAAATTATCATCCTGTGGAAGTCTTACAATAAAGACGAAACGTTAATGAATATATTTAAAAATATCTCTTCGTTTAACCTTTTTCGTTTCCCATATATATATATATATATATATATATATATATATATATATAAGATATTCGCTACAACCACAACCATTTTAATTTTGCTCAGTTCGTTGAGCACCAGACGTCGTCACTGGTTTAACAGTTTCGAATTTTGCTAGTACTTGCCACGCTGACGACGATATGACACGTGACTGTGGATAAAATATTATATAAAATCATACATATATATATATATATATATGTGTGTGTGTGCGTATATATATATATATATATATATATATATATATGTATATATATATATATATATATATATATATATATATATATATATATATATATATATATTGAAACATCTCCTCTGGCAGAAGCAAAATTTAGTACCCAGCCAAATAAGATTTAATTAAAAAGAATATGTGTATTCATAACTATATGATCAGATCATAAGTAATTGCAAACCTAAATCTAATAAACAGGGTGGCTATATATATATATATATATATATATATATATATATATATATATATATATATATATATATATATATATATAAACATTTGGATTACATAACAGCAGTCGTGTTCGGTGACATCACCACTTCGAGGTCAAATATCTCTCTCTCTCTGTATATATATATATACATATATATATATATATATATATATATATATATAAATGTACTAAGACGAAAACAAAATTGTCTATTGTTTGAGTACAATGTCATTATGAATTTGAAAAGTAAAGATGTTTTAAAAAGTGCATGTATTAAACATAAAATTCAAGGCATACAAACTTTTTCACCATATTCTAAAGGTGTTTCCATTTGACACTAAGGATGAAACCTAAACGCCACCAAAACAAAGCCTTTACATTATTCTTCTATGCAATTGTGAAAGTTACAATGCTTTTCGGTTGTTGGTAGTGTAACTTATTAGCCTTTATCGTGCTCGAAAAACGTTAATTTCCCGATGGTCAGGTCGGGAGGCTGCGTGGCCAACTTATCTTATATTATTTTGAGATAACACTTATTCGGATGATGCTTGCGAAAACAAAATAAAACTACTAAGTTTAAACATTCTATCCTTCAATGATCTGTGACAAAAGTCCATTTATCATGTTTTACGGATTAAAAAATGTCTTTTTTTATATTGAGACATCCTATATATATATATATTTACATGGTAAACAGCTGATGATCCCCGTGTTAATAGTAGACGCTTAAGGTCTCCTGCTTTTGTTTCACTCTTCGATACTTAACCCCCCCTTTTTTATTTTTGTTATTTACTTATATTTTTTTATTTATAAATTTCCCAACGAATGTTAAGTCTGCAATATCTTGGATTTAGTTAGTTTCTCTGGGAATTTAAACTGCATTTTACTTTTTCTTTTTTTTGTTGTTGTTTAAAATGACTCAAAGTTTCTTTAGACTATATATATATATATATATATATATATATATATATATATATATATATATATATATATATATATATATATATGTATATATGCATACGCCGCTTTGACCAATTAATGTCTTTTTCTTACGCGTTGCGTATTTTCAAATAACTCCCTACGTGCCAAAACATCCGGTTTTGCATCTCTTTTTCTATGAAAAGAAACCAGTCAATCTCTCGTTTGGTTTATTTTTCAGTTTTACGATGTAAAAACATATTACTTTGGTGGTGTGCTAAAAATAATGAAGTTTTCATATTTGACAAATAAAAATATCCTACTGTAAACATAAAAACCTGTAGAAGTATAGCTGATATCACAATTGAAATCATAAACCTATACGCACTCATTACATAAATATAATTGTCTGTCTTTGTGTGTGTCTGTCTGTCCGCCAATCACAATTCTATTTGAGAAACAACATAATTTTGTTTAGAAATGAAAAATATTGCATTCATAGTAAAAAATAAATTATAAACAAATGAAGCGGATGCTATAAGCTGAACTCGAAACCGAAATCATAGAGCTTCAGTCTGATGTTCTACGAACTAGACTTCATATACTTGCTTATAAACAGATCTCAAAACATTACGTTAACTAAATTATCATAGCTTTAAAGTAACGTCATAGATAGTGTTAATTTATATTGAAAAGAAATCAATAAAGTGCTCGATCGCAGAAGAGTGAGAGCTAATACAAATAATTTATTTAAAAACTATATGTTACATATTTCAGAATCGTACCACGATTTCATCCAGATGGGTTTACTTTTTACATTTTAAAAAGTGTATACCC
>OY744533.1:20732864-20740364 GCA_963556195.1 Sepiola atlantica | reverse complement strand
TTGAGAAGTGAGAGCCCTTTAAACATGTTGCCAGCTTCGGGAAGTCTTTTCTCAATTTGATGCAAGGCTTCTTGCAACATAGTTTGGCACCTTAATTTCATCTCTTTTATTTTGCAGGTTTCTTCTGTTTGTCCAGCAGCAGTAAACCTATGGATTTCTTGATTGAAATTGCTACCAAAATCAATATTTTCAAAAGTTTTACATGTCCCGTCTTTGTTGTAAAGTCTCTCGTACAAACTCTGATGGTGCATTATTAATTGTTTTGACAGTTCATGTGGGTCAATATTTTCTTTTTGAAATAATGAATTTATCATTTCAAATTCCTCAACAACAAGAGTTACAAACAAAAAATAAAAATAATTAATCCTATCTGCCAGCATTTCTTTTAGCAAACGACATTTATATTTGGCATTAATACTTAAATTTGCTTCGCAAATGCTGAAATAACCTAACAATTCTTCCCAGTTCATCAAAATATTATATAAAACTTTTCCTCTAACTAACCATCTTGTTTTAGATAAATTTTGAAATGGAAGGGGAACATTTCGCTCTTGGTTATTTTCCTCATCTACAGGATTCATTATTTGAAATAAATTTTTGAATTCTTCTCTTCTAAGGGCACTATTGCTGAACCATAACGGCACTTCAGTTAAAAGAAAACCAACATTAGAAGGCAATTTTGAAAATGCATGTTCAATGCAAAGACTCAAGGAATGGCAGATACATTTCATTTGAATACAGCCTGGTGATTCATTCTAAATTCGTGACCACACTGAATTTTTACTGCCAACCATAGAAGCTGCTCCATCACTGGCATATCCTATACAGTTTTTTAAGAGTTTGGCCAAAATTAGTTATTTCATTAACTATTTTGTCAAACAAAATATGTGCAGTAGTTTCGATAACTGGCACAATAGACAGAAAAGCTGTTTGAATTTTTTCTTTCTTATTGCAGTAAAATCTGATAAGAATGCATAAATGTTTCTGAGTTGCTACATCAGTAGATTCATCCACAAGTAAAACATATTTTTTATCTTTCAAATCATTTTTCAGTTCTTCTTTGAGTGCAGCCGAAATAACATTCTTAATTATTGCTATGCACTTAGTTCTATGCACATTAATGTTCTCTAAAACACTTTTTTCACCATATTTCTTCACAATCTCACCAGTAGATTCATCCACAAGTAAAACATATTTGTTATCTTTCAAATCATTTTTCAGTTCTTCTTTGAGTGCAGCCGAAATAACATTCTTAATTATTGCTATGCACTTAGTTCTATGCACATTAATGTTCTCTAAAACACTTTTTTCACCATATTTCTTCACAATCTCACCAGTAGATTCATCCACAAGTAAAACATATTTTTTATCTTTCAAATCATTTTTCAGTTCTTCTTTGAGTGCAGCCGAAATAACATTCTTAATTATTGCTATGCACTTAGTTCTATGCACATTAATGTTCTCTAAAACACTTTTTTCACCATATTTCTTCACAATCTCACCAATATGGTCAATGGAACGGATTGAAGAATGACAAGCTATACTTAAATTAAGTTTTATTTCTGCTTCCTTTTCTTGATCAGTTGATCTGGTGCATATAAACTTATCCAGAGAACTTTGAGAAATTTTCCTATTTGGTGTTTTATCTTGATGCTTTTTTGTTTTCTCGTGTGCTGAAATAATGCATTGCTTCGGTAAAACTGTTACTTTACACAACACACAGTATGCCCGCTGAGTCATCAGCACTTTTTAACCATGGGTATGATTTTTCCCAGGCTTTTCGCCCACTTTCATAACTATTTTTCCACTTGGGCATTTTGATGGGATAAACAAGAAACAAAAATATTAAAATGCGTGCTCACTTTACGTATAACTTATATAGGAAAGTGATACCCCACCCATAACATCTAAAATAATAAAAATTTTCATTTTTTTTTTCATAGCGGATGTTTGTTGAGGCTGTTTACATGTAATTTGCCCCCAAAAGTAGAAACTTTTCTTTTAGGGGTCGAAATATGAGAGGTGCACTTCTATAAATTTACCGAAAATTAATATAATTATTTTGATTTTTAAATATATCTTTCCAAATACAACTGTTTCTGCTTGAGATATAGTTTAGCAGTCATAAGATTTTAAGTTTTCCATAAATTAAAAATTGATACAATTAATTTCAAAGCACTAAGTTTAAAGAATTTCAAACATCAATTATTTCAGAGAAAATATACTTAGTGACCGGGTGACCTGACTGGACAGGGCCAAGTTGTCACTGGATCATAAAGTCTCTAAGAGGTGCCATATAACCACTTAACAAATAGGTGTCAAAAAGGTCTGATAAGTGAACTCTAGAATATTTACATTTTTTTAAATCATAGTTTACCAAAAGAAAAAGCCAATCTGGAAATGGGATCCCTTCAGAGTGACCCTTCCTTAGAAGAAGATAAATATTTGCTTTTTTCTCCTTAAATGACAAATGTTAGCAGATATTTATGTCAATTCTGGGTACTGGAGCTATTTTTTCATGCAGATCCATGATTTGAAAAAAAAAGGCCAAAGTTTTAAAATACAAACTGCTTTTAAGTTACTTAATTTTAACGTTTTCTTTAATAATTACCATCAAGTAAATATTTATATGAAATAATCGGAAAAAGGCCAAAATTAAGGCCAAATCTGAAAAAAGGCCAAACAGAATTTTCTAAGGCCAAACTACTTTAAAAAAGGCCAAATTCGTGAAATTTGGCCTTAAAAAGGCCAAACTGGCAACCCTGCTGTCTAAGCCCACAAGGTCTTTTTTGTATCAACGTACATTCAGTCTACGTGCAATGTTTCATACGAATGGTAAAGGAAAGACATTGTCATTTTGAGAGTCAACGTACGCGCGGTCTTTTTCTTCATGACACGTGATTAAGTGCATAACGTCCGGCTAGGGGTTAGGGTTGTTTCCGTTATTTAAACAACTACGTGGATTAACAGGTTATACTAGAAGTACTTGATGAAGGCATCTTCAGAGCTGTATTTATTTTCATCATGGTTTCTCCATCCTCCCACATGAAGCTCTTGTTATTTCCAAATGACCAGCCATTTCACACTGGGCAGGGTCAATGTCGCTTAACTTCGCTATTATGAATAAAGTATGGGCAATATAATGGTATATACGAGTCAGCTGGAAGAGAGATAAACATTATTTTTCAAGTATAACTCTCTCCCATGTTGTAACAAGTATATTACGATGACAAGTAACGGCAACATCTGTAAGAGAAAATAGAGGGTAAATCACTATAAGCGTAACGAATTTGAGGGTTAATAACTCTGCTAATGTTTATGATAGTATTCGGTACTCTTCAGCATAAATAGAAAATAGAATAGCGTTTCAAAATCTTCCAAAGATATCACGTGGTCTACATAAGTATAATATTTAGTGTGATACTCTACCTTGAGTCGAAATCTCCCTATCAGACAACGTCAACAGTAAAACGTTCGGTTCTGTTAATCTCAAGTGGTCATCTTAGAATATGACGTTTTGTTTGGAGAATAATGTTATGAAGATAGTCACGCTCAACTAAAAGAATCAAACAATGCGGTGTAACAGTTTCTGGGGAGCATGAGGTGCCTTTCGTCGCACGCGGCGAGAGGCGCAACGGTTCTAATAAGACGAAGTAACTCCCCTACAATTTAATATCACTATTGAGTATTGATTTACTCCTCTCCAGGAGTTAGGCACAAGGCCAGTTTTTATCTTACTCCCACAAGTAAGATGTGACCCAAGGTCGGGTCAGGAAAGTGGGGTTTAAAAATTGCCTAGGCAGCCCCGTCGGCATTCCCCGGTAGGGGCGCCTCAGGCAGTAAGTAATAAACTTACTCCTCCCCAAAGAGGGGAGGCGAGGACTGAGAGGTTGGACCTCCTAGAACTGCACAGGACAGACCCATAGACCGGCGTAAATCAAGCCCCAAAGGCCAAGACAATACCAGTCTATGGGGTGCAGTATCCATCTGAACAGATACTACACTTTGATCTTAGCCAAAAGGCCAAGAAGAGTACCAAAAGGCCAAAAAGATGACTAGAGTAGCATGCGTTTTTATGCCGCAACCAAACACTAAATGCCAGCTTGCATGTTCAGCAATTGTAGCATGTGGATAAAAATCTTAGAAGAAAAGCGTCCGGCACTTGACAATATCGGAACAGATACTACACTTTGATCTAAGCCAAAAGGCCAATCACTATTGAGTAGCTGCATTATCATTTTTCAGATCAACTTATCATCAAAAGCCGGGTTCCAGCATAGTCGAAACATTAACCGGGTTTCTATATTTGGCAGTAGTTAACAGACCATTGGAACCAGAACAATTCACAAAATAAATCAGAGCTGAATGTAGCCATCACACTACAGATCCGTTGCATAACCAGGAACGCGTGTTTCAGGTTAATCAACACATTCGCCCGACGACTCCGAGTATCCCTTCAGGACCGAGACGTACATTTAGAACCTGTTTTGCATTTTTGTATGTTATAATAGATAGTAAATCAAGTTTCATTTCAATAGTTATTTGACCTTCAGGAAACAAATTTTTTTCTTGTCTAGTTCATACGTTTTCTAACGTGTAGGTTTGAAACATTTATACTGGGACATTATATGAAGCGATATAGAAATATAATGATCAGTATTATTTAACAAATACTATTCCCAGATGTTGGTTAAAAACAAACACATAAAGCTATTATTACAATAAAACACAGTAATACAAGCGTGTTCTATACAATAATATGCTGGCGTAACAGTTCGCTCTTGGTACCCATAAACAGGAAATAGGATGTTTTATTTCTTTTATTTTATTTATAACTTGAAAATAACATACGAATGATGTTCGCGAGACGGTGACGGTACATGAAGAGCGTTAACTTATAAAAAGCTGAAAAGGCTCTGGAAGACACTTGATGGACATCGTGTCTTGTGACGAGAACAGCAATGGTTTCAACAATAAGGAATCAACTTCTCACACATATAATATCACAATGAAGTGACTACATCGGTGCACATTACTAACATGTTTTGTAAAATTGTAATTCTATGAGAAGAGATAATGAAACAATACTCATTAAAAATTTATCATTTCAGCCTTATAAAAACTCCAGAGTTATTTTCTCTCTTACGAGTTCATACGTTTAGGGTGCATAGATTGGGCGCGTTTATATTGAGACATGATGCATTGCAAACAGAGGGGGTGAATCAAATGATCTCACACCTGAGTAAGTTATCCAGTTAATATAATATTCACACGCATTTTCTCACACCTGAGCCTATTCTCTATCTCTACAAATCTACTATCAGACTACGTATGGAGTAGTGTTGTCATATTTGTCCTGGTTTATCTCTGTCACATTTGCGGCTTCTTGATAAGGTGCAGAAATGTATCTATAGATTAATTAGCCCTACCCTTTATTCTTCTGTGTACCCATCTCTCTCGCAGACGTGATGTTGCTAGTCTCAGTCTTTGCTATAAATACTATTATGACATGTTTTCTTAAGAATTATGTGATTTATCCCCTGCTTCCTTATTTGAGTTCGTTTGTTTCGTTGGTCTAGTAGTCTCCATCAATTCGCTGATTTGACCATTCATTGTAATACAGCTTCCTATTCCAGTAGCTCATTTCCAAGAATTGACGGCTTGTGAAACTCTCTACCTGCTGAGTGTTTTCATCCTACCTATATTCTTGGTTATTTTAAAAATATGGCTAATAGGCATCTCCTGTCTGTGCAATAATTATGTCTTTCTCGTCATCGCCTTATATCAAGTGGCATCATGCCTTGTCTGAGGCGATTTCCATTAACACATATCCTCAGATTTGAGAGAAATGTAGGATAGATCATAAAGACAACTATCATTGGACAACAAAAAGACGCGAGCGTAAGGTTAGCAACTTCAACCAATCAAAACCTAATTGCATTCGAAAGCGGAGTTTTATGACAGCGAACGCATGCTCCTTCTCTTCGGGAGGAGACATCAACCGGAATAATTAGAAAAAAAATCCAAAAACTAAGCTACCAATTACGGGTTTGGTAATTACTTTTTTTTTGTTGCTTCTGTTGCGTGAAAAGGGCTATGAGTGATTACATGCACCAACGTCGATACCATAGCGTTGCAGACATTGCACGATTGCTGATTGGCCGTCCGAACAGCTGTTTGTCTCACATCATGTCTAGAATCAGTCATCGCAGAAAGCAGTAAACATAAACGCTGTAAATTTATTGTTGAGGCAAAACTGAAAAGACGGGCTCTGCAAAGCTATGCAGTAATATTGTTGATAATCCCCTCAAAGGTGAGCAACTATATGGGTGTATTTCCCTGACAATATCCGACATATGTTATGATTTGTTCTTCACACAAGCAAATAGAACACTGTCGCTGGCGCATAAACATAAAATCAACAATGTTCACGCCATGTATAGTAAACCACGTGTTGTTTTTCTTCCACCTTATTATATGTTGTTTCCACTCGTGAATATGCTTTATATTTTCAAGTGGTGAGTTCAAATAAAATGATGCAAAATATAGTCATGTTTACAATTAATAAATAGACATTTTTCTTACAATTTTTTCTCTGTTTTCTCTTATTTTAATTTTGATTTAAATAAATATTGAATTTAATGCGAAAAAATTAGTGTAAAGGTTAGATCAGCCGAAAGGTAACAATCAAGAACAGAATAGTAGGCAGAATAAGTTCATAACCTCAAATTTGAAATACTAAAGCATCATATATTATTGGCTTAGGCTTCGTTTTAACGCGACTTTTATTCTAAGGTAGAATTATACACATATGGCGGGTAAAATTAATTCCTATAATATAAAGGTTTTGCACCACTTTTATGTCTTAATACAAAGATGGAAATTAATATATGATGATATTTAAACGTTATATCTAAAATCTTTGTTCAAAATGTGATCGGAATCCATTTTATGATTATGATTCTAAAAAATGTCTAAAATGTAACCCTAAATTTAAGGGGTTTCAATGCAAATCTTTAATATTAAAATTTTCAAAGGAGATGTAGTAGCCATATTATGGCTTCTAAAACCATTTAAAATACAACAGAAAAACTGATATTAGGGGGGAATATTTATCAGTTGATATCTAGCAATACTTATTGTTTAAATTTCAAAAACATAGAAGGTATCTGAATTTTCACGAGGGGCTTATACTCCCTTTTTCACTCTTTGCATTAAACTAAATTAAACTATATATTACTCACATTACATCCTGTTACGCCTAAGAGCTATTTTCTAAAATTTATAATGGTTAATTTATTAGTTTAAGTTATAAAAAACATAACAATGTAAACATACCTAACTTTATATAAATAGAGATATATTGAATTTTATGATTTTTCTGTGCTTTAATCATACGCCTAATCATACGCCTAATGAAATGTTGGTCCTAATATATACACTAAAGTTAGTTGTGAGGATAAATAAAAAGAATGAAGGGATTATCTTTAGTGGTTATTA
>OY744533.1:20690364-20720364 GCA_963556195.1 Sepiola atlantica | reverse complement strand
AAACCACCATCTGTTATGGTGTTCTTTTATAGTTTTTTTTTCTTTATAACATTAGAAGTAGTTGAAAGATAGTGTAGCGTACAACTCAGCAATTATAGGTTAGCATTTTTCAATCCACCCGGGACAATTTCCGTAATTTCAAATTGTATATATCCTGGTACTCAAAGATGCATTTGTTGGAGAACGGGTCCTGTGTCAAAACTGATAGTTACGATGCGTGTAATGTACTGCACAAAGCACATTCTTTACATCAACTAAAATATAGTTGTTAATATGCTGCAACCGTTTTTGTGTAGACAAGAATAGTATTCCCACAACCTATATATATACATATATATATATATATATATATATATCCCTTTTGTTTCATTTACTTTACTCGAAGTTCTCATAAATTAAGGGTTAACACTTGATCTCTATATGAGAAACATAGATATTCAAATATTCTATTAAAGTTCATCTTTACTCGTCAAACGTTGAGTTAGTAAAGAAGTTACGAACATTAATTTGTTTCTCCCTAATTGACTAGTTAACCATGTTATAGTATATTTTTCATGTGGTCTCTTTGTCTTACCGGATTGCAGGGCAATACTTTATCTTGTCTGGTGGAGTATCCAGCAAAGTGTTGTTACTTCAAGTAACACCACTAGGAGAAGGTGCATTATTTCTCGTATAAGGCAGTGTATAGCCATACCAGAAAAATCTGATATGTGCTGCGAATACTATGTTATTTTGATTATTTGGTCATGGTTTCGTTGAAGAGGGGAAGTATCATCATGCCAAGTTGTCCTGACAACCCCTTGTAAAGAGAGACAGAAGACACTGGAGGTAATTCAAACTCACAAGTAGATAATTCAAACTGTGTGTGTGTAATGAAGTATTGAACATATATTATCGGCACACACAGTGAAAATATATTAATGCATGATTCAAATATGATCGAAATTCGCAACATAGATAGTATACATAAAAAGGTGAGTCATGAGCTATGTTTGTATTTGTGTTGTAGCGGAGCAAAGGAGGCAGGACTTCCTCTATTTTTAAATACATGTACCCATACAGGTTACTTCTTAAATATTGCTATACTCTTGCAGTTGATGTTACCTTCGTCAACCCTGGCAACTCCAGGTGACCCTGCCAGTCTGTGAATACAGAAACGAAATGAAATGAAAAATGATACAAGCGTAAAAAGAAGGGAACAGAATATAAAATGCATAAAATAGAAAATGTAAACGAACAAAAAACAAATCATTTTCGAGGTTAAAATTCGTGTTATCCGTCGACCCTTTTAAACTTATTCTTGAACAATTCTCGCGGAAAATAAATTCCGTTTTTATTTAGATTCTCACTTTTAGGCTTCATTGAGGGGATTAAAGGTTAATTCAGCTACTCTGTTAATTGACAATAATACAAATACATGGCTTTTTAAAGAATTCTTCGCGCCTTCATACGACCCGCCATTTTTTTTTTACTGTAAACATTTCTTTAATTTGCCGGAGTCGTATGGTGCAATCTCTTTTATTGCTTGATGCAACATTTAAAAACAGAACAAAAATTCGAAACGTTTAGGAGAACAAAAGAATCGAATGGTTAGAAGAAAAGGGAAAACACTGCATATCTTGAAACTCTAACCCGACGGACAATCATTGCTGCGATGCGATGCGATGCGATGCGATGCAAAGGAAGAGAAATAAGGTGAGGAAATGGAGAGAGAGAGAGAGAGATATAGAAAGAGAGAGAAAGAGAGAGAGAGAAAGAGAGAGAGAGAGAAAGAGAGAAAGAAAGAGAGAAAGTTACTGATTTTATGATTGGAGAAAGTAATCAAAATTATATGCTGTAATTTGATTTCAGATTTGATGAAGAATACCACCGGGAACAAACAACAAGAAAACAATAAAAAAAATATGCAACCTTCAGGATCATCCCCTCAAGAAATAAACAATTTCGAAATGATTGATAATTTGTATTATTTGGATTAATCGGACTACGATGTCCGGTGTTGATAAGCAATGCGTTATACGTGACAGTTTTTTGAGTGTTTTTCTATATACTACTTAGTCAAATTTGTTTGAAGACCATGAGGTCACTGTGGGATAAACATGAATAAGATTGTAAATCGTATGATTGATAACACGATGCGGATTTGAACCGATGGGTGGAATGGATATAATGTGATTGCTTAAAGACACGGCTACACAAGTATTTGTTAATATTTGACTTGAAAATCAGAAGTTAGACAGCTCAAAAGCAAACTCGTCTTATTGATGTGAACATCGAACTGTCTTCATGTTCATGTTGTCGAACATGTGAATTTCTATGTAAAACTTAGTAATCTGTACGAATTTTCGAACAGAACATTTTATTAAATCACCGAAGGTAGATTGTTTGCGTTCCGTCAGCCATAACAGGGTAGAAGTCTTTAGTTATTTTTAATTATAGTATTTGTATTACTTGTATAGAAGATTGAATATTTAACATTGAAAAGACTTACGTAAAACAATAAATAGTTTTATCACTTTATACGTTGCGCCACAGGTCCACGTGTGCCGACGAAACTAAGAATATGATTAAGAATTACTGAAGTCTTATACACAGTAATGGCTGACAGAACGAGAACAATAAGTTCCGTGGATTAAATATAGGGTTCAAATCGAAATTACGTACACATTCCCGAGTTCAATGTAAAAATTCCCAAGTCCGATAAAATGCGCGTGAAAAAGAATGAAGGTTACATCGGTTGAAACGTTGTGAGAATAACATCGAAAATTTGAAGAGTAGTCCGAATATTCTAAATAATACAAATTATCAATCGTCATCTAAAATATTCCGAAACAGAAAATACTCGATTGAATTGAAATGTTAAGCGGGTATTTTGATTTCATAAAACTATAAATAACAATAGATAATTAAATAATCAGGCAGGAAAGAGTAAATAAAATAACCTACGTCACAAAACTAGTAACACATTTTGGACAAGACTGTCTAACAAATGAGACAATACTAGCAAACATGTCACGGCAAAAGCCAAATAGATTCGCAAGATATTTGAACCCCTACCGCTAGTTGTGTCAGAGACATCGCCAATTAAGCCGTTCTTGAGTTCAATTGGTCACTCGGTACTGTTCGGGAAGGGTTGCCGTCCTGATGAAGCCTGCAAATATCGAAATGCGTGGTCCAGCGATTACCACACTCCCACGTTGTGGCATAATCTACACGGGTTGTCTAAGTTTCTACATGTGCTGGCCTGTCTTACTATTTTCCATTCAATTATTGGTGAGTGTCCATTTTCTTTGAGCTAATAATGGTTAGCTAGTGCTGTTTTAGTTCGACGTTCTTTGTTTTTAAATGTGCTTTTGTGCTCATAGTATCTGGTCTTAAAGTCTAGGGATGTCATACCCACGTAGTATTTCTTGTTATTTGGTCTTTCGTTGGCAAATATCGTTGCTTGGTATACAACACTTTTAGTTAGGCATTTATTTTGTAGTGGACAAAGTTTACGATTTATGCAGTTACATCTTTTCTCTTCATTGCTAACTTTTTCGTTTCTATTCGGGTGGTTATTATTAGTGTTTTGTTTATTTCTATTAGTTGGTTTATATTTTTGTTCTTCGTAGTGTTATTTTTGTTATATTTTCCACTTTGTTTATTTTTTTCTTTCTCTGTTGTTGTCTTTTAGTATTTTGTTGTGCCTTAATTATAATTTCCAGGTTTTTATAGCAGCTGTAGGATAGTTTTAGATTATTTTTATTGAATATTTTATGTAGAGGGTTGGTTACGGGGAAGTGTTTTTTCAATCAGATTTAGGAATTTTTTGCCTAGTTTAGTTTTTAGCATCTGGTTGTAGGGAGGGGTATAGTAGATTATATTTATTTTTCTTTTGTTTTTATTTTTAATTTTGTTGTAATTATTGGTGTCCTGCTTTTTATATTTAATTTCGGTATTATGGTAACCAGTATTTTTTAGAGCTGTATTGTAAATGTTGATTGATTTTTTAAAAACGCTTTCGTTGTTAAAATTGTTGATAAGCCTACTTTCGATCGAATTCGGGATATGTTTTATGATTGATGGGGGGTGATTAGACTTTGGGTGTACGTATATTGGGTTGGCGTTATCTTTTAGGTATGGTTCGTAGGTGTTTTTACTTAAGTTTAATGTAACGTCTAGAAAGTCCTTGTTTTTATGTTAGCCATTACTTCTACTTTTACGCCTAGTTTTTTCATTTCCATATGTATAATTTTCTTGAAGTTTTCACCCTTGACTTTATTGGAGTCTCTTATTATCGCTAATCCATCATCTCTATAAAGGCCGATATCCGTATTATCGAATATATTTGTGAGTGTATATAAAATGAATAACCCCACAAAATCAGATGCCTCCGCAGAGTCAAGGGCACCAATGGCCAAATCAAAGGAGTTTTTCATATTCGTTTTAATCCATTGGTCCTCGTTGTTGATTAAAGCTGATCTCCTACATTTTTTAATGATGTGAATTTCATCCTTGGATATATCGGTATATATCTCGGCGAATTCTAGGGCGATATTGAAGAGTTCTTCTGATATGGATGGGTAGCAGTCCACTATGTCGAATTGTAAAAAGGTACAATTGTTCTTATTTTCTATACTGTTAAACCAAGTGATTGCGTCGGCAGTATTCACCCATTGGTTTAATTCTAGGTCTTTTCTTATTTGTTTGTTAATTCTAGATAGAATTGTTTGGCTGATTCTTCCTATTTCTGGTTTGGTCGGATTAATTAAGCGAGTGCTAGGGTTATTGTTAAAGTTACTTTTGTGGTCTTTAAATAAGATATAGGCTTCCTTAGGTTTTAACTTACTAACTTTGTTGCTAATTTTTAGTTTATCTGTGATTTGTTTACTTTCAGTATTTATTATATCTATGTAGTTATGTTCGCTTGTATCTAGTTTTTTGTAATATTTTCTGTTAGTAGTTTGTTATACTCTTGTTTATCTATTTTGTAAACTTTCTAGTTTTGTCCGCTTTTACGAATATTTTGTTTGAGTTGTTTATGTTTTTAACGAATGGGGTGTAATTGTTTTTGGAAATTATTCTGTTGTTTGTGAAATTTTAAGTTTTTAATAACATTTAAGAGGTCATTTTCAAAGCTAGTCATGATATCTATTGGTTTAGCGTTTTTTAGGCTTTTGAATCCGTAGGATTCTTTTGTATCTACGTGTTTATCTTAATTGTTAATGAAGAAGTGTGCTCGCCATCGCATTCGGCGTATTAGTTCGTCCGTTTTTTTAATTAATTTAATAATGTATCCATGCTTGCTAGGTGTTGGGATATTCTTAAGTGATGTTTCTAAGTTAATTTTTCCATATTATTTTTTAGTGGTGAAATAAATTTTTGTGAGAGTGCTCAACTGTTTGAGGAGCTAGATATTAGTACTTCATGTATCTAAATGAAATATTATAAGGAGATATAACTTTTTATATGTCCGTTTTCAGTATTTACTTCAACAGTGCTCGATACGTAAGTAGAGCTAGGTAGTAAGCAATGAAAATATATATGGCAATCAAGCTACACAGAGGCTCCCGTGTTTCATCCCCGGGGGGAATCGTCAGGCTAAATGCATGGAGTTATTTTTGTCAGGTGTTTTTACATACATGGCTTGCTAGTTAACCAATCAGATTATTTGTTGTTCTCTCAGCCAATCGAGCACTGTTGAAGTAAATACTGAAAACGGACACATAAAAAATTATATCTCCTTACAATATTTTATGTAGATACATGAAGTACTATATATATATATATATATATATATATATATATATATATATATATATATATATATATATATATACGTCAGCAACCCTGTAGTTTTGTAAAGTCTAATACGGTAATCTTAATTGAGCGAATATGTAAATCTAACATATACATTCATTTTGTCACATTTCAGAATTTAACATCGCTAAATATTATTTTCTTTGTTTTCCTTCCAGCATATTTTAAAACACAAAGATTTCTGTATGCCGTTTTTCTGGGAAAAAAATATGTAGGAAAATTGTTAAGATGGCGACAATTTAAAAACAACTGACGTATAATATAAGGCCAATACTTGTGTAGCTAAAAATTATGACTTATTCACGCTAGCACCATTTGAGTTGTTAGCTAAAAATTTTTTTCTTTTCCTTTATACTTATACAATGCACAGCACATTAATCCAGGGCAACGCCGGCCAGGAAACGTTAGTTAAAAATAATTGAAAACTGTTCTGCACTTGATCTGGCGGTTAATCGATCCAAAACAGGCGAAACGTTTTTAATATGTATTTTATTTTGAGAATTGTCTTCAATCTTGTCATTAATTACGTAATCTAAAATTTCAGGCATCGATAACAATGAATTATTTTTTTTTAATCTTACGAATTATTTAAGGGGACATTTTTATTATTTTAATGATATTTTCCCGGTTTATTGTATTAATGGAAACTTAATACGAGAAAAATAAAATATTGAATAATCCGGAAAAGATGCTGACGGAAATCATTGGAGCAATTATTTATACCTCGCTGATATTTTACGTGACAGTTAATTAAAATTTAATCGAAAAAAAAAACGATACACTTTTAATTTTATTTCAACAAATTAGAATTTTTACAACGCGATTTGGATATTTTTCATAATTTGTTCACGTTCCACTCTACACTTCCGTGTTGATTCAAAAATCTCCATGAAAATGCATTGTCGTATCCCTTCGATTGTTTGATGCAAGGCAAATTATGTTACACACGTTTATCGAAAATTAAGATACTTCGATGATGAAAGAGTGTTTAGTTAAGCGATCAAATGAGGTTGTCAAAAGCGAAATTGGTTTCACGACCATTTAATTGGGTATTGTAATTCCAACCGCTGTTACGTAATCATCATGTCTTATCATGCACATACTGAATCAATCGTTAGGCATGAAGGTTACTGTTACACCGGCCGTTCTTACACAGGATAAACTGCACCTGTTGTCACTATAAATAGTGCGAGTCACCAGAGAAGACAGAGAACAGTCTTGTAACTGTCTAGCCAAGTGCTAGTCACTTTCTTACTTTGTTAATACACTTGTTAAACCAACCCTCCACATGACCTCCTTTATTTATTATTGGACAACTTCACAAGTTACAATCCATCAATTGTTGAGCAGTACAAGTAGGACCATCACTGCAGTCACTGAAGATGTGTCCCATTGTCTCTCTGTGATTTGCGTGGTGTTGCTGGTCTACACCTGCGGATGTTGCTCGTTGTCTCTCCTACCTTCGCTCTTGCTTTATTAAGGGCCACTCAGTTCTTTCGTTGAAGATCCGTTCCATGTGGGAGATGTTCTGTAGATTCTTGGATAGCTTCATTCAAGTAGTCATTCCAATCATTAAATCTGTCAATGCTATAGTTCCGTGTCAGTGCAGGGCCAATGCTCTCTTTGTTAATGAAACTACATCTTAATTTCAATCTGTCTCTTAGTTGTCCATTGCCAAATACAGGGTGTCTTCTAACGGATTTTCACATGATCATCCCTTCGTATATGGAGAGGTGCAATGACAGCCTATTTGTACACCGTGGGTAGTTATGTTAGTTTTACTGCCCCAGTGATTTTGCAGAATTCATTATTTAATTCTCGTTCGATTGATTTGTCCTGGCACGATGCAGCAAAACAATAACAGAGTATTCAGCGGCAGAATGACAAAGTTCGAATGCTGCTGAACGCAGGGTTAAATCCATTACTGATGAAAAGGATTAGGTAATTAAGTGTATACATATTTAACTCTGCAGTAGGAAATACTTCATAACTATTAAATAACTTATCGTCTCTGCTGGTATACATGCTCATAAGTACACGTCGTCTTCTTTGGCGATTGGAGAAAATCATCAATCGACAGCAGCTACACTCCGGTGAGTCAACCTGTATTCTATTATTTTCGACAGATTATACAGTTGTGCAGAGTCTTATATAGCATACAATACATTGTAAGTAGAATTTAGGCATTCCCTGATTACACAAATGCTTCACAGATGCATTCAACTCCACAACCCAAGACGGGGGGAGAAAAAGGCGAAACGTCTGCTAACTTCGATCTTAACTCATCTATTAAGGAAAATTATTTACAGTTGTTGTAGCTAGACGAGTTTTTGCTATAAATGTGTTACAGATGGGGGAACTATAAATTGGAGCTCAGTCTCGCACCTACCAGAAAAATAACCATATCTATACATATATATATATATATATATATATATATATATATATAAGATATATCTATGTTAGTTAAGTGGCACAGACGCGTCTATGTTTCATATCCGCAAGGAATTACACGGCTAAGTGCCTGATGATTCCCTAATGATGCAGTAATTTGAGATCGAATAGTATTCTGATTGTTCATTTTACAGATGTATTGTTAGGGTTTTACTGAACAAAAAAGCTTTTTCTTAATATTTGATATTTAAATTCCTTACATAAATTAATGATTTTGTGGTTTTCTAAAGAAAACTATATTGATATTTCTGACGTGGTATATCATGAAAGAAGGATATACTATGCATGACAAAGGGAAACCAGAATCCTTACCTCTATCTGAAACCGTTTCGTGGTAAACAGCTTATTATATGTCCTTTCTATTTCATGATTTAAGTAAAGTCCTCAACGTGTGGTTCTACTAATAATATAGTTAAGTCCTATTATTGATTTCCCACTACAGGTAGAGTTTGCTAAAGGTCGGGATGGTGGGAGAATAAAACAGGCGCTCCTAAAGAAGGTACACTCTGGTTTATTAAAAAAATGTCTGGCCAGCCCAATCGGCTTTCCACGGTTGAGACACCTCAGGCAGTTAGCATAAGAACCCTACACCTAAAAGAGGCGAGGCATTGCCTGGGAGGATGATCCTCCTAGGACTACCCGAGACTTATCATAAGCCCAACAGATCAAAAAAGGGCATCAAAATTGCCCAGTCTGATTGTGAAGAACAGATTTTTTACTGGTATCATTCAGTCAAGAGTATCTGGGTATTTACTTCCTTCCCACCGCAGGAAGATGTAGCACAAGGCCGGAAGGTGTGGGGAATCAAGCCATCGCCCTTAAAAAATAACCATTCTGTACTTTCATCTATAAATGTGTGTCATTAAAAAGAAGTAAAAGAAATAAACAGCAATAATAAAAAAATTAGCGAACATAGATTTATCTTCACCTTTCATTATACCTACGCCCCCCCCCCTATTAGGAAGTGAGATAGGCTCGTCCGAAAGTTTCTTAAGGTAAGCTAACAATTATCTTGGCCTTGGCAAAGACGAAGCTGCCACGACACCATTACAGAAATCACGGTGATAGATTTCACATCTGGCCAGCGACAACATTTTTTTTAAACAAAATGGAGGAAATAAAATTGATATAGCAACCAGAAGAAGAACTCTTACAACAACCGATGTAAGATTAGCAGATGTAGATACACCAAATACAGTTAATCTTTTTAGAAACGTCTGAACAGACAAAGAACTCTTCATTCTCACCAGTCAGTCGGAGAATTTCATTTCGAGGCGAAAAACGGTATCATGTTTAATGTATAATTCGGCCGTTCTTTGAAGTATTCTTGTAAAAGAATTCAAAGACTAGTTAGACGAGAGAAAAGCTGCCATCATCTGTGAGAAACGTAGGTCAAATTGAAGTCGGAGGATTTTACAACTACATTTAGGCGAACAACTCAATTGAGATGCATTTTGAAGGTACTGTAAATAATTTAACCTTTGGTTTTTTAATTATTTTGATACGGAATATCTGGTTTTTAATCTACCTAAAAATTGGACAACGTTTTCAAAGAAGCTGGAATAAAAATTAAGAATGCGGGTTAATATAAACTTTAAGGGAATCACGAAAATTCCGCTCAACGCTATTTCAAAATACTTAGGCGAAATTGAGCTTTAACGGTCCATAAACGGTAAGCAGTCTAGAACAAAATGGACCATCAACAACAGAATTTTTTTTGTATTGCCACCCGGACTTAATGTTAGCGGTAGGGTTTAAGACGGGTATGTATTTTTCATGACATTCAAGATTTACATTTTTTAATACTTTTAAGGAATGAACACCTAGAGGATTTCGGTTCTTATGGTGTCAGCTCGAATATATGTACCGGAAATTGTCGAAGTAGTTGACGATTTGGAAGCCACTTTTCTTTTCTGTAAGAAAAGTTTCCGTTCTGTTTTGTGTTTTTAGGGGCTAAATGTTGGTATCTTTTAGAATAGCCCTCAAACGAAAACGCTGAAAAAACAAATATACAACAAATAAAAGTTACCGAAGTCGATAAAAGTGAATTTCCAACACACCTGTGACATTTATAGATGATTATAATCCGTTAGAAGTGCTATTATTTATAAATCGATATTTTTATCGTACAGAAATTTGAAGGAAAACATGGCGGCGTCTCGTTCAAAATTTGCAGCCTCGGTTTCGCTGATTTTTTTTTACTGGGACTCATATTCAAAGCGCAATTTTTAATTTTTCAGTCAAGCAAAAGAACAAAACCAAATTACATTTTAAGCAAAAGGAATAAAATCATTTTCTTTTTATTTACATGTCATTGTTCTTTTATTTACATATTATTTCATTCGTCACACCGTAATGTTCTTCCTGTTGTTTCTTGCATAAAAATGCATGTAAATATGTTTAAATTTCTTTGTTTCTTTTAAAAAATCCCTAACCCTAAACCCTAACTCTAGCCCTAACCCTAAACCCTAACTCTAGCCCTAACCCAAAACCCTAACTCTAGCCCTAACCCTAAATCCTAACTCTAGCCCTAACCCTAAATCCTAACTCCAGCCCTAACCCTAAATCCTAACTCCAGCCCTAACCCTAAACCCTAACTCCAGCCCTAACCCTAAACCCTAACTCCAGCCCTAACCCTAAACCCTAACTCCAGCCCTAACCCTAAACCCTAACTCCAGCCCTAACCCTAAACCCTAACTCCAGCCCTAACCCTAAACCCTAACTCCAGCCCTAACCCTAAACCCTAACTCCAGCCCTAACCCTAAACCCTAACTCCAGCCCTAACCCTAAACCCTAACTCCAGCCCTAACCCTAAACCCTAACTCCAGCCCTAACCCTAAACCCTAACTCCAGCCCTAACCCTAAAACCTAACTCCAGCCCTAACCCTAAAACCTAACTCCAGCACTAACCCTAAACCCTAACTCCAGCCCTAACACTAACCAAAATGATCGTTAAAATTTTCGTTTCATAAAATTAAATTTCAAAAATGCAAACCAAAAAAAAACAAAAAAAAACGCCGCTTTGATTATGAGTCCCGGTAAAAAAAAACGAGAACCTGAAACTAGGCTCGCAAAACAAGACCGTCGACGCCATCTTTGTTGCAGTAAAAAGACGTGCCAGAATGTTTTTTTTTTCATGTCTAATAAAACCCCTTTATCCTACGTAAAAATACAAACAAATGGAATAGCTAACTAGGAAAATCTCCAGTCTCGACGTACGTCGCATTTATTTGTTGCATATTCATTTTTTTGACCATGTTCTACAACTTTTTTTCAACCCGACTCGCGAGTTTGAGGGCTATTGTAAAAGATTCCCCTAAATTGTATTTAACCCTAAAACCTAACCCTTCGCATGCTGAGTGACAGCTGCTATTTTACATTTTTACGTTGTTTTTTTTTCTTTAAATCGTAAACTGCTTACGACAGGTAACATACACAAATACATATCGTGTTGGCTTAAATAGAAATAGCTTACTTGGCGACGAATTCATTTTAGTCGGTTTAGAAGTTTGGCGGAATGTTTAGTTTTACTTGTTTTCACACGTAGAAAATCAGTTATGGAAAAGATTTGTGAATAAGTAATTCCAGCCTTAGACCTTTTTTTTTTTTTTTTTTTTATTCCGTTAAGTTAGTCTTCGAAAAAATGAAACTATTTTTAAAAAAGATGGTGCTTCTACAGAATCAAAACCGAACCAATCCGACATTTACCGAACAAAACCTAAAACTTAGTTACGTATTATATTCAGTTAAGTTAGGGATAAAAAAACAGTTCGGTTAAAATTCTGTATCAAAAGAAATGTCAAACTCAAACTCAAAAAGTCCAATTACAAAAAAACACTTTGTATTTTAATAATTTAAAATCTTGAAAACAGTAATGAATTGTCCCCAAAAAAATCGGACCTAAAATATAATAGGACCGATTTTTTTTATAAACAATGTGTGATTTAAAAACAAGAAGCCGTCACCAAGTAGACGTCTCTATCTTACCCGTTGTTATTTATAAAAAATGGCTCGGTTTTATCTTTCGTTTGGTGACTGTTTTGTTTCAAAATATTATAGGAGGTTGGTTATTTCTGCAGTTTACGGAATGTTCTATTTTTTTATGATTTTCAAATTAAATAAAATGTTTTACAGTATCTTTCGTTTATAAAATTGTAAGATGAAAATACAGAATAGTAAACACATCTATATTTTCACTGGACACCAATGAAAAGGAAATAGGACATTTTACTCAATTTTAATATGAAAATTAAGAAAAAAGAATGCAACAATTAAGAAGTTTAGCGCTTGGAGCAGCCTTATATAAGTGTCTTCCTTAATCACTAGAAGGGTTTTAAATATCATTAAATATTTAAGGGCGTTAAAGCATATGAATTTTCCGAAACTCGGACCAATAAATATAAGTTATCTTACACTTCTTCCCACCCAATTAATGTTGTGTACATCATTAAGCACAAAATTGAACTTTCTAAATAAAAAAAGGTAGGTATTTCTACAGATTATGGACTGTGCTATTTTTTTTTAGATAGGATTTTAAAGTTAAATTGAATTTTTAAAGTATCTTTTGTTTGTTAAATTCATAGGTGAAAGTACAAAATAGTTTTTAAAAAACACCACCTCTCCCTACGTTAACCCCAACCCCTTATACCTAGCAGGTGTGATAAAGAATTCATAATGATCGGTAATTGATTTTTACTTTTCGTGTTACGCCTTGAATCTGTTCTCTAAATGATCACATAGATAATTGTATAGAACAAATATTTCTTAACATGAAAAAGTAAAACATTTAGAGATTTTTAATTGTAAACGTTCGGAACTGGGGTGTTGGGTAATGACAATTAAATAATGATTCCTTTGAATTTGTTTGGCGTTACTATCACAATTGAATACTTTAATTTAGGAGAGTAGAAAGTGGAGATTAGGTTTACTTTTGTCAGCTTCGTAACTCTTGCTTCGCTTGTTCTGTTCTTTAGTCATCACATTTTATGAGCGATGTTTCTGACAAAGAGAGAATAATTGCTGTTTTCTGGGTCGGAATATATCTACCTAACATTTATTGTTGGCTAGTTTTTGACCTTGAAGTTGTATTTCTTTCTTTTAGCCCTTTACATCAAGTGGCTTCATGCCTTGTCTGGAGCGACTTCTATTGAAATTAATATAAACATGCTATCACATATCGAGATGTTCACTATCATTCATGACGGGGGAATGGAAATTTAGAACAGTCGTGTCGGGTCCTGGCAGTGTTTTGTGAAAAGACTGCCTTTCCCGACCTCGAAAGCCATCAAGTCTTAAATAGTATAGAACGCTCGCTATCCAGCTGAGTATATTAGACGCTTCCACTGATACCATAGATAAGGGGTGTCTATTTCCTCCTATGACAGCTTTAAGGAAAAGGACTGGGTCTACGACAAAAACTTTTCATTTAGCAATATAGTTGAATTAAAAGGGAAGAGGAAGGTGGTGGGTGGCCGTTTTGATAAACGCCCCTACCGATTGCATACAGGCACGAATTCGTTGCACGTATGCAAATTAACCCACCAGAGACAACGTTGTTAACTGTCCCTTCTAAGACAACCGCTCTTTTTTTAACGCACAATTGAACACTAACCTTTCTGGATATGTCTGCTTTTTAATTAACTCAATTTTTCTTTGTTTCATATTACCTGCTTCTACGATTATTCATGAAAGTAAGTCTTTGAAATTGTTTAATCTTCAGCGTTGTTCTGCATGAATAATAAATTACTATGATTACCTGATAAAACCTTGTTAAGCCATATAGAGAAAGTCAATGAGAATCAAAAAAAAGTTTTTATAAGGTATTTTATATGAAAAGGATATAATATATATATATATATATATATAAATATAAAGATGCGAATAGTTTTTTTTTTATTGTTGGCTGATAGTATTCACAGCTGAGTATATTAGACGCTTCCACTGATACCATAGATAAGGGGAGTCTATTTCCTCCTATGGTAACCTGGCGTATTAAGCTTCATGACGCAAAATAGAGAAAAAAACTCAAATAAAATAAACACATCTTTGACTAATATTTCGTTTTTGTTTAATCATATTGAAAAAGAGAAGTATTTTCTGAAGACACAGAATACTTAAAGCTCCTTTCTCGTGTGAAGAATGTGAGTGTGAATAATGACGTTATTAGAAATCTATTATTTCCAGAAGTGGGAACTTGAACTAATATGTACCTTCAACAAATCTTTTTCGGGTGTTTTCGATAAATTTCTTGGAATAAAAGTAAGAAACTATTAATCAAAGATTTATTTTCCATTTATTTATTTTCTCTGCTTAATGATATTTCATTCTTACGTGTTTTATTTCACAATATCTATCTATCTATCTATCTATCTATATATATATATATATATATATATAGGCTGACCCCCCGAGAATACATACAATAGTATTGCCATTCAATAATACCCATACAATTGTATCGTCATTTAATAATACACATACGTTGATAAGACATGCAAAATTGTCAATTACTGAAACACTCCTCTTTTAGCACGCTTTGAGGAGGTCACTATATATATATATATATATATATATATATATATATATATATATATATATATAGTTGAAATTATATTATACATTAAAAACATTAGTTGTTTGTTAAATGAAAAAAGAATGTTGTCTTCCTAACTGATTTTTTCCTGTTACTTTTTATGTAATTATCTATTAACCTTTTATGAACTTGTTGGTATAATTTTCTAAAATCAAGAATTATGTATTTGTATTTCCTTTCGTAATCACCTCCTCTCAAATAGAGGTTTTGTATTTACTAATTTAAGTATTTCCTAATTTGTATTTACTAATTTAACCATTCACTAATTTAAAAATTATGTATTTGTATTTTCTTTTTTCGTAATCACCTCTTCTCAAATAGAGGTTTTGTATTTACTAATTTAAGCTCTATTATTGTTGGATTGTTAACCGAGTGTTGTAACAACTATGCGACCCTTTCTTTATTGTATGTATTGAAGTCAAATTTTTCAATATAAACCATATATAAGCTTATGTTTTTTTGGAGCATATCCCGATCAAGATTATATACCCAATAATGTTTGATATATTTTCCCTTTCTGTAAGATGTCATAGATTTGATATAATATATTTTTATGTTTTCATTCAACTAAATAGACAGTGTATGTCGAATAATTTAGAAATCTGAAAATTTTGTAAAATTCAAAAATGTCATGAGTAAGATAGATGCTTCAGAGAAAAAATATTCGAATTTTTTCGGCAATGAACCGAATTGAAATATACGTTAATTGCGATTAAACCTTGGTAATATTCATGTCTGATTATTGTTTTCCAATTTCTTTATTAAATACTTCAACTGAAGTATGCAAACATTTATAGTTTGGTTTACTCTACTGAAATTAATAAAAACAAGAATTTAAAATTGCTAATATGAAACGAAATAAGAATTGTAATGTGCTAATATATTACATTTTGGGCGCTCTTGTATAAGCAGTAACCGATCTGAGGGAGATAACTGTATTTTTCTTAGCCGCCGCTATTCCGAATTCGCTTATACTTTGGCAAGGGGGATAACTTTGTTTATCGCAGCATGAAAAAAAATAACTTCTTTTTTTTAAAACCGTAACATATGTTTTATTAATTGCTATAAAGTTCATAAACTTTGTGGCATGAAAGTTATTTTCTTTCATGCTGCGATAAACAAAGTTATTTCTCTTGCCAAAGTATACGCGAATTCGGAATAGCGGCAGCTAAAAATAATTCCGTCAGATTGGTTACTGCTTATACAAGAGCGCCACCTTTTGTGTAAAGTAGTTCATGCAACCATATTCTACTGTTTCTCACATATTAAAATCGGAAATTGGCAAATCAGCCAAAGAAATAATACTTTGATGGTCTCGCATATGTAAAAATAGTCGTTATTCGAAACATAAGAACAGGGGTTGATTTGTTAAATAATCACATTTATCTCTCCTTAAATTAGCTCTTTTTAAAAAGAGTTTCTTTTCATACATATTGGGGTTTAACTCAAGAAGTACCATTTTTTTAAAGATACTGATAAAAATCATTGACCCAGAAAAATGTAATACATTCTACATTTCTGATAGCGCTCATATACATGTTATCACTTGTTTTCGTACTGCGTTTAATTGAACTTAATAGACAATGTGAGGCTTAACAACATTGTTTAAATAATGAAAGATAAACTAAAAGGGTAAATAATTTATAAATCGTAACAACTAAATGATAAATGTTATTTGAAAATGATATTATATAGGTTTCTTCAATTTACGCGTAATCACATATGATTGTCACTTTAAGACCAATAATAGTCGTAAGTTTTAAAAACACGTCAGTATTTTTGAATGCTACCATAAATCCATTATTTGTTTAATTTCAATCATATTTTCAGTATTTTTGTAAAAAAGGATGAATTAAAGACATTCGCATAAAAATAAATTTCTATTTTATATAAACTGCCTCCCTTGGAATTTAAAAATGTAATTACTGCCCATGGGATAAAAATCTGATATGCATACATATTTATTATTGATTAATTAATGAAATAATAGATCCGATCAAAATATTTGCACGGTTGATATATTTTTAGATGTTTTACTGGTGCTAAACTTCCTAAATAAAAACTGGAAAATGAAGTAAAATATTGCCTTAGTATGCTATTTTCTTTTGTGTCGATTGATGCTTTTTCATAAAGTATTATTTTATAAATTAATATGCCAAAACATAGAAAAACATGGCCCGGATATATAATTACATTACACAGTGTTTTCGTAAACATTATTTATAAGATACGGACATACACACGTGCATAGGCCTTTTTCATATTTCAACACGTGATTTAATAAATATTCTCCATTTTTCGCAAATCTGAAAATTCATTCATTTATTATTGCCCCCGCCTTCAGAGCTGTTTGAAATTGCGAAAAAATTATACAAATCTTATCTGGTATATTGTTGGTGCTAAACTGTAAAAAAAAATGTTTCCCTATCATTAAAATATTTTAATATCTAAAAATCCATTCATTATTGTTTGCCCCGCCCCTCTCAAAAATTGATGAATTATTATTTACAATTATAAAGTACTGGTTACCCCATGAAAATGCTATGTTGGTCCAAAATTGCTTACCGACTCTTCGGAAACCCATAATTGGTGGGCGGGGTTTATATAGAGTTGACTCACTGACCAAGGTTGATTGAATAACGATTTTTCCGCGACCGACTATAGAACAGATCTCTTTTAAATATATTCTAAACTGATATTTAACGATGTATTTTTTTCTGTTCAATTGGGGGAAATATTAAATTAAAAAACACCACAATAATTCTATATTTTACAACGAATTATATATTTGAGGTTTTCCAATTATTTTTTTGACAACGTTTGATTTGTTTATGTATATAAAGTACGGAAAATCGCTATGTTTCAAGAATAGAAAAAGAAGTGTTTAGTAAACATGGATTATTTTAAAAGATAAGTGACAAAAATGTATTTTGCCTCACACAAAACTGTTATCTGTTTTTCTTTTCGCTATGTGACAATATTACGAACAACATTTTTTAATGATTAATTTCGTTTTGAACACCGTATATACTGTTTGCTTAAAAAGTGCGCAAAGATACTTAATTTTGAAGCTTATCAAAATAAATGGGTGAATTCAAGAAGAGTTGGTACATTTACCATTTCTGTGAGTTGCTTCATGATCAGTTTTAGGCCAAATAACATGCTGTTTTAATAATCAAAGAATATAAAATAAAACGTTTAATGATTTATAAATCGATAAGAAACAAATAGGTTTACTCGTTGGAAAATGGATATGTAGCTCAAATCAAAATATAAGTTCTTTTTGTTGATTTTGACAGATTTCCTGCTATATACTTTAGTGCCATTCTGTTTTCGAATAATTTTTTTTATTATTTTAAAGTGTGTAATACAGTAGAAATGAGGGAGATGTTAAAATGAAAAAGATTTTGCACTCAATTTTATTTTAAAAAAAGATTAAAAAAAACAAATATAAGAAAAGGAGAAGAATTGGAAATAAAATTCAGAATTTATATGTGGAACGAAACTGCACAAAAATAGTGCAGGTGAAAACAAGTGTTGAGTATGGCACGGTAAAAGAAGCATCAGAAATCTTCAAGTTTTAGAGCAATTATGCTATTAGTTAATCTGAACGTGTATTATTAAGAATAAAACCGTTGGCAGCTTCAGGATTCTACTTATTGTTTATCGAGTGATTTTACAATTCACCAACGAGGGAAATAATCAATATTATCATGCCTAAGTCCACTAGGATTGCCTGACAATAGTCTTCTATTATTAATAATGATAAGGATGTATATTTACTTCTTTTGTATTTTTTTTCTGTCTGTGACAGGAGTAAAGGATAATAGTTCCAATTACATTTAAACGAAAATATATGTTATCCCCTTTCTTCTATCTTTGCTTTCTGTTCGCCGACTCCCCCTCCCCCCAAAAAATTCATAGCAATATTTCTCTTTTATTTATTTATTTCCTGGAGGTACGTAAGTTATTTTCTTCTACAAAAAACGTAAATAATTAACACTAACTTCATCAATGGTGAATAAAACTCAAAATTTAGTTCAGCGGGACAGAACCAATGCTATTAATCATTACATTTTGAAATGTATAAGACAAACTTGAAGCATCTACTAGAAAAATGTGTTAATGAAGATAGAAATGCAGCTTGTATGTTAAAATTTCAATGTAAAGAAATTCAGCTTGTCGGTTTTAGTGTGTCTTATGAATATAGAAACGGAGATTGTTTTATATTTAAATGTATAGTATAAAATTCTAATGTATACAATTGTTGCTTGTTTTTTAATTAAATATTCTACTAGAGAAAGGTGTTTAATGAATATAGAAATAGAGCTTCGTTTCTACAATTCTAATGTATAAAATTGTTGCTTTTTTTTTAATTAAATGTTCCACTAGAGAAAGGTGTTTAATGAATATAGAAATAGAGCTTGGTTTCTACAATTCTAATGTATAGAAATGTTGCTTGTTTTGTAATTGTGTCTTATGAATATAGAAACGGAGATTGTTTTATATTCAAATGTATAGTATAAAATTCTAATGTCTAGAATTGTTGCTTGGTTTTTAATTAAATGGTCTACTAGAGAAATGTTTAATGAATATAGAAATAGAGCTTGTTTTCTACAATTCTAATGCATAGAAATGCAACTTGTTTTGTAAATGTGTTTAATCAATATAGAAATGCAGCTTGTTTTGTAAATGTGTTTAACCAATATAGAAATGCAGCTTGTTTTGTAAATGTGTTTAATCAATATAGAAATGCAGCTTGTTTTGTAAATGTGTTTAATCAATATAGAAATGCAGCTTGTTTTGTAAATGTGTTTAATCAATATAGAAATGCCGCTTGTTTTGTAAATATGTTTAATCAATATAGAAACGCAGCTTGTTTTGTGAATGTGTTTAACCAATATAGAAATGCAGCTTGTTTTGTAAATATGTTTAATCAATATAGAAATGCACATTGTTTTCGAAATTCCTTATGTATGGAAATGCAGCTTGTTGTCTAAATGTGTTGTATTAATATATAAATGCAGCAAGTTTTCTACAATTTAAATTTGAAGAAATGCATCTTGTTTTTAAATTTGTTTAATGAACATAGAAACGAAACTTGTTTTATTATATAGTATTAAATACTAATGTATACAAATGTAGCTTGTTTTCTGATGAAAGCATCTACTACTGTATTAAACGAATATAGAAATGGGCATGTTTTTTTAAAATGTAAATGTAAAGAAATGCAGGGTTGTGCATTTATAAATGAATATACAAATGCAGAATGTTTTTAATTATCTATTTGAAACAGAATTATGAAGTTAAATCGGAGTTTTACTGTATCATGTGCTGATTTAATTATTAATAAAAAAAATAAGAGTATTTAGTGATTTTACAGAATTTGAACTGAACAAAACCGACTTTTACCGAACTAAACCTCATAGTTGGGTTAGGTTATAGGTTAGATCAGGGTTAATAAAACAGCCGGCTTCAAATTCTGTATCTGTAGAAGTACCAACTATTTAATTCAGTAGTCGATGCTCAACTGTCAAGAGGATGAACTGCAATTCGATATTTGATTGCGTTTCAGAACTGTTCGGACAGTATTGAACCTTTCAATGCATGCTGCTTTGCTTTGGAATAACCACGAATTTTACAGGAACCATCCATGACATACGTGTGTGAAATCTCCAATAGCTCAAACTGTTCTTTTATATGTATAATACACTAATTCGAATAATTTTCCTAAATTTCAGCTTCTTCAGACTAGAGTAGGGGCGAAACAGGGTAAGGTCAGTAAAATATAAAAAGAACAAGTAAACAATGCCACAATGTTTCTTCATTCAATCCCGAGATACGCCGGGTCTTCATGCTATTTTACCATAAAATCACTGTAAATATCATTTTAATTGCTACATTATTATGTATACACCAATGCCTATTAAATCAAACATCTCATGACACAGTCCATAGTTTAAAGATATTAAAATTTAATTCAGGAATAATTAATCATTTGGGGAACGACACGGTTTAATCCTTCCATATTGATTAACAAAAAGTCGCCAATTAGATCCACATTTTTGTCTATACAACCTCCTATTGTTTTATGTAGAAAACAAATAGTTTCTTTTTTGTTTATCAGCAAATAGATGACTTTCTAATTTGATCATTTATTTTAAGACTATTACGTTTCTTATTTCTATTACTATAAGTTAAAGGCAACATATTCGATCGATTATTTTCTTTAATCACATTTTTCATTTATTTTTCGTTTAAATTTGTATGATACATAAAACTGTTAAAATAAATCGCATGTATTATATATTAGCAGTGTTACCCGGAGTTTTAAGTAATTTGTTTTTATCAATAACAATTAATTTCATACTGTTGTTACAGGCGACCTATGTTTCATTGCAAAAGGACAACAAGTAAACGAGGAAAAACTGACGATAAATAGCACGCGAGTTAAATTTTACTTCAAGAAGAAATACACGGGTAAAGTTTTACAAAAAACTATGCGAGATAAATTTTACTCTAAAATATCAACAAATTATTTTCATGAAGCTGTAAGTAAAGTATATGTATCTCATAGATTGATTCCTATTTTAGTCAAAAAGATATTTTAAAAATATACCGTAATACGGGGTGACTTTGGTCCATTTTTTAAATATATTCAAGTAAATATATGGTAAGTTTCCATTATTTGTGTTGTATTCTATCGGTTTAGGTGGAATTTGGAACCAGATTACAATATGAAGAAAGACAAGCTATAATTAGGGGTGGCCAAAGTCACCCTAGAATAGGGTGACTTTGGGCACACTATACCAACTGTATTGTAACTAAAGTAATACATGCATTGCGGTCTCTATGGCATTCCTTCAAGGCTACGAGCCAGCTCTTCGAAGTTCACTCTTATGCTATCTCTATTCACTTCTGATCTGTTGCGAGAAATGTTCTGACACAGTCTGTTTTTGATCAAGCCTTTGTGTCTGTCCATAAAACGGTAGAGCCAATCTGCCCGGAAGATTATCTTTGAACAAGGGTATGGACCCTCCTTCCTTATCCAAAATTCTCTTAACAGCCATCCTGAGGTCCATTATTTTTTTATTACTTTTTATCAATCATTATGATTAAGACACCTTCGCTTTGTACATGAAACAAATTTACATACGTGATTATTGGAGTGAACCGGATCTAGATTAGTTAGATTTGCCCCCCGGCTATCGATTCGCAATTTAATTCCCATTAACTACATAGAATAATTAAAACGAAACTAATCGAGAGGAAAAGGAATATACATTTAATTAAAAAGATAAAACTGGATCTTATTTTGAAATCCACAAAATAAGAAATATTACAAAAACTACAGGCGATGTGATTTAGGTTTGAATTTATGAACATTAAAAGAAGTCTTCTCTGTGCAAATTATTTTATATCAATTTTACAAAATCAATTGTTTCTATGATAAAAAAAACACATTTACGTTCTTTTTTCATGGCAATTTGTTAGCAAGTCAAGTCATTCCTCCAAATTAAATTGACCAAAAAGGATGTTCTCTAAAAGATAAACCTTTATCCATGATATACAAATATTCATGAATAACACCGTTATATTATTTCTTACTAGCATGACTTGTGTTCCGATGTTGTCCGGGAGATAATGTGTGTAAATGAGCGGGGTATTGTGTGCTTTGTAAGAAAAACATAACTAGAATTTTGCAGTCATAACATAAGCAGTTTCGTCTTTTCGGAGAAAGCCGAATGAAGTTCCGATGCTTCTACACAATACAAACCGAATTCAATCGACTTTGCAAACTAGAACAAAAACTTAGTTTAGTGTTAGTGTAAACATTATCGAAAAACAGTTATATTCGTATTGTGAAGATTGTTCGAAGTTCGTTATCGTTACTATTACTTAGTCAAACAAATCTTACCTTAAACTATCACTAAACTAAATTTTAGTTTGCAAAGTTAGTTTAGTTCGGTCTGTATCGTATAGAAGCATTGAAACGCTATTCGGCTTTTCAGAAAGTTGAAACTGCTATTCCCTAAGAAACTTTAGTTTTTTTAAGAGGGCGATTACATGTAAACAGACTGGAAACTATTCGTAAAGAAATAAAAAAAAATATTTAAGCGAAGGATCAAATACCTACATAAATGTAACGTAAAATTAACACTCACTTCCTGACCAATTAAAGCGAGACTTAAAAATATAAAAGGAAGACCCCACCATTCATTTATATTTATAACAAAAAAACCCAACTATAATGGATAAGTAACGAAAAGAAATCCCCCCCTCATTTTCCGCCCCCCCCCCAAATTAACCTCTAATCGATTCCACGTCTCGATATACCGATAGCTGGACAGGAAGTGAGTGCTCATTTTACGTTAACTTTATATAAGAAAGTTATCTTTAACTTTATTCTATTTTTTGCGAATATGTTCTAATGCCTTATACATGTAATCGCTCCCGAAAAGAAGAATCTTAAGTTTTTAGGGGGGGACAACGCCGGGTGTGATAGTCAAGAAATACTGTAAAATTCTAACCCTTCGTATATATTTAAAACAGAAAAAAAAGTAATTCGAATGAGAAAAAAAATGTCATCATCCTTATTTTTCCGTCGCAAAATTAAGTAACCATTGAGTGATAATTAAAAAAATATATATACAAGTATTTTAGGAGTACCTTTTGTCGATCGGGGGCGTATTGTTCCAAATTTGTAGGAAGTTCTTGAACATAGCAAACTAGTGCCGCCGATACTTTGCACCATCATTCGAACTGTGCAGAGTTTAAAATATTTGTGGTTGCAGAATTTGATCCATATTTAAACAGAGCGAAATGAATTTTTTCTGCTGAATAAATTGTTGGAAAAAAGACACGAAGCGTGTAAACCGTACTAAGGTTTTATTAAGCACAAAATTAAACTTAGTAAAAAATAGGATAATTTATCATGTAGGGCAGTCCGTTATTACACTAAAACATGTTGGTAGTATTTTTTCACAATGGTAAGGTAAAGGTCATTGGAACATATTATATCAGACGTACATATAATTGATAACTTGCATGAGTTGATTCGTGTTCCTCTACGCCCTTCTCAAGCCTTTGCGTCGATGGGACAAAGAGTGAACCAGTTAGTCAAAGAAGCAGAATGTTTTTATGTTATATATACAGTCTCTCTGGCTAAATACGAAACAAATATGTTACGTAGATAATCAGCTGTCAGAACTCAAGATAACAATCATAAGGTTTGTTTCAAAACTTTTCTGTTTGTGTAGATCGGCGGATATCGCGAACTTTATGATTTGGATCTTTTTCATGTGGCTGCGGGTGTTCCTTTTGACCTGGCGCATTGTGTGGGTGAAGAGAGAGAAGTGATCTTGGGATGTATTTATCTGTGAGGTAACAACGGTTGTTGGATGTTGAGGGAGTTGTCGTCTTTGGGCTTGTTAATGCTGTGTCTGGAGACTCTGTACTCTGTGTGCCAGTTCTGTTGGGTGATTTAGTAGATGACTTCACTGGGTTGCTTGTGGCATGATGCTAGGGTAATTTGTTGAAGTAGGTGAATTGCGTTGATCTGTGAGGCTTGTTAAGGTTGGCATTGAAATTGGACCCGCATGTGTAAGTAGCGTGCACAGGTTACAATTGGGACATACGTTCGAAGGAATTATATCGGTCACATATAATAGATAAATTGCATAAGTGTATTCATTTTCCTCTACAGATAAAACAACTGAATAACATCTGGTGATATTAAATGTAAAACTCCAATAAATCTAATGTAATAAACAAACGCAAATGATACTCTGCAAGGACGAACAAGGATTCACGTTTGTTTGACATGAGGTTACTTGAATGACAAAATACACCAGTTGTATTTATTCAAAACATAAGTGGTAGACGAACGAAGCAAATGATTTGAATAGTCAACACTGCTTTAGTCATTGTCCTGGAAAATATATGCAGTGCAATTCGATTTCGAGTTCGCACCGGCTTCGGGATAGTATTCCTCCGTTTTCTTTAATAAATGACGCAGAACACACTTTATTGTGCGGCGCCGTTTCTACTTAACATTAATTACAAAAACGTAAGAGGATGGAATCTATTCATGTCTTTGAGTATTTGCGTAAAAATATCATTTCCTTCGTATTTCTTCCTTTACATAAACCTGCAAAGCCGTCCACTACGACCCTATGCGGTTCACAGTAGTTTTTACTCTGCATTTTGAACTACGAGATATGTCAGCTTCATCATTGCTAATTTACAGACCTGAACCCTATCCCTAACCATTAGCTTAAACTCTGACCCTAATCTGACGCACGTCTGGACTTGACTCAAAAAAGAAATGAAAGTGTCATCGATCTCAACGTTGGGAATTGGACTCTAACCTGACACATATATAATAAACATGATTCACAAAGTAGGTGAAAGGCGTGTGCGCGCACTGCGCGTGACTTTGTCGGAATACTTTTTCTGCGAAATTCTTTTCAATTAATAGCAGGGCTTTTCTACAGAAGATTGAGATCGATTTCTCTCGTTAAATTGTTTTGCAATAATTTCCATAGTCTTTAAATACAATTTTGTGCGTAGTGTACTACATTTTGTGATTATACTATTCTCAAATTATTGTGGAGTTTCTATAAGATTATTTGGTTTAATGTAAATAAATATGAATAAACAGCTATAGTATTAACCAGTCGCGTGAGGCGTATTTTAACTTGTAACTGTATCGTAGAGCAATGCGTTTCATCCACGTAATCTCAATGATAGCATTCTAAGTTAAACGCTTGAGATTTTATAGTGCAATGTAAAACGGAGAGGAAATATTATTGTGCCCCAAATCTTCAAGTTCGAGAACTAATTGCGAGCCGTCGGAACAGATTAGCGTACGTATTAAAGTGAGCCCCTACAAGGGTCGGTGTGAATGGCGCCGATAAACATATGAAGACGAGTCTACTAATTGCGTGTGGAAATTGCTGCACACAGTAATGAAAAAAGGTCACCTCTAGCGAGACGAACGTTCCGAGCAATCTTCTATTCCAATGAAAGTAAGTAATCTCGATCTACAGAGAAAGAGGGACGCTGTCAAATTGTATCAATTGTGGTTACCGCCTCGTCCTCTTCTTGTAAATGTTATTTTTAAGCTAGCCTTTCTTGTGTTCTTCTCAGCAGACCTACTCAAATGTCTGACGATGTAACAGTTTAGTTTCAATTTAACGACACATCAAGCCATGGCTTACTAGCTTTTCACACCGTCATTACCGGGTTCAGAAATGAACGCCTCCAAACCTCAGGACTTCTAACTTGAGTAGACTGATTATTATAATTATTATTATATTTAATTTTAAAATTAAAGTATTTAAAAAAGTTGTAAAACTGTCATTTTCGGATGGATGTCAGGCGGCAATAAAAATCGACAATATTATGATAGAAAATCATAGTAACAAGGAATGTTACCTGTATTAGATTCCTCGTCAATTTTTTACGGGGAAATTTAGTTGTATTTTTTCCTGGCATAAGACTTTAATTTAAATTGCTTCTTCTGAAACAGATAGAAACAGAAAAGCTTCTCCATTCTTAGCTCGTCACTATTTATGTTTTGAGATCATAATCTAATATACTATCCGTTTTCCAATTTTTCACGACTACAAAATTCGCATTTATTCTCTACCACAGTATTCGCATGTATCGGCATTTATTCCTTCGACCAATATTCGCATTTATTTCCTCGACTAATATTCACATTTATTCCCTCGACTAATATCTACATTTATTCCCTCGACCCATATTCACATTTGTCCGTCGACCCATATTCGCATTTGTCCGTCGACCAATATTCGCATTTTGTCCGTCGACCAATATTCGCATATAGTCGCTCGACTAATATTCGCATATAGTCGCTCGACCAATATTCGCATATAGTCGCTCGACCAATATTCGCATATAGTCGCTCGACCAATATTCGCATATAGTCGCTCGACCAATATTCGCATATAGTCGCTCGACCAATATTCGCATATAGTCCGTCGACCAATATTCGCATATAGTCCGTCGACCAATATTCGCATATAGTCCGTCGACCAATATTCGAATATAGTCCGTCGACCAATATTCGAATATAGTCCGTCGACCAATATTCGAATATAGTCCGTCGACCAATATTCGCATTTAGTCGCTCGACCAATATTCGCATTAAGTCCCTCGACCAATATTCGCATTAAGTCCCTCGACCAATATTTGCATTAAGTCCCTCGACCAATATTCGCATTAAGTCCCTCGACCAATATTCGCATTAAGTCCCTCGACCAATATTCGCATATAGTCCCTCGACCAATATTCGCATATAGTCCGTCGACCAATATTCGCATATAGTCCGTCGACCAATATTCGCATATAGTCCGTCGACCAATATTCGCATATAATCCCTCGACCTATATTCGCATTTAGTCCCTCGACCTATATTCGCATTTAGTCCCTCGACGAATATTCGCATTTAGTCCCTCGACGAATATTCGCATTTAGTCCCTCGACGAATATTCGCATTTAGTCCCTCGACGAATATTCGCATTTATCGCTGTTATCATATTTATTCTCTCCATTATGCTTTCAATTTATATGTATTCCCTCCCCCTTAATTCGTATGTTGATATTTACCTAATCTCCTTCATCGCTTCTTTCATAGTAATTCTCTTTCCCTCATTTTTTTTAAATAG
This sequence comes from Sepiola atlantica, assembly GCA_963556195.1. Lineage (NCBI taxonomy): Eukaryota > Metazoa > Mollusca > Cephalopoda > Sepiida > Sepiolidae > Sepiola > Sepiola atlantica. Next base: position 20,692,821 of record OY744533.1, on the reverse strand, counting down.
TTATTCTTTCTCATCTCCATTTATATATTTATTCTTTCTCACTGTTCCCTCATTTAATATTTTTCTCCCCCTTCTGCCATCCTATAATATTAATTATTTCTCCTTCATCCCTCTTTTCTTATTTTCCTTTTTCTTTTATCCTTTCTTTCATATTTATTCTCTTTCCCTCATTTTTAATTCATATTTATTCCCTCTCCCTCATCCTTATTTTCATATTTATTCCTTCTTCCTCACTTCATATTTATTCTTTCCCACCTTCTCTCATTTAGTATTTTTCTCTCGCCTCTTCCTTCTTTTGAGCATTCATTTCATTACACCGTTCCTCCCGTTCGCCTTTTCTCTCTGTCTACACTTATTTTTCTCTCCCGCTTCTGTTCTATTATTGTTTGATAACGGACATGTGAGCTGATTCTTTATATTTTACTAGACTGTCTATTATTATAGATGGAGCATAACCAGATCTGTATACAGACAGATTTGTACACTACATACGCTAGTATTCTAGACGCATTTTGTCTGCATTGGTTGTCAAGATAGAGGTTCTTTTTGTCTCAACTCTATTTGATGGCTGACGTCATCATGTTATGAAGTTATTGTTAGTGGTTATTTTAATTTTGTGCCCTCACATCTTTTACGAATTTTTCATGGGTAAGCAGAGACAATACATCAAGATAAAACGGCATAGCACTCAACCAAAATATTGGTTATGATGTTTCATTTTTGGGTGAAAATGTAATTATTACAATGTAAAATCCATGTAAGTAGTGCGAAAGTAGATACAAATTCCGCATTCAAAAAATATGGCAATTTAAAGTTACGAAAATTCATCAAACGTTTCCAAAATCTTGTAAATTTACCTGGAAATCTGATAAAATTCACAATTTAAAAAAAAAGTAAGAATTCTTTTTTTAGCCTGCTGAACTGGTGACTGCGTCGTTTTAGTGAATGAGTATCATTCTATCAACTTCAAATACGTTTTCTAACAGTATGTTATCAGTTTATACCGTTTTGAGTATTTTATAGGCAAAGTTTTGTTAGATTTTGACCAACAAATTACAATTTTTGCATAAATTTGGCCGAAAAAAAATCATATTTAGCGCTAAATACATCCGAAACCACTATAGTCCATATACCGAACCCTAGTATTTTAAAAGGTAATTGTATATGCTTTTCCAATTATGTTTGTGAAGTACCCGGATAACCACTTACTAAATAATCGTAGACATGAATTTATTTATGGGTACTTGAAAATCCTGGAAGTCGTTTATAATCATGATATCTATGTAGTCTAAAGTTATGTGTTCAAATAAGTCAATAACTATGCTGGTGTTCAACTATTCTCGGCTGATACATAAAATATAAGGACGTGGTAGCACACCTATTTATGGGACCACATGTGTGAATTTATCACTTGTAGACCCCTTTAATGATGAATAATGATTAAATATAACATTATACATGGTCATACTAACTCAAAAAGTATGATGCAATCTAAAAATGATAAGTAGAATGGAGATAGAACCGGAATGGATAGTATATAAGCCGAATAGCCAACTGTTAAGTAGTAGTCAAAATCTGAGAATTAAAGAGCGAGGCGGTCAAATGTTAGAAGTGATGTCGTCATGAATTTTTAAAATGTTGTTTAGGAATCTATCAGCTCTGATTGAACGATCTACCTTGATGTTTACTGGTGTAAGATCATTCTTTACTTATCACATAAACTTGTATCTGATGGGTTTGTTTCAGAACATTTCTCCTTCTCACACACAATCGACCTTATTTATATTCTAGGATTACCACCGACGGTGTGCTGTATTTGCACAATAAATGTCAATGTTATCATGGCAGCAGTTTGTCGAGATTCTTTCTCACGTTTTGATCAGAGTGTAACTTTCATTCTAAAGCTTTTAACATTTTGTAAACGAAAAACGAGGAGAAGTTAAATTTCTATTTCTAAATTGGTATATTCACAGATAAGTGTGTGTAATTGTCTGATACGTATTGTGTAATAATGATGTGTATAATAATAAATCTAGAAGATTAAAAATATAAAGAAAATAGTGCTTATAGAGTAAAAATAACATAGGTCTTCAATTACCTTACGAACCCTGTACATACATTTTAATATTACGTAGTTTTATTTACTTTCGTGAGATAAATATTTTAATATTTCCTTAGAAGGTATTAAACCAGATGTGGGGATGTTAGATGTGTCAGTAATGTGGGCACATCATTTCAACAAGGTGTTTGTTAGAAATAACTATTAAAGCAATACACTTTGTAATCTTTGAAGATAACAGTTGTCTGCCCCTTTTCTTTTCACTTTTAACTTCGCAGTACTTTCATGTTTAAATGTTAGGTACTAATCTATTTACTAATTCTCATCGACTATGTGCAATTATTTATGATAAAGTTCAAATAACATTTTGTCAACCTACGACGAACTACTACAAATTG
>OY744533.1:20670364-20685364 GCA_963556195.1 Sepiola atlantica | reverse complement strand
GATTAATACTAGAATAAATAAACTTTCGGCTAACGGGGAAATTTTTGAAACAAACGGACATTTATACAATAGAGCGCTTGAAAAAAGCGGATATAGTGAAAAACTAAAATATACCAAGAAAGAAAAAAATAAATCCAGGAATAGAGGCAGGAAAATAATATGATCTTGTAAAAAGTTAATTTAAAAACGAAATTAATATTTTATTTCTTATTTTTTATTTTAATTTGCTGGCCAATTCTACTCTGTATGTCTGCTTTTAAGAGTAATATAATAGTCAGTTGATCTTAAAGTGTCGATGATATTTATTAACATTACAACGCTTGTTACATTGTTTATATGAATTTATTTTCCTTAAACTCTATTTTGTATTGAGAAGTATTGAAAATATATTTTAAGTTTATTTTATGAACATAATTGATTTATATGTATATAATTACTGTAGGATATATATAACAGACACAAAGGCAATACATAAAACTAGAAACTCACAATTTTACTTACTAATATTTAAAACTTTTTAAGAATCATGGTAAATAATTATTTAGCATTTCGTTTTTGATAGAAAACGGTAAAAGGTTCGCCGAGTATTGCTTCAAATAATACAGACACACTGAAAAAAAAACACAACTGCCAAACAGGGAAAAAGAAAAAAATCTACAAACATTTACTTCCTTTTAAGTTTATATGTGAATTTTGTCTATTTGAATGTGTATAAAACCTTTTTGTATCAATGTGTAGGAACGACAAAGTTATCTGTTGGCGAGAAGTAGGTTTTAGAGAGAAAAAAAAGCGTACTTTGTAATAAGGGGGAATCCTCAAATCGCGTAACAACACAAAACCAGTAAATCATTTTTATGTCCATAGATAAACAGATTACGCTTTTCTAATGCGTTACATGGTCTACTCCAAATGGCACTATATATATATATATATATATATATATATATATATATATATATATATATATATTCAAGCAAAATTGTAATGGAGGTAAGTAAGGTTTCTGTGGATCGCAAAGACAAACGCGCCTTTGGGATTTGAGATGATGGACTGTTTTTCCTTTTTGGGACTATTTGTTTTAATTCAGTCAGGTTCAGAGTTCTGATTACAAGTCTGTCGTTCGGTGGAGAAGTATCATTGTAATATCTCAAAATAAAACAGTATTACTTGTTTTAAACTGGAGTTGGTGTTTGGTTTTGAAAAATAATCTTTTTAATAGAGATGTGACAACGTTAATACTGCTGTGTTCATCTTCAAGACAACGACAGGCAATATCTGTTAACGTTACACAATGAGTTGAAAATATCTTACTTACTATTTTACCAATTGAGTAAATCGTGGATGGATAACTTCTCCAGCGTTATTTATCCATAATTGAACACAATCCTCTGCTTCATCAATGCAATTATCCGCGAAATAATACATTAATACAATAAAGTACCCCATACAATAACCGAACAATGCAGATACGACAGCATGCAACAACCTATCTTAAAATAAATTCATAAGAAATATTTATATATAGATTAACTTTTCTTTAACTGAATGAACTCGCTGAGCGTAATGTACTTGACAAAATGGGAATTAATTTATTCCCATTCATCGAGACGACAAAAGAAATAAAATGCGGAATACATTCTTACGAAATATATATGAAAATTCAGCGAAGATTATTTATTCTGTAGCGAACGAGAATGATCATTCAAAAAGAACGCTAAACAAAAGTGTACAATATGTATCATTATTTACCATGGGTGTGTTATTTCTTTGCTTTTCCCTATTTTCTTATTTCATTTTACAAAGTTATTAGGAAACAAGGGACCTCTTCTTGCAGGTAACACTTTTTTTTTTACTTTATTCGCTCTAAAAAAAGCACATTGTTAGTGAGACGTAAGTGGCTACTGACATTTTGGGGCCATAATTTTAGGGGACACCTTAAGTGAGGAGGTGTACAGTGAGATGAAATTTAAATTGATGCATTTTGGTACAGTCATGGAAAAAAGGAGGCAGGAAGAAGATTACAAAAGCCAGCAGTCATAGGAAATAAACTGAGTAGCAGCTTATGGGTGTCTCCATAGTGAATAGATGGGATTTAGCCGATTGTCCAGTTGGTCGTGTCTATTTATGTCGAGCAACAAGCTTGTAAAACATGCACAAGAATTCACCATTGCGGTGATGAAGCAAAGACTGAATCTTAGTAGACAGTATTGGATCTATCATATTCTAGACCTTTTTAAAATATTTTCTAAGAGGGGGAGACTAGTGGTTGCAACACCAGCCTAGATGTAACAACAATACAGCATGAATGGGCAAGTGGTGGATTTGTAGAGATATAAGTAACCGTCAGGTGTGATAAGTTTTCTAACACGGTAGAGGAAACCACTTCCCTCGCAGCAGCCTTGACAATATCTGCTATGTATGTGTTCCAATTCAAGTTTACAGTAAATGTTAGGTCGAGGAGTTTGAATGTTTCACTCTAGTGTATATGACAATCGGCCATGGCAAATGGTGTTTGAAAACAGTTTCTTATAATTGTTAAAAGAAAGGAGCTTTGTCTTAGTAACATTAAATGTAACTATTCATTTATGGCTCTTTTTAACTACAGACTGGAGGTAATTTTCTAAATGTTCAGTTATTGTCGTGCATGTGTGCGCGTTTATTTTACCAATATTTTCTTAGATACACAGATATCAAAGTGTTTATTTAAGATTGTTTTTACCTCTAAAAGCTTCAGTTAGTACAGCAGTTGAGAATAATATTCTCCTCTTCACCAATTGACCATATGACTGTTATATATGAGGCGTTTAGAAGAGTAACGTGTACATATCGAAACCTGTTTTATTATAGCATTTTTACTTCTCCGAGGTTCTCCTACCGCGGGAACTTTTCGCGTGGCCGATTTGGAACTGACAAAACAGTCGAAATTCGCTTTATGTTGATGAATAACGTGGTGTGACCATACATAGTGAAATCTGTTTTATCATAGCATTTCACCTCCTTGAGGTTCCTCTACCCATGTTCTTTCTAACATCGGGGTTCCAGGCATAAACGGTCTTCATTTTATGGCGGCCATAATGTAAGTTAAAACTATCTTCACCACTCAATTAAGGTTCTGACTCATCACGTCCGCCACCTCTTCAGTTAAGTAATTGTCTTTTGAGTGTTGTGATAGATAGGATATTAGCGATAACCCACATATAAAAATATGTGAGTGTAAAGCTCATTCAGTACCCCACGTTCTACTTATTAGGCGATCAACAAAGTGCCCCCGCCTGTCGTGTTTTAGTTACACTATACCAGTAAAAAGTAATTCCATGCGACTGTTTTAAATGGGGCTATGCAATGTGCATACATCTGCTATTAAGTACTGCGTACATAAGTTAATTAACCAAACGCATAAACATACAAGAACAACGTTGATATGAAAAATGATACTTTTTAACGGTGATCTGAATCTAAGAGAGAAACACACATTCAATTTAATTTGATAACGATGGTTCCTGTGTCACTGTTTTACTAATTATATTTGTGTTACTTGCTTTTTTGCTCACCAGCTTTCCGAAGCGTATAAAACTCACAAAACCCGATCATATTAATGTCATAAATTGTAATGTTGTTTTTATTTATTGTGTTCATCGATCTGTTTTCAGGTGTGATGTGAAAAAGCCATGCATTGTGTGGATCTGATTATTCTGCTTAATCGACTGAACAAAACGACTTAGACGTATTCTATAGCTTATCTTCACATTACCAGAGTCCACCTTGTGTTCGGAAACTGTGTACACAAATAAAGATTAACACTAAGTGTTGGCGTGTTTTGAAGAAGAGGTCCACAACTGCGTCGCCATCTTGGATAGGTTGTGTTATTGTGGATATCACGGAGTTGGAATATAAAAGGGGAAACACAATAATGCTGAAACGGTAATAATGAAGACATGGGGTTATTTAAATGTGTGTATATATATATATATATATATATATGCATATATATATATATAATTTTAAATATATATATATATATATGCATATATATATATATAATTTTAAATATATATATATATATATATATATATATATATAATTTTAAATATATATATATATATAATTTTAAATATATATATATATATAATTTTAAATATATATATATATATATATATATAATTTTAAATATATATATATATATATATATATATATAATTTTAAATATATATATATATATATATATAATTTTAAATATATATATATATATACATATATAATTTTAAATATATATATATATATAATTTTAAATATATATATATATATATAATTTTAAATATATATATATATATATATATAATTTTAAATATATATATATATATATATAATTTTAAATATATATATATATATATATATATATAATTTTAAATATATATATATATATATATATATATATAATTTTAAATATATATATATATATATATATATATATAATTTTAAATATATATATATATATATATATATATAATTTTAAATATATATATATATATATATAATTTTAAATATATATATATATATATATATAATTTTAAATATATATATATATATATAATTTTAAATATATATATATATATATATATATAATTTTAAATATATATATATATATATATATATATAATTTTAAATATATATATATATATATATATATATAATTTTAAATATATATATATAATTTTAAATATATATATATATATATATATAATTTTAAATATATATATATATATATATAATTTTAAATATATATATATATATATATAATTTTAAATATATATATATATATATAATTTTAAATATATATATATATATATATATATATAATTTTAAATATATATATATATATATATATATATAATTTTAAATATATATATATATATTATATATTTGTATATTATATATATATATATTATATATTTGTATATTATATATATATATTATATATTTGTATATTATATATATATATTATATATTTGTATATTATATATATATATATTATATATTTGTATATTATATATATATATATTATATATTTGTATATTATATATATATTATATATTTGTATATTATATATTTGTATATTATATATTTGTATATTATATATATATTATATATTTGTATATTATATATATATATATTATATATTTGTATATTATATATATATATATTATATATTTGTATATTATATATATATATATTATATATTTGTATATTATATATATATATATTATATATTTGTATATTTGTATATTATATATATATATTATATATTTGTATATTATATATATATATATTATATATTTGTATATTATATATATATATATTATATATTTGTATATTATATATTTGTATATTATATATTTGTATATTATATATTTGTATATTATATATTTGTATATTATATATATATATACATTATATATTTGTATATTATATATATATATATATTATATATTTGTATATTATATATATATATTATATATTTGTATATTATATATATATTATATAAATATATTATATATATATTATATAAATATATCATATATATATTATATAAATATATTATATATATATATTATATATATATATTATATAGAGATAGAAGAAAAAAGAGGGACAAATATGCGACGATTGTCCAAATTTATTTCAAATTTCAATTGTTCAATGCAAGGTGTATTCAGTAATAAACTAGTGTTTATTATTCTTTTCGTAAGCCAAGGCTTTTCAAAGATCGAAATCTTATTATCAGAGGAGAAATACAGATGGATAAGTTTGCTTTCGAAAAAAACAAAGTTCAAATATTTGAAAAATATGAAAATTATTATTAAAGGAGTTTTTGTTAAAAAAAAACGCAGTGAATGAAAAGAAAAATTCCGTGAAAAATATATGCAGATTGTCCGGGTGGTAAATTTCATTTGACTTCTTTTCAACGGAAATTTGCCACCCGGACAATCTGCATATATTTTTCACGGAATTTTTCTTTTCATTCACTGCGTTTTTTTAACAAAAACTCCTTTAATAATAATTTTCATATTAATGCTTAGATTGTACGCTATCTATGGAGGTTTGGCTTAACTATCAAAATAAGCGAAATTCGATGCCATGGCGTCAGCAGTATAAAAAAGAATGTCGAGCTATGTAGAACACGTATGTGCGAATCTTTTTTAATACCTCATAATTGAAACAGTCCATTCTTTTATTAGCAGTATAATTCAGGAGAGGTAACTTAAACATGTTTTAAGGAACATAACTCCTGAATAAAAAAGTGGTGTATAACTTCGATCTTTGCTAAAATAAAAAGAGTAATAAACCTATGTCCTTTAAATAACTGGAAAAATATCTACGATTTTTATAATGTTCCTATGATTATTTTGTTTAACTTCCTACATAAGATGTGCTTATATAGAAAAACAACGCTAATATTATTACATGACGAGAGTCATGTTTGAATAGAAAAGTTTTAGTGATACTTTTAAGGGTGAGTGGTCGCGAAACTACGTGACAACTAGGTCGAAAATTCTGATCTCTTTGCTGGCGAGATTGCAAACAGTAAATACGCGTCTACAGCTCTGTGATTAAAGGTGGGAACGCTCAACATGTAACTAGATGTAGAAAAACAAATCTTCCTTTTTATATATGTTTCTCTCTGACACCGGTATATAAGTAGCCCGTCGCTATTTTTTCTGTGAGTGTTTCTCTTTTTAAATACACATTATTTATCAATCAAATCAAACTATTTTCTTGGCAAAACAATGACGTTATGCAACAAGCCATGTACATTTTTTAAATCTGTATAGTGCGAATGTTTCTCCAAGGCCGCTTGCAAACTTTATGTGGTAGTCATCGTCATGAAATCGGCTGGCTGGTTATTTACCAAAGCAGAGACACGGGCGGGGAAATTTTCCTGTATTTTATTGAGCCGAAATCGCAGTAGTACATATTTTGCTGGTACCCGCAGATACCACGACATGGCGCTGGAGTAAAAACTGATCAAAATTACATCTTTGTTCATGATATTATACGCCAGAAGCAAGTCACCTCGCATGCTCCGCTACTCAAGTAATAATAAATATACTATTCAGAGTCAATCTTTGTAAGTGTTGAGAGTTCTGTCACCATCCCATTCTGGTTGCCAACCGTCGAACACCCTCCCGGTGTTCGATATCTTTCTCTAAGGATTTGTTGCTTGAATCATGATGTCGCTTATCAATCAACATCGGCGCCTGAGTGGTTTTATATCCGCAAACAAGCATGGACTCAGTACATAACAACGATACGGCTGTATAATGGTTTAGAACGACATTGATGAGTAGAAATAAGTCACTATTACTTGTGGAGATGTGGTATCTCCCCGAAGCTGAAATAATACTATTGCTGCTATATATGTATTATTGCACTATCTGTCGGTGCTTACTTCAGAGATTAGTGTAGTATCTGTTATGTTGTCATGAGACCATATTCCAAACATTTCCCTCTTTTTGGAGAAAATGTACTTCAGTGTATATTCTGTTGTCATAATACCATCCTTCCAAGCGTGACGTTCTCCTTTGGATGTAGTGTAGTATATGTTCTGTTCTCATGAGACGATCCACCCATACATTACCTTCTGCTTATGGGGCGTACATTAAACTAGAAACTGTCACAATCGATTTTTTTAATTTGCAAACTCAACACGTCCATAATCTACATTAACTAAAAATAGGCTCTTTCTGGTAGCCTATTTATAGTTAGTAATAATAATGTTAATTCATCATTTAACAGATTTCCGCGTGAATCACAATGTGACTTGACATCCTAATATGAATTTCAAAATTACTTTATGAATCAAAATACGCGGGCACAGTACAATGCATCACTAACATAAAAAATGTAGACTCGAGTTTCGCTTGAAGAAATATAAAAAAAATAATAAAGAGCACTGCAATTGAAAATAAACGATAAAAGTCACGTTTTATTTTCAAATAAAAGTAGAAATTTCCGTATCGAGAGCAGAATCATATTCTATATTAGCGTTGAAAGATGTAATGCAAGATAGAAGATAAAATGTGTATCGTCTTTCTTCAGGAGACATGATCAGGATAATATATGGGAGTCAGAGTCAAACACCTCATCCCCATCGGTTATATAACGGTGTAACGCGTTTAGCACTTCTTAGAAAATTTAATAACTTTTATAATTTCACATTTTCAAAAATTAAAATATTTTCTTACACGCGTTTCATTGCAAGATTAACGGAAACCCGCGTAAGAAAATGTTTTAATTTTGGAAATAAATACAATAAAAGGAAAAATAAAAATGTTTGTCTGAGGAATAAAGAAATACAAGTATTTGTCGAAATTTTAAAATAAATAGAAATAGAAGTGAATATGAAAATTATGATTTTGGATTGATTTTTCCGTGGTCATTGGAATCCAGCTATAAAGTATATATGCTTTGAATCTTGTAATACAACTTGATCGAGTTTGCACGTTGAAATATTTCGGAAATTATAAGAATGATATACTTAAATACATATCTTTCATAAGCACTTAGAAACATATTTATTCTTTCATAAACATGTACAAATAGAAAGGTTAATGATAGATGAAGTTCGTATCTAACTGGACTGCCTGGTATTTACAAACCTCCGACTGCAAAAAAAGGGTGACACAAGGTCGGAAGTTGGTTATTGTAGGCCAGCGCACAAGAGATGGTGGACCCCGTCTCTGCAAAAAATATCCGAGATATCCCATCGGCATTTCTTGGTAAGAGCACCTCATGCGGTAAGCGATTAACTAAGCTCTTCTTAAAGAGAGATGCTAAAGCCGGAAAAAGGTTGGACTTTCGAAGACAAGCAAAACGATAACTCAACCCGACAGAAACGATATCACTGCAGTAAAACTGACCCTCTGTCGATATGATTAGTCCCGTATTAGCGTGCCTGTTTTTAGAATTCCTCGAAGTCGGTCCTTTTTCTTACCGTATCCCTAAAAATTCTACCTATTTCAGATATATTGACGATATTTTAATCTTTCTACCTGATTGTCATAAAATAGAAACATTAGCACAAGCACTCAACAAAGTCGAACCTTCCATTAAGTTCACTTTCGAAAGTGAACAAAACAATTCTTTAGCTTTCCTTGACATTCTCATTCTCAAAAACAATAACAGCCTTTCATTTCAAGTCCATCGCAAACCAACCAACAAAAATGATTACTTACATTATTATTCACATCATAATAACTATAGAAAAATAGCATGATAATCGGTTTTTATCTCAGGGCTCTGCGTATTTGCAGCCCTGAACATTTCTCTCAGGAATATAATAAAATAGAATCCTCTCTCACTACTTTAAAATATCCCAAACATGTCATTCTTTCCGCTAAAAAGAAAGCGTTTCAAATACATCTAAAAAAGAGCAAAAATACTAATACATCTCCTGATACTATACAACTCATATTAAGGAATGTTTTCCTTCCTAGTAACTCTCGTAACACACATATCTTTTCTTCGCTTTCCCAACATAGTTTTAGAATTATCCAAGCTACCTCACTCACCATCAAAAACATTTTACAAATGCATAAAAACAAAAATAAAGTCCTTTCATCTCCCACTACAGCTGGAATTTATACTATTCCTTGCGTCGACTGCGGAAAAATATATTTCGGCGAGACACAACGTCCGTTAAAGAAACGAATATATGAACATAATCGTGCCATAAAAAACGGTGATACCTCAAATGCACTATGCACTCATATGATCTTTTCCGGCCACCACTTCAATACCCATTAGGCAATTTCTATCAAACATATTCATGATACCAAACTTCGACGTCTCACAGAATCCTGTCTGATCCTATGTCATAAGAACACCATTGTCCAAAGACAAGGTTTCTATAACATTTCCTTTCCTTCTGCTAGATCGATTCTATACGAGATGAATTTAAATGAATATGACTTTGGCTAACTTTTAACCCTTGTTTCTCTTCTTCCTCCTTCTCCCCCCCCCCTGCTTCCTCCTCCTCTCTTGTTTCGAACCCCGACGTTAACTGCTTCAAATTACTACTAATCCTAGTAGACTTTTGACGTTCTCAATCCGAATCGGATTTCAATCAGGAGGCGATATCCAAGCACTGATTTTTTCTCTCTCTCTCTTTTCTTCTTTAGTAGCTTTCGACAGCCAAATGTCGATTTACCCTTTCTTACGTTTGCTCTTGCTTTCTGTTTTTCTTCTTCTTCTTCTACTTCTACTTCTTCTTCTACTTCTTCTTCTACTTCTTCTTTTTCTTCTTCTTCAACTGACGTTCTAAAGAAACTGGTTGATTGGTCTCTCTTTCTTCTTCTTCCTCTTCTTAATCTCTTTCTTTCTCTTTTCATAACATTCCTCGCGTCCCTATTCCCCCTTTTTGTTGTTTTCTGCACGTGACATTTTCTTCCAATCGCATTCTTTGTATAAATTTGAAAAGTTTTCCGTTTTGAAATAAAGTTTACTAACCGAACGAAAATGGTCGTATATTGACGGCCGAAATATCTCGGTAGAACTTTACAACATGAGTTTTTGAGTTTATTTTTGTTAGTTGTTGAATTGCTTATTCTTTATTCCATTTTTATTTTTACATATATATATATATATATATATATATATATATATATATATACATTCATCACGTCATAATTGAACAACTTTTTTAAAATTCTAACAACTATATTTTGTTTGGAGACAAGCACATTCTATTCTCATCACAAACGGACATCATTTCGAATATTGTACTTTTTTTAAATATATATATTTAACACCATCCACGTACAAATATATTTCATATTAACCTATAATAATCAGTATTGCTACTGTAGAATAAAATTGACTCTTACTAGCATAAGGGACTCTAGAAGTTAATATGTAAATATTGCTTCATTCAAGCAATATTTACATTGGCAATCCAACAATGTCCTACTGTATATTTACGGAAAGTATTTACTCTTTTCTAAATCATTCTGAGTAAACAGTTCGTTAGGTTTTAAAAGATTATGATTGGGCAATCAACCGAGGCTTGGTTATGTAGCATTGCGTTGGAAATTATTCAGATTATGTTTGACATAATTAATTGGCTCATAAGATAATGATGCTTCGACGCAGTGGTAACAGTAACATTGATATAAATGTTTTTCTTCTTCTTGCTGCAATAATAAAACTAATTAAAAAAACAACTATATAATTTTCTATTAAATCCGGCTTACTTTCGACAGTAATTTACATCAACTATATTGTGGTGAAATTCATTGTTTACTTTGCGATCTGCGTGAGGTGGTGAAAACATTAAGAACAGGGAACCTTCTCTTCACGCCGTTTTCTTATGAAGCAGGAACTTTCTTGCTTCTTCGCAAGGTATATTCTCCTATGATGCAACTTCCTGCCCACGTAGCTTTTACTATATTTCGACTTCTAATGGAGCATTTCATCTGTTTGCATCAACTGACCGTAGGCGGATTTTTTCTTATTAACTTTATTTTATATTCACAACATCAAAGTTTGTCACAGCTAATCGGGTGATGGCGAAATATTTCCTGATTTTTAATGGATTTATCAGTGTGTGTTTAGTATCACATTTTCATTTAGCCGTCAATCTTGGTTTTGTTAGTATACATATAGATTGAAGTTAAGGATCAATACCTTCCCAAGTTTTTGTGTTATTGATTGTTGCATTTGACATTTCGGTCATATCAGGTTATCGAGCAGGTGGTTGTTGACACCTAAGTTTGGAAACTTTGGCAACATTCAGTAACCTTTTGTTGGAACTTCAAAACTTCAAATCAGGAAATCAAATTATTTACATATCACATTCATAGTTCCCATCTGTAAAGGTTACTTTACAACTTAAATACTTTTATCAATGGAATTAATTTCGATGACTTTTCAGTTGAACTTCAAAATTGTAATAAAAAATAATTCTATAATAATACAATTATATATTCTGATTTACACAAAAGAAAATATCATGATTTTCTTTGAAAAATATATTAACATCAGTGAAAATGATTTTTTGGCGAGTAAACACAATAGTAATTCTCGATAAATTTACCTACAAAGTAACCCAGCTACAAATGTAAATGCAAATAAAATTCACAATATTTTCTGCCATTCAACTATACATGCTACAAATAAGCTTATATATGTAAGTGTAACTAAATTGTAAATAGTAAGAATACTGCATTTAGATAATCTAGTATTCCGATCTAATCTAATCATGAATAAATGCTTACCTTTCCTAAGTATATTAACATCAAAACATTCTAGTCTCACGTAAATCTAATGATACAGTATATAGATTATTTTCTTAATTCCGTCAAACAAAACTCTTTTTGCACATTTGCATATGTATTTTCTGAAGTTTCTAATTAATTAATATTCTGTAATATACATTTATAATTGGTATTGTCAAATTTTATTATATATTTATAATATTTCACTCGATAATAATATAATAATTATTAATACAATTAATTAGAGGAATGTTATATAAATAACGCAAGGTTTTAAAGACATTTTAAAATGTTCAGTTTTCTAAAGAAAATAATTACATCATAACTTCTGGTTCTGATATTAAGAGAACAGATAATGCACTTTGATTTTAACCAAAAGGCCAAGGAGAAATAAAATGTAATACTTTTCTGACTGGGAATTGTTAAAGGAATGAAAAAAACTCGATTTTATCGGAATTTATAAATGTAGTATCGGTTCTGTTTTAATAAGACTGGTCTCAGAGGAATTGCCTCCTTCGTTGTGTAGGGGTGGGAGAATCATCTCACGTATTACATCCTCATATATATTTAAAACTTTAAGTTTCCAAATAGTTAAATTTAAAAACTGAAAGGGACGAAATATACATTTCCGTTCGGCGTTCAATTGTATTATAGGGGTTATTTGAATGTCTCGCTTATTTCGTTTGATTTTCGCGCACATTTAGGATATAATTTATTAACATTGTATGTCTTATCCCGAAATAAAAATTATTGCTTATTTTTTAAAGACTTGAAAATAGAACTTAAATGCAATTCTGTAATTGCTGACGGCAATGTTGTCATTTCCTATTTATTAAATTCGGTAGTTAGAGCTGAACTGTGTGACCAGTTGCCTAACGAAATAAGTAAAGTGCCAAGTCCACTTAAACGCAAGTTCATCCTACATCTAGAATGTACCATTATGCTCAGAAGAGCAAGTCAATTCTCTGATTGCTGATTGGCTGAGATTCATAAATGGGCATTCTAGTGTATAAATATTTCTTCATTCAAACAAGAGTTTTCTTATCAGATGGATGCCAGTTGGGGCCTTTATACCGGTAAGTGTTATATGATTTTATACTATTTTATTTAGCGCTTGAAATTTATGAAACAGTAATATGTTTGACTTTATATTATTTATAAATATGCGTTTATTTCCACATCTATCAAAAATGAAATACGTTTTAATTTATTAATCAATAAAAATGTTGTGGGGTCTGTGTACATCTATAAATAGGCACTTTACTTTTATTTTATTTATAACAATAATATGCTTATGATTTTAATAGTCCGAAACAATTAATTTTGCTTTAACTACGTATTGCATGTAGCTTTGTTACAATTATAGAATAGTCCGAGCCTGGCAAAAATATGCGACCGGAGGGAGTATATATTTGCTAGTCTCATAAATGTAACTTTTGTCCCTTACAAGCAAAGCATATTACCACTGAGACGTGTAAGGCTAACGTTATTGGGGATTATAATTATAGCGGGCATCCCTACTGTGGAGTTGTGCAGCAAGATGTTTGTTTATATTACATTTAAATGTCTGCGTGTTCCTACAGTCAGAAAAAACATTAAGGGAATTTCAAAAGTTAAAATGCCAGAGGAAAGAAGGTATCTGGGGGCCCTTACAGTTATGTATTGGATTTTGCTTCTAGTCGAGTTTGTCAACGCTTTTTACGTTGAGGAGGTACACGTGCAATAAGTTCATCGGAGCACGTTCTGTAAAAGTACTTGTTAAACAAGCGCATAGGTGCAACATTGCGGAGATGGGATAGGGTTAGAGCTTAGTAGATTGTATGGGAATCTATTAGGCCATAGAATCGTTTTATAACCTGTAATGGGGGGGGGGCAATCTAGTCGTTTTGTGCACCAGCCAATATATGGCAACGATCCTGCAAGCATGGGCGTACGGTGATATTGTAGAAGTATAGGATACCGCCACGTGTGCGAAGTTTCATAGCTAGGTAGATAGAGCCCAAATTATTTGCAGCAGACTTGGCATTCACTTCTATGTATTTTTTTTAAATTCACTATTGCCTATGAATAATATACCGAAAAGTTTACACTCTGGGCTTCTCAGGAATCACTGATTGGAAAAGTTTCTTAAAATTGTTAAATGGAAGGATATTTATTTTGTGTGCATTAGATACAATCATCAATTTTTGGCGCCATACTATTACAGACTGGAAGTCACTTCCTCATTATCCAGCTATTTCCTTATATATGCGTGTGTTCAAATTTCCTAATATGTCGAAAATAGAGAGTGTTTCATCAATAAATATACCCATCTCGGACGCAATTGTATCAGGTAGATCGTTTATGAAAATCACAAATAATAAGGGTTCAATTATCGACTCATAGGATACACTTGCGTTAAGATGTCGTTTAGTTTTAATGCAATTGAGTACGACTTCGATCTTTTTTACGCTAAAACGGATCTTATTATATTAAATATACTTCCAATAATGATGTACGGATTAATTTTTCAGATAATTATCTCAGTGTGTCAAATCAAGTGTATATGACGGTCATACAGAATTACATCTTCTACTCATAAGACAATCAGCAAACTAACACTTCATTTAATTGAAAAGCATAAAACGAAAACCGTTGGGCATTCATGAATGAAACTTGGTCGACAAGTCTTACAGACTGTAGTTAGTATCAAGTATGGTTGGACAATGTATTCTGAGAGCATTGTATT
>OY744533.1:20652864-20660364 GCA_963556195.1 Sepiola atlantica | reverse complement strand
TTTCTATGTAGTAGTTTTTGTTATTCAAATGTTTAGTAGTGTACATTGTAGCTTGGTAGATTATGTTTTTTTGGTTAACAATTATTTTGTCGAGGACAATTCACCCTTATTTTACAGTTACATGCACATGAGTACACAGGGTACCTCCTTCAATCCCAGACAACGCCCGGCTTTTCTGTTAGTATAATAAAAAGGTAAAGGTAGCATAGCCTGGACGCGCACGAGTGTCGTTGCCGATATCGCACACTGCCCATGGCCGTAGCGGCGGTGATTTATTAAAAATCACCGTGTTTAGGGCGCATTTTTTAGTTTTAGTCAGGTACCCATTTACTGCTGGGTGGACCCGAAAATTCGCATGCTGTGATTGGGATCGAACCCGGGTCGTCCAGCCCAAAGACAAGTGCTATAACCACTCGTCCACAGCCCCCCTAGTATACTATAGAATAATAAAATGTGTTTGTTATCTATATTAATCTATACGTTATCAATTAGAAATATTCCACAAGTTTCAATAAGGGTATCATATTAAAAATGCAAATGTTGCTTTATTCAAGCAAAACCTTTTTTAATGGATTACCCTCTCATTGACTAGAAGTCAATCAGAACTCAGAAAATTAACTTTTCTTAGTTAAGCATGATAGAACATTCCAGCTTTTATATGAACCGGCGTTTTAGTGTTCTTTTGTTTCCAGCTCGAATGGTCATAAATTTAAGCACAATCTACTAAATCCAATATTACGCATTGAACATGATACATGGAACTTAAAGATTGGACACATTACGTTGTCAAGGTTTTGATTATTTGTGCCAACTCCATGTGTATGATCTGTCAAATATATATATTAAGACAAAATCATTAGGTGAATATCGAACGACACGCTCCAAGAAGACATGCTAGCCAAGGCAGGAACACTTAAATCTCTTAAATAGAATGTTTATAGTTGTGAGTCATTCGAGACTTTAAGGATCGACACCTTCGACATGACCCTTGCACGTATGTCTACGTACCACAAGCAAAAAGAACAGTTGTTCACAAACTAATAAAGGTAATTTTCGTACCAGTATTTCTTCTACCTGTGCCAATAATTCTATTAAATCAAACACTTTTAGAGTTTGTACTATGACACCTCAGAAACGAACTATCGACAGTTAAAGTGTACAGCATGGTGTCAAAAATGGTGCACTTGTTGGAAGCCATCCCCCTCCCTATTAAACAGTGTTCTGAGGAAAAAAACACTGTTTTGGATTCAACGAAGCTCCCATTAACTATCTTTTCGCTCAAACAATTTTTAACCAAATAAGAAGCACATATATGATCACATGCGAAAATTAAGTAATAGAAATAGACGCGTATGTTATCTAATTCACACAAAATCTGTATCCCAGAGAGGCCAAGATCATATCGTGTGAATCAAGAACCAAGCAGAAAATCTTCCCTGATAGTCAGTCTTCGATATGTTTTGGAGAACAAAAGAAGTCAGTTGAAAACGGCGATCAAAATGAATAAAATAATCCAATTAAGAAAAATGGTTCGGCGGTGTGAAATGTCACACTCGTCTTTCAGGGAAAGTTTTATGTTCCATTGGAGGTTCGGGCACGAACAACCAGGCAAACTTTTTACATGTGCTAGGGGGTCCAGCGACTTTATTTCAGTAAGGCAGCGTGCGTTGATGTAAGAAGACTACCCGAAGATTTTCCAAATCCAGATTGATCTTTCTAGCAGATAGTCATGCGCTTTTTCTATGTTGAACACTTTTCATACCGAGTTGGATAATTTTACTATCTGAAACCGGACATACTTACACCTCGAAACTGATATCTACTGGTCGGAAACTATTCCACGCAGATGGTACCTCCAAAAAAATTAAGCAGCGATGGTGGCGCACATTTTAATTTCAACAGTTTTCAGAAGTTACTAAAGACATGGAGTGTGAAGCAGGAACAGTCCTCAGTGGCATACCATCAATCTAATGACATAGCAGAGCTTGCTGTAAAACAGCCCAAAAGATAATTCATGACAATAAAAATTTCGTAGGGCTCGTTAGATAATGACAGTGTCGCTCGAGCTATCCAACAAGATCGCAACATCACGATCCTAATCATTGGTCAATCACCGGTAAAACTGTTGCTAAACCGCCTATTTCCTAACTCATTTATGCTATTCAATCTTGACCTAAACCATAGGTAAAGTGAACAGGTGTAACTGTGTACAGTGAGATGAGCCTATCACAACGCAACACTCACCAAAAAGAGCGGTAAAAGCAGACAACCCATACTCTAGGCCTACTACAAGATAGAGAAATAGTTTCAATACAACGCCCAACACCTTCTTGTTGGGACATAACAGGCCGAGTTGTTGAAACTATTTCTAACCGTCAGTATCGGATCAGGATTGATTTGGTCAGACAGATTCACTCCGAAAAATCGCAGATTCTTCAGAAAACTAGAAACACCGGCAATTCCAGTCCTCATTACCAGTGCTTTTCACAAATCCCCTGAACCAACACTGTTGGATAATGGCCCTAATGGCAGTACAGAAACGAACAAAGAACTAAACCACTAGACGACATCGAGACGACACCCATCCACGCGACGATGACGAGAAGATACGAGAAACTAAAGACTATGCAACAACACATTGTGATTCATTAGTGCATCAAAGCAAAGAAATATACTAACATCGTGACATCACCAGCATCGCTAAACCAATACAAACAAAATCCGCCGGGGCATTCTCCAAGGCACTCCCTCATAATCAACCATGCCAGAAGGAACTCATTCTACTTTAGAGACCATTATGTTTGTGTACTAGGAAGGGGAGATGTATAGAATTAAATTAGCACTTCCCGGCATAAAATGTCCCAATATTTAATATGAAAACATTGCTTAATTTAAGCAAGACATTTCTTACAAGATTATATACTCATGGACTAGAGACCAATCAGAACTCAGAATGGACTTAACCATTTGGGCCGAATGGAACATTCCATCCTTTATATTAACCCGCTTTTTAGTGTTCATTTTAGTTTATAATTTTGTAGCTCAACTGGTCACACAATAAAGCACTGACGACTAAATTCAATAGAAAAAAAGGTGTTCAATACTACTGAATTAAGTAGTCAGTGCTCAGCTGTTTTACATATGTAGCTAGAATACAATAAATTAGGGCAGAAGCTTAGAATGTAAGTATAGAACTAAGATGATGGGTTCTTTTATGCTAAGCCTGACAAGTCAATTCTCTGAGTTTTAATTGGTTGCTCGTCCATTAGTAGATAATGTATGTACAGATATTGTTTAATTCAAACGAGATTTTTTTCATTAAATATTTAAAGATGAATTAAGAGAAACGTTATAAAAAAGTTCAACAAAAAAGATGCTCTGCACGCGAAAAAAGTATCTCTCTAAGGAGAGTGTTGACAATAATAGTAATTAGCTATGTATAATTATACATGCTTACAATTATCATAAATGTTAATATCAATGTATATGGGTGTTCTGCATAGAAAAAAGCTAGATAATCTACATATAACGAAAAGTGTATTCATATGTCACATTTCTGGGGAAGACAGGTGATTAAGTCCCGAATCTCTAAACGTGGGTCTAATAAAGCTTTGAGGACAAGAACCCCTTAAAACTTCAAATATATCATAATTTGATGACATTTGAATCGCTTTGAATCTTTCGACCGGCAATAATTATCATCTCCTACGCTGAAGATTGCGTAAAAACGTGAAACACATGAGTCTGTAGGTAAAAAAATAAATATTTATATAACAAATATTGCCGCTTCAAAACAAGGATTGGGTCTCTAAGATAATCTATAATTAGCTATCAATCTTGGCGTAATGCGATCTTATGGCCTCCGCCGTTGAACACTAAATGACTAAGCTTACTGCATATGTAAACCGATCTGTGATTATATTGAATTGACATTCTCTTTTTTTCTGTGTTAACTGGTGGCGGCCTAAGCGTTGAATGCCAGGCTACAGCAAAAGGTGACTTTTCACTGAGAACTGCGTAAGCATAAAACATGTGTCTAGGTAAAAATGATAAATATTTATGTAATATATATATACATATCATTATTTTTATTCATACCAACATGTACAAAAAGCCGTTACACTGGCATGTCGATGTTATCGATCAATAGTTATTAGAAACTAGGATCTCATCAGGAAGAAAAAAGTATGATCCTTTACCTAGATTTTCATATTGGGAAAAAGATTTCCTAACATAAAACAGGAAAGGTTCTTTACCAATATGCATATCTGATTGAAGGATCAGACTTTGTTCCGTCTGATGAGATCTTAGATTCTGATATCTATTGATTGATAACATCGAAACGCCATTGTAGCAATTTATTGTACATGTCTGTATAAATAGCTCTATTTTATATTTGGCGCTTTTATTAAGTCCGGTCGAAATTCTGTAAATTGTTATCCTGTGGATGTCTACCTGAAGTACTATATACATATACATATATATATATATATATATATATATATATATATATATATATATATATATATGTGTGTGTGTGTGTGTGTGTGTGAACACCTTATAGAAGGATTGAAAAATGAAATGGATCCCAAAAAAATGCCTACAGACTATACCGCCCCAAACACTGAAATTGATATGTACTGTACTTTACTAAAATCGTTTTATGAATAAAGCCCGAAATTGCACGATTAATTATTTTTGTATGTTATTCTACGTTTTTTTTTTATTAGTATTATTATACTTCTTTTCAACTTGTGCGCTTAATGATTTTCTGTTGACTGATTACTATATATATATATAGAGAGAGAGCGAGAGAGAAAGAGTGAGAGAGAGAGAGAGAGGGAGAGAGATAGATAAATGAAAGAAGAGCAATTAAAATGCGAGATTGACAAATCTATTACGGCTTAAGTTATTCAAAACAAAGTAAAATATATTTATGCGTCCTTCCTGAAGCCTTATATATATATATATATATATATATATATATATATATATATATATATATATATATATATATATATATATGTGTGTGTGTGTGTTTCCGGGAAAACATTAGAAGTGGTTCCTAATCTCGAAGTGAACACATAAGAGCGCTATAAGGACGAGAGCTTCCTTCAAACTTCAGATACGTATATCAGACTTTAATAAAATTAACACCATATTTATAAACCCCTAATTCAAAGGATTTCCAAAATTCCAGTTTCTCCCGACAATCATAGGGGAGAGGGAAACGGAGCAGTAAAGAAAGGTAACATGATATGAGAAAGGGCATGCTGCTATTCTATGTTATATCGAACAACGCCGGGTCTTCCTACTAGTTAAGCGATTATAATTTTTAAATAAGCAAACGATACTGTAATAATTAAATTGACCCTATTGAATATTTATTTTTTTTAAATCTTTGTATTTTTAAAAACGAAACGTTTAAAATTACTTAAAAAGTGCAAAAATAACATGACCTGTCAATATCGGATAGTTTCGGCTAGTAGCTCTTTAAATAACCCTAGCTACAATTTTCTAAAAAATATACATAGTTTTTTAGATTTGTAGATTTAAGGTCCAGTATCCGATTTGAGGGCGACAGTTTTACTGGGAGATATATCGGCAGAGAACATGACACAAACATATGCATATCAACATTCATCTTCAAAGTGAGTAATAAAATGTATTAATCCAAAAAATACAACATTGTTTTCTTATCGACCAAACAGAAAATCTCTCGGAATTAATCGTTTGTTTTTCAATATATTGTTCATCAGTAGTCCTTTGCCCTTGGTACACGAGTAATGTCTGCGGAGATAAAGTCAAATCTACTGGCCCTTCTGCCAATCATATCGTGCACAACACACAATAGAATTATTTCTAATCGAGAATTAAAATAGGTATTTTATCATGTTTTTTTCTCCGCTGGTCAAGTAAAATGATCACTTCAAAGTATTCGTCTTACTGTAATTCTTAGCATATGTCAAAGTTGTTGCAATCTAATTCCGAGTTTGGCTGAACACGCATTCATATCATTCATGACAGCAGAAATAGTCCCATGTATTTATACTAAGGTATTGCACGCCACGTCTCATCTGAGAGTATATCTACTCAAGAATGTGTATTTAGAGCAGATATTATACGAAATTTAATCGGAAATATCCGCTAATGAAAATAACAGAATTTGTTTTATAAACTTTCTAATATATCTCGTGAGTCGGGACACACTATTTCGTTTTATTCTGATTAACTCGTCCTAATAATAGATATATAAAAGATAGGGGGTTATTTCTCCTTAAAAATGAAACATTCTTTGAGACTGTCCTTCTCTATCATTTCGCACAGCTATCACAGTGACCGATAGATTAGAGCGGTGTATCTTGAAACTTAATTGTAACAGAGGTCCGGGGTTCAAATCATGAGACCGGCGAAACAGTTGTATGTATCTACACTGATGATTCTTGCTGAAGATGTATGTAAATATAAAAAATAATGTTTCATTATTTATAAATATATATATGTATATATATATATATTAAAATAAAGATCTCTACATTAATAAAATTATGCTACTATATTTGTGTTAATGTATGTATTTATTTGCGCCTCTAAGTGTCTAAAAATATTTTTATTTACTTTTAATCGATGTTATTGACTGAAAATATTGTATCAATTATCCATAATTAAGAAAAAATTTAATAACCAGAATGTGTCTCCCTAAAAAAGTCAACAATTTTCATGTGTGTTTAATTGTTTAAACAACTAAACTATTTACTTCGTGACTCTTTTAAAACAAAATTTGTAACTGTTTTTTCCTATTCAATAGAATATATTTTCTTACATTCTGTATTATATATATATGTATATATATATATATATTTTATTATATATATATATATATTTTATTATATATATATATATATTTTATTATATATATATATATTATATATATATATATATATATATATATATATATATATATTATTATCTATATATATATACATTTTATTATATATATATATATATTTTATTATATATATATATATATATATT
The DNA here is from genome assembly GCA_963556195.1 of Sepiola atlantica. NCBI lineage: Eukaryota > Metazoa > Mollusca > Cephalopoda > Sepiida > Sepiolidae > Sepiola > Sepiola atlantica. Next base: position 20,653,329 of record OY744533.1, on the reverse strand, counting down.
ATTATCTATATATATATACATTTTATTATATATATATATATATTTTATTATATATATATATATATATATATATATTTTATTATATATATATATATATATATATTTTATTATATATATATATATATATATATATATATTTTATTATATATATATATATATATATATTTTATTATATATATATATTTTATTATATATATATATATATTATTATATATATATATATTTTATTATATATATATATATATATATTTTATTATATTATATATATATATATATATATTTTATTATATATATATATTTTATTATATATATATATATATTTTATCATATATATATATATATATTTTATTATATATATATATTTTATTATCTATATATATATATATTTTATTATATATATATATTTTATTATCTATATATATATATATATATTTTATTATCTATATATATATATATATATTTTAT
>OY744533.1:20637864-20650364 GCA_963556195.1 Sepiola atlantica | reverse complement strand
CTTACTCTCCATGTGCATGGTTTGTTACACTTTGCAATTTTTTACAATGGATTTGATATCTTTGATTTGATTAGTTTTGTTAAATTTACCATTTAGTGGGTGGCAACGAAACCGTACCATACCCCCAAAGAAAGAAAAAACTTAAAATTTAGAACTAACGCTATATTTATTCCGTATACTTATCTTGAGACTGATATTCTTAATATATATATATATATATATATATATACACAAAAATATATATATATATATATACACACAAAAATATATATATATATATATATACACACAAAAATATATATATATACATATATATATATATATATTTATAACTTTTTACAGGCTTGTAAACTTGATCGTATTTTACTTGCGATTAGTTTCAGCGTCAGATTTACTAAGAACGGTTTCCGTAAATTATAAACAAATAGGAAGCAGCCTTGTCTTTGCAATAAGTATTATATTTCGACGTCAAATAACTAACAACACTATGCCTACATGGTTAACCGCTTTTGGGAAGAATGTTCTTTCTTTAAACACAGCCTCTCTTCAATAACGCTTATATAGTTTTAGTCCGTTTCCCAAAACGCATGGAATATTTTTATAAGACGTTTTATAAAAAGTTTTAAAATTTGGGCAATTCCTATCAGTAAAATACATAGCCCTGTTGTGCTCGCATACCCTTAATGACAATAAATTGTAAACATTTATGAATTTCCTTGCTTTTGTACATTTAGTGTATACGAATTTTCATCTTAACCCTATTACGGGCATATGATTTCAGTATACTGGCATTTATCATGGAATGTCACTACTTTTGTTAAGGCTATGCCTCAATACAATGGTCATTTAAAAGTTTTGGGGGGGATTTTCTGTAAAACTAAGGTATATGGTAAACTGAAATTAAAATGCCATCAACTAGACCCTAGAACCTCTATCTCTGCCAAAAGTCAGTTGAATCCATCAAATAGTTGATGAGATACAGGGTGGCACATACGTACGTACGTACGTACGTACACACAGATAACATGATTATATGATTGAACTTTCTGGATCTCTGTGTTGCCTTGACTAATGATACTAGTATTCTACACACTTATAGAACCAGTCAAATAAAAAAATTTAACTAAAGTTTTAACTAATTTGGTTTATTGGTTTTTGAGTTATGATTGATCAAAGAAATGAGATTTCCAACATAGGCCATTCGTGAAGTCTATTAAGGGATAGAGTGCTCTCGCGCCTCTCTTGACCAATTTATTTGATGTGTTAATTTCTTTGAATTAGTTCTCGACCGGGTCCCGCACGGTAAAAATCAGATATTCCAATATAACAAAAAAAACAAAAAAAAACAACATCTGTTGCATGTTTCCTTCGTAGGGCTGACGATAAATAACTATTACTGACATATGAAAAAAGCAGTTTATTGTATTTTGCCGTTAGTATAATTAAACAAATCTGCGCATACATTTACTGAACACTATCTGGCGGATGTTGCGACTGCGAAGGACGTATATTCTCGGAATATATTGACCCTGAAGTGTTTAAGGAAATTAGAAGGATACCTGCAGCGAGAACGACATTAAGGTGCTGCTACATCTGCTAACAATCACATCGTGTATTAAGACACGACTTCAATAAGAAGCCATTGCAATGATGCCGAGAACAACCGGAAGTTGAAGGTTTTTAAATGAATTGATTATGCAAATTCAAAAAAATCCACAATGCAAACCGATAGAATCGCGATCCGAATTTTTAGGAAAGCCATTCTGAATAATATGAACAGCTTTTGGCAAAATGAACAGTTAACAATAACTAAACGGATGGACATCCGGTAGAGATTTATTATCGACCGTAATGGCGTCCATATTTTATGTACACATATACACATAGTATGAATTTAATAAATAAATATATATATATATATATATATATATGATGTCTGTATATATGTATATCGTGATAGATACATTGTTCTCACTCGTGACGTCTGCCTGTTGGCCGCAATCATCGACTGTCGATAAAATTTTAGTTTCGATCACTGCTAGGGTATTTGCTTGTATCGCCACACTGAAGAGTTGTGATACAGCGAAACAGTGTGGTTGAAAATTACTATATATATATATATATATATATATACACATATATACACTTTAACGGAAAACTGCTATTTTAATCAACAATTCTTTCTACTTCGTATATCTAAAAGACAAAACAAACTCATCTACTTGTATGCTTTTTTGCATAACTATTTTAACCAGTTCTATAATAGAAATGTTTTGTGTTATTCATGTGTAACTTGATTGTCCAATTTCTTATATATATATATATATATATATATATATATATTTATATTTATATTTATATATATATATATATATTTATATATATATATATATATATATATTTATATTTATATTTATATATATATATATATATTTATATTTATATATATATATATATATATATATTTATATTTATATATATATATATATATTTATATTTATATATATTTATATATATATATATATATATATATATATTTATATATATATATATATATATATATATTTATATATATATATATATATATTTATATTTATATATATATTTATATATATATATTTATATATATATATATATATATTTATATATATATATATATATATATATATATATATATATATATATATATGTATATATGAAATAAGTTTGTTGATATAACAGCAAGTAAAATAATTTAAAATGAAAGGGTAAATGACCAAAGCCGGTTTTTAAATACTTTCATTAATTTTAAGGCAAATGATTTAAATTAAAACTGTTAGTTAAAATAAATGTATATTAAAGGTATGAAATGTAAGTTATACAGTTAAAAAGAATGCTTAGAGCTTCATTAATAGCCGTCGTATAGTAAACAGATATTGCTTGTATACTATGAGATAACATATTACTTATTTAACAGTGCTCAATACATAAGTAGACTTTTGGTACTAGTATCAAAAATCTACTGATGGCAAGTCAGCCACATTAAGACATTTGAGTTTCATTTTACTGTAGCAATTTCTCAGCTTAACTAAACAACCGAAGTAGAATAATAGATTATTATTTTTTTTGAAGAGTTGATCTCTGACTATTACCGAAACTGCATCAATGTCTATCCAATATATTACGTCATTTTATTTCGAAAATGCGTTTTCTAATAGCTGAAAACATTTACGCTGTACTATTGTTTATAGTTGTACACATGTATTATTATTCGCATCAACAGTAAAAAGATGTGAAAAAATCGTTTATCTGTAAGGTTGGCTTCCAGTACCAACACTATGCGGCATCAGCACATCCACAAACAAGGAGAGGGGACTTGCTGGGAATAATTCTTAGAAACTGTGAAAAAATGAAATATATGTTTTTATACAATTACTAAGATCTACTCATTTATTAAACACAGTTAAAGTACTGAAACATGAAAGTATTTATTGTTCAGTAACAAAGTAACTAATAATAAATCGAAAAGGCTTAACGAAGCAGACGTCTAAAGAGATGGCAGTCAATATGTATAAGCTGTAATAATAAAGCAAGTAGTGTTTGTATCATGATGATGTCACGAACAATTAGTATTCGGTGATTATAGTGGCAAGGGGAGTATATAATGAAATGTCAGTAAAGATTGTAACCAATTTTTCTTTGGAAGTCGTATTTGGAAGTAGCAAGTAATCCGGACGAAATGTAAGATTTTTTGGACGAAGATGAAAATTAAATCATAATTTTCTGGAAACACGCATGAGAAAAAAACCACAAAACAGATTAGCATATAACGATTTTACTTTATTATATAGAAAATATAAAGAGTAAGAGAAATACGGATATACACTGTTACGTACACATAAATGTATCATATATTTGCGTTTGAAGAATACAACAAACTGTATACTTCTGTATATACACATATAAGAACAAGAGAAGATAACTGTATCTATATATCTATATGTCAATGAATGAATAGCTGTTCAATTGAATTCAACTGATTCAAAAGGTCCTTATCGACACACAATGTAATGAAAATCCTTTGGCGATGTTTGTTGATTCTATAAGTAGTTTACCAAGAGTTTTTCCGCGGGTCTTATTCACAAATCCGTTCCGACATAAGTGATTCAATAATAGGATGGAAAAAAAACTAACCCAAAAAAAGAGTCAATGCAAAATTAAAAAAAAATGTGCACAAATCCTGCATCTACGATTAATAAACAGAAATACATCTAGAAACAAAATATATATTATGTAACATAAGATAGGAAAAACATAGAAAATTATCGATTTAATCTTATATATATATATATATATATATATATATATAAGCAAGCGTTGTTAGACATCACGGAACTTTCACGTTTGTATATCTTCCTCGTGAGTTTCTCAAACCGTCGAGCCATCTTTCTGGTTTCAGGTGGTAATTCGTATAGTACTTCTCCGATAGTTCTTAATTCGGCCATTTTTTCGAGCACTTTTGACTTTCATAGTCGTCTTCAGGATTAAGGTTTTGTTTGTTTGTTTTTTAAATTTAAATAAGAAGACTTGAGTTAGTGTTTTATAGTTTGAGAAGCTCACGAGGAAGATATACAAACGTGAAAGTTCCGTGGTGTTCAACAACGCTTGCTTAGATAATGACTTACTGCCTAAGTATACATATATGTATGTATATATATATAATATATATATATATATATATATATGAGATAGATTGCAAGTATGCTACACAGGTAGCTTACTTGCTATGGATATAGTTTATACCACTAAGCTTTTCTCACATATTGAGCACTGTTAGAGTAAATACTGAAAAAATATATACACAATATATTACATTAGCTTAAAATGTTATATGGGTATATACATGAAATGCAGTTATTATATATATATATATATATATATATATATATATATATATATATATATATGTAAGTTGATATAATTGATGATAAATTTAGTGGCTAGTTTCAACTTCATGACCAGTTGAGCTATGAACTAGTGAACTGTAAAGAACACTAAAATACCGATTTATATAAAGGATTGAGGGTTCCATCATGCTCAGACAAGCAAGCACATTCTCTGAGTTCTTATATGCTGATAGTCCATGACTGAATAATCATTTTAGGAAACGACTTTTTTATTAAGCAACATTTGCATATTTGATTATTTTATGCCGGTAAGTGTCTATTTAATTCTACATTTGAATGTACATACTTCAGCCCTAAACTTATTAAGCGATCATTAGGAATTCTTGAACAAGGCTAATAGGTAAACGGGGTCGGAATATTTACTATATGTACTCTAATTGTATTTTATGCAAAAGTGTAAATCAGTGAAAATTCAGATACATCTAATGTTGTTAAATCTTACCAATATGTATTAGGCATCAACAAATTTATAGTCTACAATTTTTTATTTCTTTCGAGTATTTAAAGGGGGTTCAGGATGCATTATATTGGAACAACCTGTCATTTAAAATTTCAATAACAGATTGCCTTTAATTGGGTCCATAGGCATGAGACAGCAATTAAGCAAAATTTTCCAAATTTTAATTCATCCTTCACGCGTAAGCCTTAAATTTTAGCGTATTTCTAGAATGACAATCATGTAATGGATTTTCAATAAAATTTAAACAAGATCCGAGCCATAAGGTTAGTTCTTTTATAATTGGATTTTAATATACGTAAGATGACATAAAATTGGTTCAAAGCATATTTGTGCAGGGAAGTTCATCCTTCCTGAAATAAGTATTTATCTCAGCTAATATATGAAACAAATATATCGATATAATAAAAGAGGTTTCCATTTTCTGGTATCGTTTATAGCGTTCTCTCAAAACCTGCAAATGCAAATCTGCTTAGGCATCGATTTTAGGCTATTCGTGTTTTCGGAAAGTGTTTTTGTTCGCTTTTTTATTTTTATCTGGATCAACATATTCTCCTAAAATAATAATCCAAAATGAAGTAGCAGGAATGTACACTAATACGCTTATATCTACGACGACCGCTACCCGCGTTCACTGGGAATTATAATTTATAAGCGACATATATACGTACCACCGTTATTGTTTAATGATTACTATCCTGCTATTGTCTGTATTTAACATTTTCAACTTAGTAAGGGACACTTTATTCAAGTACACTTTTTCCCCATGCGTGTTGATTGGTTATTCTGAAGACTTTTTTTATTTTTGATTGACGGAATATCCGATTAACAGATTAGAATTCAACAAACACAGAGCGGTCTTTCAAGTCAATAAGACAACTGTTCGTTTACAGTCGCTTATATTATTCATGCCTTTCACTTGTTTTTCCATATATCATAATTTATGTTATATAAACTCGAACTGACAAAATAATATAAGGAACCAGACGTAGTTTGCACTGCAAGTATTTCAACAAATTCCTACGCCATGACATTTGACTGGTTGATTAGCCAATAAACTAGCAGTAAATCTGTCTATTTACATCAAGATAAAATAGTACATGGAACTATGTGACTCATACACTGCTAATTCTTTAAATCATATTTTGTTATAGTTATTTGAATAACGTTTTTATTCAGGTAGATACAATTTTTTTTAAAATTTAGTGCAAAATAGCACGTTCGAAAAAACCATCAATATTTCTTTAGTCAAATTTCAAGAGATTTCAACGCCGCTTTATTAACCTACAATCACTAGGCGATTGATAATTCACAACTACGGGGTATGCAATTTTATTTTTGCCTTTTTCCTGTGTTCCCAGTTTTGAGAGCTGGATTTCTCCACAGTTTAAACCAACATTTACTCCTTGTGGGCGGACAGTAAATAGTCACGTATACCATGTTGTTTCAGCCATAGTTGAAGTTAAAAAGAATGTATTCAAACCTTTCCAAAATTTACTTGTGTTAGATACTGTGTGAGATGACCTACTAATATATAATAATTTAGTTTTTTAGAAAAACAAAAAATTTAAGGGCAGTCGCTGTAAACTTGATTGAATCCGAATTGAGGATATCAATACTGTGGAGGTTAATAGAAACGGATATGATGTCACATAGCCCAAAGAGAGAGTGAGAGAGAAGGTGACAGTTTTTTAGGGAACAGCCAGACAAATTATAATCAATTTGTGATTTCGATCGTTATCTCTCTTTCTTCTTCTTCCACTGATCAGTGATTTTGAACAAGGGTCAAGTTGAATAAATGCTCGCTGTCTTCCTTCAGTCCTTATCTTGAGTTAGTCCTTTTAAAGGTTTGGAAATATTTATTTACAAGCGGGAAGTATCACGCAGGAGCTCGTACAAGGAACACATGTAGCGACCAACGTGGGAATAAAATTTGTGAATTTTTATGTTTTGTCATAAATACCGCATATTGGTTGCTGCGTGTGTGACATGATTCAACGAAACACTAGTATAAGTGATACAATATCTACCTACAGAATAAAACATAACACGATGAGAACACAGTCTCCATTAGTACTACTGAAACTGTACCACTTCCCAAAACAGTGTATACAGGTTGTTGTAGCAAAATCTGACACTAGACAAAAAATAAACGAACCAAAAAAAGGGGTTAAGAAGTGTGATAAAGCCCTGTATGGACGAGATCGCCGTCAAACGCTCCTAAATCTTCCAGCAGGACTCCGCTCATGCACACAAGACCAAGGCTACCCATGCATGACTGTTTAACAATGTTCCTTACCACTGGTTGCTGGACTTGTGGACGCTTTCCTCGCATGCTTTAACCCCCTTGACTATTCCTTCTGTAATGTGATTGAAGCCAAGACCAACAAACACGCCCACAACACGGTCGACCATCTGAAGGCTGTGATCGTAGACACGTTCGCCTCTATAAACAAGGACGTTGTCACCAAAGCGAGTTACTCATTTTGCGACCGGCGGTTACATAAATAAATAATGTTGTATGTTACTCCAACGCTTGCTCTAACTGCTATATATATATATATATATATATATATATACTGTCGGATCCCTGTATATACAACTTTTCTTTTTGTTGTCTATTTTTGTCAAGTTTCTCATTTTGCTGCAACTCTGCATATTTTATGTGATGAAACTTCATCTACTAAAAGAAACAATCGTAATATTTGTTTTGTAATCCAGGCGTCAATGTTCGTTTTTCAAATTATGAATATTCTGTGTATATTTGATTTTACTTCCGGCAAAATGTGAATTAAACATCAAGTAACATTCAAAATGTATTTCTATTTAAATGTTTTTTGATTTCAGAAACAAGAAACTTCAAAGTGAAAATGGAATTGAAAAAAAGATAAAATAGGAAATGTGTTGCATTTGCATGTTACTCATACAAACAGATATTAAAATCCAACTATATATACGTACGTAGATATGTATACATGTATTTATTTTTCTAGTCAAATCTTCAGCAGTTAAGCTCAATATGTATTAATTCATAATTAATTCATAGTTCTGGTAGACTTGCGAGCGTTCGGTCTTTTTCTCTATTGAATTTATATATATCCGATTAACGACGACACAATTTTCTTTTTTCGTTATTTTCTAAATCATTGTCTCGATTCGGCGAGCAAGTTACCGGGCCACCGGTATTAATTCATGGTGTATGAATCCGAAAAATTTTCCGCTTTAGATCTTCGCGATCACCTCATTTTTTTTTCTATATTTTTCTTGTTATTAAAAGTGTTTCATGATTTTTCTTGTTATTAAAAGTGTTTCATGATTTTGCTTTGTTTCTTGACGGGATGAAAAATAAAAATAATGTTAAAGGCTATTCCATTCATGTAAGGTTGCCTCTAAGATTTTTACACGTTATGTACAGTTTGTTGGTGCTAGAGGTTAGAGTTTTTATGATAGCGGATGACTGTAGTGTGTTGTTGGGTGTTGTGATGTTGTTTGAATTGCACCAGTGTCTGATAGATGGTATGTGAAACACCGGGAGAAAGTATTTGTTGTGTGGCTAATATAGGTACTATTTTTCGAGGGCACTCCTTAAATGGGCAAGTGAACATACATCGTATGTTTGTTTGGCTTTAAGGTGTTATTTTGATAATAAAAACGTTTAAAATTTAGTATAGTAGATGTTTAGTTATGAAATCGTACATATTTCTAGACGGACCGTCTTGGTCCAGTGGTAGAACGCTGGACTACAGACATAAACATCGAAGGTTCGATCTCTGTCTAAGTTAGCCATGCTGATGACGGCTGTGAGCCAGAAACACGTGTCCATAGATTACTTTTATGTACGTATAAAATAAAATATATATATATATATATATATATATATTATATATTAATGGAACAAATACATCCTATGAAGTTAACGGCGACTAATAATGCAATTTTCTGCATCTTAATCACTTAGGAAAGTGAAACAATCGAAATAGTAATAAGCAAAATAAAAACGAACGCTACAATCACCAATAAATATAATTACATAAAAATACATCTTATATATATATATATATATATATATATATAATATCGGACAATTAGCAATAAACAAACACATCAAATAGAAGGTTAAGCCTAATAGAGTGGACCTCATGAGATTGAACATAAACGTATCTTAACCGGACAGCAACGCAGTCATTGTCGGACTAATGTCGAGGGCGTATGCCATACTAGTAAGAACACAGCTGCTCTATGATCTCCAGGTAACAAATTGATAACGTCATCTATTAGAACAAAGAACATAGACGACACGTGCCTCGGACGAACCCTTTATCTCCCGCAGCTTTTAATGTATGACATCTCTTTGTGACGCTATCTGTGCACGGTTATTTCCATTTACTCTGATTTAATGGAGGACGCAATCTTTCACTTACGTCATCCGAGGTGCACGGTTTTCTATATTGTAATGGATGACCTTAAATCGATGACGTAATACAGTATAAACAGAGGCAAACGAGCAAACAGGCAAACACTACACACAATTTTATTAGTATATATTTATATATACTGATATAGTGGTGTGTGTAGAGCTGTTATTTCCTTGATGTTAATCCAATGAAACTATGGTGTGTATAGATATTTTTTTATTAAAGGTAGAGCTGTATTTACAATTATTTATTTATACAAACATTATTGGCTGCATATGTGTATACATGTTTCAGGTGCAACTTTTCAAAGTCCAGCATCATCATATAGTATATTTAATGCGGCCTGAAAATTCTTGACTTCGAATAAAGTTGCAGCTGTAACATATATGCACTCACATACAGACATATATATAGAAAGGAGTATATAAAGCTGCCCAAACTGTTATCAGCTCTGGCTCGCCTCTAGTAAGGACGGAGTTCTGTACACGAGATCACTTGCTCTGTGTTAAACAAATGAAACGAGAAAAAGATATATACGGAGATAGGTGTACATACATATATAGAGAGATCATTCCTAAGACATGATTGATATAAGACGACATATAACGAATTATATTAAAGGCAAAATAGAGTAGGACTTACGCTCTGCATCGATTAATCTTTAAATGTACAGAACAAGCACAACGTTGTAACTACATTACTTACCCATAAAAAAACGAGTAAAAACAATGTAAAACGTAAAGATGAAGAAATTAAGTTCAAGTTTTAGTGCGAGATCAATTTTCCTTCCATGGATGAACATAGAATCTACGCTCGAAAAGTGTATACACATCAAAGGAAAACGCCGCCTCTCACTGCGGATATTAACCAACGAATTTATCAATAGAAGCGTTTAGATTGATCAATAGAAGCGTTTAGATTGATCAATAGAAGCGTTTAGATTGATCAATAGAAGCGTTTAGATTCATCAATAGAAGCGTTTAGATTTATCAATAGAAGCGTTTAGAATGATCAATAGAAGCGTTTAGATTCATCAATAGAAGCGTTTAGATTCATCAATAGAAGCGTTTACAATCATCAATAGAAGCGTTTAGTATCATCTGCAAAAATCAAATTGAGTTTTTTCAAATATTCATGTTACTAATACAACCGTCGAGACGGAAATAATAAAACGGAAGACAATTCATCAGTTTATATATTTACAAAAGAAATATTTTCGTAGACAACAATACAACAATATTAAAACCTGAAAATAACAAAACAAAACCTTTAGATATTATAATGAATTGTATATAAGAGTTTAATAGTTTAGCTCGTTGGCCCGCGAACTCGAAACATAGGATCACAAAAGGAACAAAAATCAACTTTAACTTCTGTTTAATCAGACATATATACATATAAATACATTGCTCACCATTTTTTTATATTTTCAAATACATGGAAACCAGTAAAACAATTTTTGCGGATTTTTCCTTCGATGAAAACATTTTATTTTTGAAAGTCTATGGATTAAGGAAAATAAAAAGCTTTTCATATTCATCGTATGACTACTTGAATAATTAATAAATATTGTACTTTATCCAATATTATATTCATCATTCATTTTCTTAAAGATATACTAATCAAATATATTGTTTCATTTGTATATAAGGAATATTGGCACGTTTTTTATAAGTATCGTTTTGTATTTGAATATAACATGTTGAGAAAGCCAAACACGGTCTATGCTTTGTTTTCCAATCGTCCAGCCAAGACGTCAATGAATATTCACAATAGATGTCTACATCTCAACGAAAATGAAAACGATGATATATATAAAAAGTAATATTGCTTTAAAATGTTTGTTTTTTTAAACCGAAAACTTGCATGAATACTTTAAGGTAAATAAATGTTTATTTTAAATAAAAATACATATACTGTTTTGGCTTTCCCAAAATTGAATATATATATATGGAAAGTTGAAAAAGGTAAACCAAACAAGTGTCAACAGGTGAATATATATATATATATATATATATATATATATATATATATATATATATATATATATAAATATAAACATATATATATATATATATATATATATAAATATATATATATAGATATATATATATATACATAAATATAGATATATATATATATACATAAATATATAAATATATATATCTATATATATATATATATATATATATATATGCACCTGTTGACACTTGTTTGGTTTACCTTTTTTAAAAAATTAAGATTACAGGTTAGGGATGTATAGTAAATCTCTTCGAACTATTGACTTAATCAACATTCTTAATATGTTGAAATGAAGAGAGGGAGAAAATAATATACCGCGACTTTTTGTTCTACCCGGTGTTTTTTTGAATCGGTAAATATAAGATTACAGTATTACATTTGCTAACTGGTATAGATAAACCTTCTTTGTACTATTGTTTTTATCAACGTTATTTACGTTCATATTATTGGGAAATAGAGGGGTGCAAGAAATTACGAATAGACCGAGACTAGTTGTTCTAATCAATAATCATTATCAACATGTTTTCTTCATACTTCTACTGTAACCATATTTTGGTAGTGCTGTGCAGGCCCCCTTTCTAATATTACAGTAGTATATTTGGGAATTGAGGGTAGGGGTAGAGGAACTTTGTTCTACTCGGCGTTGTCCGGGAGGAAATA
>OY744533.1:20610364-20627864 GCA_963556195.1 Sepiola atlantica | reverse complement strand
AAAAAAATAGCGAATAATTGTGACTATTGTACTTATTTTGCTTAGTCATTTTACAATATGTTGGTCCATGTAAATTCCGACCTTCTTCAGGTGAGTCTTCTACGAACCGAACTCGTTAATGAATCATCGGAAGTAGATTGTTCTTGTTCCGTTAGCCATAAACGGTTAAGTAGTTAATTTTTTGACATGATTTTAGAATAACATCCGAGACGAAAATGATAGTCTGAATAATTAAATTTAATCTAAGAGACTAGAAATACGAACTAATCATTACCAGCACGTTTTCCTTTAATTGTTTTACATTTAGAATATACAAAGTTAACAACGACTATAATATAATATACACATCAACTTTTTAAAATTGTTCTTTGAAAGTTTACTCTGTTTGAGGTTTATGTTTCAAACCTGAAAAATAACAATTTTTCATCCGTTGAATGCTTTGTATTTTGTTTCATTATACAGACATCGCATAAATAACGACTTTATATATATATATATATATATATATATATAAACAAACGAAATCTCCATATATTAGAAACCCTATATATAAAAACCAAAACACCCCTAATTAATATTATTATTGATATTATAATAACTTTCTAAAATGTTTAAAGCTCCGAATATAGTTTCGTACTTAGTACATAATTCCCGCCAAAAACCTTCTATAAATACGAACACATGGTCTATACCTGATTAACCTCATTCCCCCGAAGATTGACCTAGATGGATCCGAAAGTACTTGGGAGATAAATCCAAACTATGGTAAATTAATCAGCCAATTCTCCTCTGAAACTAAGATCCTTATTCGGACTATTGAAACGATCCGCCAAAGGATATCAAGACATAGGTTGTCTCTTATATTCAACAATACCTGCCTGCAAGAGAAGATGCTGCCTGTGTATGTATGTATATATATATATATATATATAGGCAGAAAGTCGTTATTTACGCAGGCGTTGTTAAATGACACGGCATTTTCCCGTTTGGTGATTTTTTTCATGCGTCAAGCATGTTCTGACCTCCGGTGGTTTCCGGTATAATAGGTGTCCGTTTGTTTTTGATTCGGCAATCACTCGAGCGCTTTCGACCTTCGTAGTCGTCATCAGAAGTAAATCTATATTTTTGAGAAGACATGAGTCATTGTTCTTCTTTTTATGATTTTCTTAGTTTTCATTGGTAGGAGAGGGAGAGTAAAAGAAATAAAAGGGTGTGGTTGAGTCTGCTATTTATTTGTGTATTTTATTCAGTTATATTATTTTTTAATAATTAATTTCATTTCATTTATTTATTTTCGTATGTATATTTATTACCTCATTTAAATTTAATTGCTGCGCCGATTTCGTGAAAAATGAAGTATTAATAGTAAGTGACAATGATAAACGGGGCGTCAGATTGTCCAAAGCTACAGTTTTTACTGTTGCTTTTCATTCCAACCAAAAAATCACAAGCCACTTTCTACTACGACTGCATTTTCAGTGAAACTAACATCTATGTAACATTCCATTAAAAATGCCAATGTACTAAAATCATATGTCCTTAAAAGGGTTAAGATGAAAATTCATATACACTAAATGTACAAACGCAAGGAAATTCCCAAATTTTTACACTGTTATTGTCATTAAGGGTATGACTACATATCAACCAAACCATTTCATTATCACATCACTACAGTATAAATCTCTATGCATGAGTGGATGAAGTGTGTGAGGTCCGCTGAAGAAAGATTTCTACCAGTAAAATACATAGCACTGTTGTGCTCGCATACCCTTAATTACAATAAAAGCGTAAAAATTTGGGAATTTCCTTGCTTTTGTACATTTAGTGTATATGAATTTTCTATCTTAACCCTATTAAGGGCATATGATTTCAGTATACTGACATTTTTCATTGAATGTCACTACTTTTGTAAAGGCTATGCCTCAATACAATGCCTTCTCATAACTGATATAGTTGGTAGTTTCACTAATCAAGGCATATGGTAAATTAAAATTAAAATGCCATCAACTAGACACTAGAACCTCTATCTTTGCCAAAAATCAGCTGAATCCATCAAATGATTGATAAGATATAGAATAAAGTGTATGAATACTGGTCATTTTAAAGTTTTTTTGGAATTTTCTGGAAAACTAAGGTATATGGTTAACTGAAATTAAAATGCCATCAACTAGACCATAAAACCTCTATCTCTGCCTAAAATCAGCTGAATCCATCAAATAGTTGATGAGATACAGGGTGGTACGTACGACGTACACACAGATAACATGATTTCATGATTGAACTTTCTGTTTCTCTGGGTTGCCTTGACTAATGATGCTGAAGTTCTACACACTTACAGAACCTATAAAATAAACATTTTGTGAAAAGTTTTAACTAATTTAGTTTATTGGTTGTTGAGTTAATATTGATCCAAAATATTAGATTTCCAGCATAGGCTATTCGTGTAGTCTATTAAGGGATAGAGCGCTCTCGCGTCTCCATTGATTCTTTTTATCTTGCTCAAATAGTACGAGATCTCACTCATAGACATACTGACATTTAGAATAGGAGAGAATTTGAATGTCTACTAGACACTTACCTCGGATGTCTAAGGGTAAAGACCTAAAACCACAAGAAACATAAGCTATAATAACGATAGTCAATTAGGGAAAGGAAAATTAATATTCTTCACTTTTTCACTAACTGAACATGTAAAGGTAAAATAACTTTAATAGAATATTCTAATATCTATTTATCTAATGTGGAAATCAAGTGTTATCCCCAAGAAGGGGGCCTCTTTATTTCTGAGAATATTGACTGAAGTAAAATAAAACAAAAAGCGTAATTTAGACGATATACATACATTTATTTCCTTTCACACTGACACACAAATGTGATCCTTTTTTAAAAATAGGCATTCATTCAAACACTGTGTATAAATGTCCATATCGATGCTGTATTAGATTGTGTTGAGTTTTCATATGAATGATTTTTGATTAAGAAAAGTTATGATGCAATAAGACTCTATTCAACCTGTGCGTACTCATATTTTTCCGAAATACTTAGAAAATGGCACCTTAATATGTTCCAGTACGTATGGCAAAATACATAAGTGCTTCGGTGCAAACCGAATTAAGTCAAAGATTAAAACGTAAAACGAAGTGCATAATAGTGACTTTTTCTCTTAGGTCATTAGTATATCAGCCAATAGGAATGCCGCATTCCAGTTTGGCTCGTTCATATTATTATCCGAAACAAAAGTTTCGTTTTATTTAACATACTTTAATGACTTGTTGGATCACAATCACTACTCATATTTATTTAACTTTGATTTATTTTGAAGATTCATAAACTGTGACATATCTGTGAAGACATTCTTTTTTCTTAACAAAAAGTAATAAGTTTTTTTACTTATTATTGTTATTATTATTATTATTATTATTATTATTATTATTATTATTATTATTATTATATAAAATTATTTTTATTCTTAATTATTCTAATTTTTTTACTACTTAAGTTACATAGATGTTTTATTGTTTTATATATGCACATTATGTAAATTGGATGAAGTCGCTGTGAAAAGAGTCACTATTTCTCTAATTCTTCACAGAGACATTAAAACTCTTAGAAGGCAGTTACACCAACGTAGAGTGAGAAGTGCTGACGGAAATACATAGATAGCTAAGAGAGAGTTGTCTGACTTGTTAAGTTATATATATACATAAGGGCTAATTAGAACAATTAAAACATATCTAAAAAGACGATAAGTTTATGAATATATAAATACTTTTGTTTTTTTCTTTGGATTTTGAATATATATATATATATATATATGTTGCATAATCAGATAAAAGGGGGGGGCTTATTATTTACTAATGCCACTAATCCTGCCCGCATTGGGGCAGTTCTCCGAAACAACTTCAACACTTCGAACAACATCTTCTCCGGGCCGAAAACAATACGAAAAGTTCATGAGAGGATTAATAGTGATTTCTAACTTTTTTTTTTAATACTTGTAAAACATTTTCTGTAGTCACTTCTCATAGTCAATTTTAAACACATCTTTTTAAGAGTCATTTAAACATAGGCATTTTTAACACAGTTCATTAACAAAAGAAGTTACCTTGCAGGTTCGTTCGTCGTCTCGCCGCGATCGCCGATTGATACCGCCGGTTTCGTGGTATCTCTTTGGCTATGGCTGATGTTGTACCTGTTTTGGGAGCAGATTCTGTTCCAAGCACGAAGACAAGGACATTTGGAGACGATTTTTTCTGAGAGAGATTTCATCATTTATTTTCACATTTCGGTTGGAGAGGGTTCCATTGTCGGTTCTTCATTCCACTCTTTTTCCTTCATTCATACTGTGGGACGTTGGGTGGAGTTAGCTATTTTCTAGCAAGTTTTGCTCATGTCTAGCGAATTTCCACCTGACTACACATTACAGAGCTACATAGCTAAAGCGTGTTGACTCTTTCGCTAACTAAGTCGGAACTCAACTCAAAACTCAACTTTTCACACAAAGTTACATGGCTGAGTCTGTTGATCCTCTCGCTTCCAAGATCGCGAACTGACTTACAAACTAAATCTTCACACAAAGTATCTGTCACCTCATCTGTTCACGTGGACCCAACGTGCAAAGTATTTTCGTCACTCATGTCTTTTCTGACCTCCTTTGACCCTGGCATTTCCTATAGGTCAAACATACCTCAAATTTGTTTTGGCTTATAAAATGAGTCACCATGAATCATGGTTGTTTGTCCCCAAATCACAATGCACCTATGTTTTACTTAATGCTATTTCTTTCACACAGTTCACAATTCATACTAGTCGATCTACACACTTTAAAATACAGGGCCCGTCATAATCTAACATATCTATCTATCTATCATATATATATATATATATATATATTAGTATAAAAATATACTTATGCTGAGAAAGCTACACACACTTTTGCTTTATTTCCGCTGAAAACTACCAGTTGCTGTGTACCTAACCTGTCATAAGAAGAATGTTATACTACGAGTAAGCTCTACTCATGCATTAAGCGCTGATTTAAATATTAAACGAAAAATGTATATACGTATTATTTTACATAATAGCTAGATTTACGGGGTCGCTATCGCTTCGCAAATTTTGTTACATTGAATATTTGAAGTATTAATTTAATGTAATAAGCATTTCATTGATAACTTTGTAAAGACGAAACGAAATCTCTCTCGCTCATTTCTATCAATAGATACACTTTAAAATGTTGGTAATTTCGATATAAATTCATGCATGTTTTAGATGAGATCGTAAAGGAAGGAAAATAAAGAGTAAATCCATCTGATTTGTTAATTGCAATCTAGATATAGATTAAAACTAAAGAAAGGAACTTAATAAAATGCGCCTTTTCAAAACCAATATTAAAATTAGTTAACCTTGCGTTTGATATCGCATAAGCACTAAGTAAAAAGGTTGTACGTCTGTGACCTGATCGTTTGCCGGGGGAGTGTGACTTAGTTTGTGTGAGCGTTGAAGAATTCAGTTTTGGGTACGCAAAATTTATAACCCCCCCCCCCAATGTCCCTGCTGCCAGTGGACGCTGTTTAATGAGTCATTATTTAGGATAGCTTGTTTCCCTTCGTGGCCATCTCCAGGTCGCTTGAAGATATTTTAGCCTCCAATAATGTTGCTAGATTGGATCTAGGCACATCTTATCTAATGAAGGCGTTAATTAGAGCATATATGAAAAATTCAGCTAACTGCACTTGTACAGTGGAACTTTCCCTCATATATGCGTCCCTGTACGTTGACTTAGCGAGTCGGTTCATTTTATTTGCTAAGTCCGCGAGTTCCTCACCTCAATGTTGCTTCATTTTAATTAAAGGTCTAGCGGCGTCGGCGGTATTCATAACATCGCCGTGATGTGCCGCTAACTGATCGAGCAGGTCTTTACTGGTGGTATTCGCATCGTGTTACGGCGCTAAATGTGATCTGACCGTTTACCGGTGGGATGTGACCAAGTGTGTGTGTGTGAAGCTTAGAGGCGTTTGTGCAAAAGCTGTTACGTTGTAAGAACGGCACGAAACTAGCTCTCCAGACTAAACGGTCGTTACCTTCCTATAATAAGGAAGTGGATCATACCCGGTAAGGTATTTCACCGGAATTACAGCGGCGTCATTGGGCTGCCTTAATTATCCTCTAAGACTGAATCACGTTCCGGTAACATCGGCTTCTGAAAATCAAGGCTTCGTAATTAGGAAGCAAACCAGTTTATATATCATAAATATATATTATTTTTCCCGGAGAATTAACATTTTCTTTAAGACCCGAAAGTTGATTCGATGAGCTGACTCTAATATGTTCCGTCGCACTCGCAAACAAACACCAAACTGCCTTAAACCCTTCGCCGCAGACTAAACGAGAGGAAAAAAAAAGATAGAAAGGAAGTGGAGAGAGGAGGAAAAAAACAGAGATGCCTGAAAAGATAGAGAAATAGAGATAATGTCACTGGTGCTTTCAAATTTCACTGTCCCAGTGACAGGTTCATTTGGGTCAGCTATTTGACCTTTAAAATATACTGCGAGGCCCTC
The DNA here is from genome assembly GCA_963556195.1 of Sepiola atlantica. Classification (NCBI taxonomy): domain Eukaryota; kingdom Metazoa; phylum Mollusca; class Cephalopoda; order Sepiida; family Sepiolidae; genus Sepiola; species Sepiola atlantica. Next base: position 20,621,304 of record OY744533.1, on the reverse strand, counting down.
GACTACATAACAACCCAGAGTTGTTCGAGTCTGATTGACGACGAACTTTTTACGTAGTGACATACTAGGTGCGAAAACACAGTTATCGATTTTTTTACGATTCTCCCCATGACGTCAGTCCACGTTAGGTAAAAGGACTGTAAAATGCGGGGAGCACCAGCTCTCCAGATTGCTGTGGCATACGTCCATTGTGTAGTTCATGGTCGGGGCCATGAATTTCTTGAGTTACTCTATTTTCCCCGGAAACGTCGAAACATGGGTCTGCTAAATGAAATAAATTGAACTAGTTTATCATAACATATGATATTTAATTTTCAAACTGGACACGTCTTTATTAGTGTTATTGGCTTAATTTAGTACGTAGCATGACAAGTCAAAGTCTCCGTGGAGCGTGAGATACAGAAATAGCGTGATTGACTTTAGAGTAAAACAATCATTTAATTCGGGATCTGCAGGCGCGAATATTGCTGCATTATAAGTGCAGTTTGAACACATTACAGAACCAGCTTACAACGGCAAGTGTGACTGGGAGTGAGGTGTCATCGTCATGACAGAAAAAAAGTTATTGAACAGCATTCCAATTCAATGATTGTGACAGCTTGACGCTATCGTTACTCGTCATGGGGATGGAAGTAGACGTTCTGACGATATAATGTTTTGGGATTAGTCACGTCGCCGCATCGTATTGCGGCAGAACAAAAATCAGAGGAGTGGTCCATAAAAAACGTCTCATTTCTTTTTAGTACTCAACGGTTTAGTTTTACTTTTATTTACCCAAAACAAGGCACATTGCGATTGAGACGTAAGGGGTTACTGATAATAAGATGACAGATGTATAAAGGCAACTTTAAATGGGGAGTTGTGCAACGAGATGCATTACATAACGTTTAAATGTCTGCGTGTTTGTACAGTTCGGGAAAAAAAGAAAGCGAATTAAGAGGGGCAATTCCAGAGGGAACTAGTTCAAGGATAAAACACTTTTCGTATTGAAAGCTTTCCGGGATCTGGGAACCTCTACAGTTGAGAGGTGGGATTTTGCTGATGGAACAGTTGGACGGGTGTATTTACGCCGAGAGGCCACCAGAGCAACAAGTTCGTCAGGGCACATTCCATTACTTGTAAAATAAGCACAGTGATTACAAATTGTGGCGATGGGACGGGGGAGTAAACTTGATAGACAGTGTGGGGCCTATCAGATTTGAGGCGTTTTAATCCATGTCTTAGAGAAATATACATGTAGATGGTGCACCAGCCTAGATATGGCAACAATAGTCAATGTATGAGTGAATCGTTGCTTTGTAGATATATAAGAATCTGGCAGGCGTGAGAATGTTTCAAGCCGGGTAGAGGAGCCCACCTTCTTTGCAGCAGCCTTGGCGGTATCTTATATGTGCGTGTTCATATTAATGTTACCTGTGAATGTTCGGCTAAGGAAGTTGAATGTTGGACTCAGAGGTTGGGTTTAAGTAGTCATTGGAACTTAAACTAACTTGTTATCCGATCAACATTTAATACATAATCCTCACCGTTCATTTAGCTATTTGACTTAACTTGAAAAGGGACGCTTTAACTTTAACGTTAGTGCAAAAAAATAGTCGAAACTTTCGCATTTATTTATTTAAAGGTATGTAGATAATGTAACGTCTTTTGTAAGAAGAATAAAAAACTGTCATCTGCCAAAAATGTTAAATGTGAGCGTTTAGATTAAGCTCGTTATAGTCCGTTTTTGCATATAGCCTAAGAGAAAAGATGTCCGTCTGTTGTCAAAGAGGTCTGGCTTCGATCTCAGCTGGAAAGAGGTTCTAACCTATTTAGGCACGCTGAAAGGCAGCAAAACAGTATTTGGGGTGATATATATCACCCCAAATACTGTTTTGCTGCTTACAGCAATAGAATATAGACAAAAAATATTTGGGGGGGATAAAAAAAAAGGGTAAAACGAAAGAAAATATCATAATTGCATTAATCTACTGAGCCGGCTTTCGTTCGCACACGACCAGTTTGTGAGATAACAAATGGGGGCTAACAAGTGGATAACATTAAGCCCAAGATGCCACCGGCCTTCCTTTCGCTACACTATTTTACATGTTCATTGCAGTACAGTAACACTTCTTTCACTATATTTACGTTGATGAGTGTGAACGAAAGCCGGGACAGTACATTAATGTAATTATAACATTACTTCCGTTTTTTTAACAATTCTTCATTTTTCTCAAAAAAGAAAAACGACTTTGCACACATGTCCTTATTCCTTGCTGTAATAAAATTTTTGAACTACGAAAAAACTATCCATTTCTATCCCTCTCTCCCTTTCTCTCTCTCTCTCTCATATATATATATATATATATATATATATATATATATATATATATATATATATATATATATAATATTATAATTAGAAGGGTTTAATAGACAATTCTTAATCCGTCATGGCAACTAAATCGATAATTTGGACGGGTGTAAATGAAAAAAAAATCCCTCTATATGTTTGGCCACTTCGGAAGTGTTCTTTATTAGATACGTCATTGTTTTCTTTTGTGTTAGACTATATAAAAATGTAACCTGGTGCTACCAGATAAAGCTGTCTGAAAATACTGGCTTCATGACCTAAAATTAACCAAACATTGATGTTATTGTTTTCCCTTTCTCTTTGTAAAACTCAATCATATTCTCCAAAGCAAAAAATAACAACGATTTTCCTTTACAAAACAGCCGAACCAAACACTATAAATTAATGTGTGAGGATAGAAAGAACTTCAAGCTCAAAACTATCTTACCAAAATGACCTGATTTGGCATTAAATTACCCGAAAGTTGTTGATATGCCGTAAAACGAAACAATCATCAAAATATGAATTTTTACAAGAAACATTTCAGTTACTAAAAGAACAGTTTACATTTATTACTTGTAAACAACTGTTTGTTACTTTGTAGTTTTATTGGTCCCCCGATTTATAAAATCGGGAGACCTATGTTTTGAGGCATTTCTGTCCGTCCGTCCGGATTTTTCTCCGCAACCATCTATTGAATTTCTCTGAAATTTTGCATGAAGTTGTAACCTTGGTCAGGTTAGAAAGTGACATTCTCCGATTTTTGAAAAAAATATGGTTAGCCCCCCCCCCCCCCCCAGGGGGTCAAAAGTCCCCGAAATGGCAAAAAAATGACATTTTTGCCCCATAACTTTTCATCCATCCATTCAATTTCTCTGAAACTTGGCCAAAATGTGGAGGCAATTGTTCCTAATAGAAAATAAGAATCGGTGACCTTGGGAAAAACTTGGTTCGCGCTCCCAGGGGGTCAAAACCCCCCAAAATGGCAAAAAATGACCCTTTTCTCCCATAACGTTTGATTGATCCATTCAAATTTTCTGAAACTTGGCAAAATGTAGATGCAATTGTTCTGAATATGAAATGAGCATCCTTGACCTCAGAAAAATTCTGGTTCGCGCCCCCAGGGGGTCCAAAAATGCTCCAAATTGTCCAAATTTATTGCATTTTACACTCGCCACATCGAGTCACATACAGAGGGGGACCACGCACGCGCGGCTTGTTATATTTGGTTAAAAATTAAATTATTTAAAAAAAAAATTTTTTATTAAATTATAAAAAAAACAGTTTGATTTTATTAGTAATAATTTTAATAATAAAACAAAAGTTTCAAAAGAAATCATTTGCAAATAATAAAAACCGAGCAAAGATTTAATGAGACATTTTGTTTATAGGGGGGGGGGCTAACACCGGTTGATATTTAATAAATAGAAGATTACATATCCAAGGCCAGGTAGCATTAATTACTCCTAACAGAACAGTTTTGCACCGTTTACGATTATTATAATCAATATAGGATATTAAACTTAATATCTAGAATCGTTATTTTAATTTAGATTTTAATGAAAATCGATAAAACTGAATGCAAAATGGTGCATTTGCAGTTTCAAATGATAGGTTGTGGCCATATTATTCCCCATAAAAACCTTTTAAATTATTCCAAACAAATAGAAATTTTGAGAAAATAAATTTATTTTAAATGCTTATTGTAAAAATGTGATAAAATTGGAATATATAAATTTTCACAAATTATTTTTATTCACTTTTTATTCTCTTACATAAAACTCATTCAAATTATCCGATTATGCCTAGCAGTTCTATTCCAAAATTCATAATAGTCGATTAATTTAAGAATTGCATACTGTACAAACAAATATATAAACATACTTAATGTTATGATATACATATATATACTTTTATTAATTTTGTGCGTACATAAAAGTAATCCATAGATACGTGTCTCTGGCCCACAGCTGTCATCAGCATGACTCACTTAGGTTCATTGGTACGAGGTACAGTAAATATTAGTAGATTGCTAGTAGTTTGTTGAGAACGGTCAGATACGGCTAAGTATGTAGTATTAGTATGCGCGGTGTTAGCGGGTCGAGAAGAAGTGTTCGTAATCAGGGGAGGAATAAGCTCGGCATTCTGGAATAAGAAGTGTTTATGTTATAGTACTATGCCTGTGTGGGTGTTTAAATGATTTTTCTATTTAAAAAAGTCCGTAGCTATATTTGTTTTTACGTTATGGCTCTAATAAACATTAAACAATATCGTTTTCTTTTGTCTTGCTTACGCACGAAAGTTTATTAGTTAAGAAATGGAGCTTTGGCCCAGAGAAGTTCTAGTATTTTAATACTCTGTATTTGCGATTTGTATCATTAACAATAATATATCTATCATTGCTACGATTATTTTATTTATAATTCATATTCTTATTTTTAGGTCTATAATTTCTTAGTTTCATTAGGTGTTATAATATTTGTTTTGTTCGTATTCACTAAATTGCTAGGTTTTTCGGTTTCTAATAATAAGATCTGATCGAATGTGTGTTTGGTAGCAGATAGTGTAGACATTCTATCTGATACTGTAAGAACTATTGACTATTTGATTTTCTGTTTGCGTAAAATAAAATGAGCGTATCTTTATGATTAAGGGCGTAATAATCAGCTAAAAACCTTGGTACTTTACATATGATAATTATTGATCTATATGTATTGTCCGACGCATCTTTTAGGTTAACGGATAAGTTAAGTTTTCGATCTCCCTATATCCATTGTTTTTTTTTAAATATTTGTTCTTTCTATATATAACACGATATACCATTCATACAGCTCAGGAAAATGCCTGGGCTGAGAAAAATCTATGCATACAGGTATTGCTAATTCATTCATGAATACACGTACATGGATATATTTTAATAGTTTTGCATAACATACATCAATGGGCATATTCATACTTATCCATGTCTCCTTCCCGAAGGAGTTTTTCATTAAACGAAGAAAAAAAACTTGGTTCGGTTATTATTCAAATGTTTAGTATTTTTTTAATACAAATAAATGATTTAAGAGTGCAAATTATTCAGAGACTCAAGTTTTTCTTGCTTATTTGTTGTAAACAGTTTTCTCAATTCCAAAGGTATCCTTTTAACTAGTAGTTGCTTCAGGTGATGTAGTTTTCTTTTGGGTTTGCTGTCTTATAGGATGTTCTTTCTGTTTGAATGCGTGTTTCTGGGTTGTTAATTTCTAGTTGTGATTCATGCGCACAGGAATCTATTTATATTAAGTTTCCCTGATTGTTATAGGGTCAATTTGCTCAGCATTGATATGTTTTACTTTATTGTGCGTGTCCATATGAGGGTTCGTCAGCGTTGTAGGTGTTCTTGTGCTAAAATGATCTTTAATTATTGCCGGTTGTAAAATCGTGTAAATATTTGGAGGTGTCTCATATTTTATAGTGGTTTGTTCTCTCCCATCTATGTTGATAATATATTGCTGGAATGGTTTTATTTCAACCACTATTTAAGTTTCGCACCATCTCCAGAAGTTATTTCCAATAAGGTTTTAGAGATAAACGTGGTTACCTATCGCAAGATGTTGTAGTTGTTTGGTGTGCTCTTCCCACTTTTCTGGTGTGCCTTTTTGCTCGACCTTTCCCACTGTTAATGGTAATTTATTGCAAGGTTAAGAGGAGTCAGTATCTTCCAAGTCATATGGAGATTTGATATTTGATGTGGCGTCCGAATAGTATCACTGCTTGTGATGGTTTCATTTGTCGATCAATACCATTTCTTTAAATCAGATTTGTCTTTTGGAATCCGTCTACATTTAGAAACCCTGTACGAATTGTTTCTAAATCCGTGCTTTTTCTGGAGAAACTTTCAGGATGATGTCACTTTTTATTTCCTTAAAAGTTTTCATTTTAGTTCTAGTTCAGTGCAGTAATGTTAGTCAGAATTGTATGTGTCTTAATTCGGTTGACTCTTGCATAAGAATGTGTGGAGGTCGTTGTATCTGTCATTGTATTTTAATCCGGATGTCCAATTGCACGTTTTGTGGCGTTTGCTGACTTGTTCATTTCCATTACAGGGCTGATGTAGGAAAACTCTCCAACGAATTCTTTATAAAATGAGTTTATATAATGAATTATATCCATCAAATATAACATGGGTTTGAATCGTTATATATATATATATATATATATATATATATATATATATGAGAAAGGAAGGATGAGAGTAATCCGACGTAATGGGAAATGAAAATCACGTCTACCCAATATTTCGATGTACTTGCATGACATTTTTCTTAAAATTATCATCCTGAGGAAGTCTTACAAATAAAGACGAAACGTTGATGAATATATAAAAAAAAATAATCTCTTGGCTTTTCCTTTCTCATTTCCTATATATATATATATATATATATATATATATATATATATATATATATAATGTCTACAGAGTAATATCCTAAACTAATGAACAGATCATTATGAATTTTAGAATATTTTTAGGCAACACAGTGAGTAACAAAGGCATGTTATGGGTGTGTAAACATACACATACATTTTTTACAACTATTATGATTTTTGGAATATATAGTTTTGAAAACCTGGTGAATAGCGTGAGCACATTATTTTGGTACAATTTACAATTGCGGGGGTGCGCCCACATAAATTCGCACCGTCCCTAAAATCTTTTTTTTAAGTTACATACAAGAAGTTAAATAGAAGAAAAAAAAGAATTATTCTGCGTCAAATATTGAGTTAAGACATTTTTGAAAGGATGGGTGCGCGCTCATGAGCGTCAATAATATCTATTTATTTGAAAAAATCATGTAACTGGTATTCTACTGGTATTCTGCATATAGACTTTTTAATATGGTACATACACGGAATATATGGTAGCATGATTTTATTTTTTTAAATATATATATATATATATATATATATATATATATATATTAGTTGCTATAAAAATATATATTTAGGTATACACTCTTAAAAATCCAGGTAATTGTTTAAGATTGTAAGCTCAATAAAGTATTGTTTCAAGCTTCAGAGCATATATACTTTTTAGTTATATTCCAATGTACAGAGGAAAATTATATCTATTACCCTGACTTTTATTCATTGATTTTCCTCAATTTCTTAATCTATATTTATTTTTACCATTTTTTAAATTGTTCATGTCTCATGTGCGTTTCACAGCTAAGTCAAAAATAATATATAGTCCTGATTTTAACATCGTTTATTATCAAACAAATTGATAATGTGAAAGTAAAGTTAGCCTGAAATGTCATCGAACGTAAACAGCAGGACCGCAGTCACAAATATATTTTAAATTGTGGTCTTACCATACCCTAACACCAAACAAATAAATGATCCAATTACAGATGTTATCACTTTTTTGACAAAAACAAATCTTTAAAGATTGTGGTTAATCAAATTAGTTTCCTGAATATTTATTTCATATTTGTTTTCTTCCCATAATTGTATAATTGCAAATGACTCAAAATAAACTTATTCGTTCTAGATATTTCTAGAACAGGAACCAAGGGACGTAATCCTTTATAAAGAAAACTGAGTTAAATTTGTATACAGAGATGTCATACTTAATTTCAAGTAATGTTTGCTCTTATTCGAACCCCTCTATAAACTAACTATATCTCCTTAATCCCAACCTACTCTAATTCTTTAGTAATTAATTAATCGAAGCGTTATTAGTGTTTTAATCGGCTACTATGTCAATTATTCCGAATTTGCAATCCCGTATTTTTTAAATTGTCTAGTTATAAAATGGTTTAGAGTTACTCAAAAACCACTGTGTCTTTTATTGAAGTTCTCTGCGGGATTAATGTTCGTTTTTGATCCATTAGATACATATAGTTCCCGGTGCTCTATTAATGTTATTTTCTTAATTTAATTTGAAAGGCCAAATGCCCCTTATAAAATATCTACTTCCACGAATAATATCTTAATTCTAACACAATACCTACATTATCGAGCTGACCCAACCCCCTCAGTTACCGTTACAAATAAAAATTAAAAAGTTTATCTGACAAAAAAATAATAAAAAGCATAAATAAATGATAAAATTCTGCTGACCCTATTATTTTCTGCGAACGTAGCATTCTTTATATAACAGCCATCTTGGGACGTTTCTTCTCTGTAAACAGAAAGAACGTTTGCGTTTTGATTAGGAGATAGTTTCTCCCGAAATATTAAAATAATTTCTACTATTGAAAATTCTATTAACATAAGTGAATGATTTACTTTAACAACGAAAAAGATTTACTGAAAATAAATAGGAAAGTTTTAGAAAAAAGATATCGAATATATTGTTTTCAATTATTTGTTTTTGTTCATATGTTCGTAAAGCGTTCCGGTATTTTCGCATTGTATACAGCCCTATTAAATACATAGATGATGTTATTCATAGGGAGAGTTTTGACTTTCAGGACATTACATCGTAACCGTTAAGTCACTCTGCAGATATAATTAGTTTAATTTAGTTGTATGCAAATACATTGCAAAATTTATCCTGTGTATAAATATCGAATCAATAAGCACATATTAAGGAGGCGGAAACATTTAAATATTTTACACTAAAAATATATACATTTTTACGTAGTATTATCTGTCAAAAGTAAGTAGAATTGTCTTTAGTTTGATATGTCTGTGCGGTGCAAGAGCTCTTATCACAGACACCTGTACGTACACTTGCGACGCACGGAAATAAAATACATCCGGTCGCTTAATAATATCGAACTTATAGCCGAACACTATATAGGCTTGGCTACATCAGTTCGTAGGCGTAATACTAAACACGGCGTATAAATTTTAGATGCATGGCGGTCACAAGATGTGATATGAATCGGTTTGAATTAGTATCGACAGAAACGGCTGCCAATGGAAGTTGGGAGATAACCTTTCGTCGAGTCACCTGCACTCTCTACCTGTCAACGTCACTCACTGACTCTACTCGTTCGAGGCAAACAAATAATACATATATGTTATAAGATATAAGTAAGAGTCGATGCATGAATAAATTCGATTAGTTATCTTGAATTAAACAGGCTGCAGCCGAAATGCCTCCTTATTTTCAACTATCAGATAAGTGTAGCTAACGAACTTAAGTATGTCCCAATAATGGTTTCATTTAGATAAGGTTGCTCCATCAACGGGGCTACGAATTAACCAACTGCAATCCTATGTAACCCCTTCCCGGAAACGAAGCCACCTCTAGGTTGTGATGCCTTAGGACAGGATCCTGGCGGCTGAGTCATTCATGAACTTCGTCTCTTGTTTCAGCTAGACGGGAGATTGGAGATGGCTGATCCGATCAATCACCTGGTCACGGCATGCCCTTACATCTATAAGTTCATCCTCAACCGCATTATTCAATTTCCCTTTTTATTTTTCCCAAATAAATACTAGAAGGCCGTGACTGAGGTTAACTCGTGTTGAGAACAAATATTACCAATGCCAAAGTGTCATGTATTAAAAGAAACACACCTGCAGGTCGTGAATGCACTTCAAAGAGTAATATGTTCTTGAAGTAAGATCTTCTTGGAGTAATGTCCGTACCCACTCTAAAATGTCCTTCTAAGAGTAATGTTGTGTGAGACTAGATCAAGGTATTCTAGGAATATAAAATAATTATCTTTCCTATAAAATTATATTTAACACCTTTTTCCGCATTAAATAGCCCATAGATGGTTGATATGCCGTAAAACAAACCAAACTATTTTCCTAAGAATTTTTGCAGATACCTTCATCAAGCAATATTGTTTAGACTGGTTAGCATCGTGCTTTTGCTGTAGAAATGTTTGTGAAAAATTGTGAAACTTTGATTGCAAAACGGAGAAGCTTTTGAGCTAATTACATGCTCAGTCGGAATGATGTAGTTTCAGATTTAAAATACATACTGCTATGTGTTGCAAATTTCAGAGCACCAAGTATAGTACTTTACAAAATGAGAAAACCTTGAAGCGTTCGAACTCCGATGTGAGACATTCTGTTAGTCTCCTACACGTTCATGCTTCTGCTTTGGGATTGACTGATCAAACAGTCAGAAGAATGCGTGTCTGACTTGTCATCTATAAAATTAATGACAAATGTGAAATTGAATGAGCTCAAATTGGGTGATAGATTGTACTGTTGTGACGTTATTCTTCGAAATGGTTCATTGTGTGATTAAAATCTTTAGAAACAGTCTCAAACAGTGTATAGCCTATATACGTCACGAATTAGAAGATGTAATTTTAAAAATTAAAAAAAAAACTGTAACCTTTTGTTTTAACAAAAATAACATTAATGTATCATGAATCTTGTTTACTTTTTCTTTTGTTAAGTTTTGTTTAAATGTAGATAATTATACTGCTACAGGTTATATTAAGTTTCATCATCTGGTATTGAGAAGAAAAATAATGGGACAATTGGAATCTGGGGAAAAGTTGGCAAAATAAAATATAACATTTGGTAAACAAGTTAAGAAAATAAGTCTTAAAATTATCGTCCGATAGTTGCTGGAATATGATGACGTCAGATCTTAAAAAAGCATGACTAAAAATATATAGGGCATGGACAGCACGGGTTCCGGGTAGAG
>OY744533.1:20595364-20597864 GCA_963556195.1 Sepiola atlantica | reverse complement strand
TATCACTCGAGCTGAAAACGCCAACCGTTCGTTTCTCACCTTAAGATTTCTAATATTTTGACGCCATTTTCTTTCGGTAGAAAGTTACCACCAGTAAATACTTTTTTCATTATATATTGCACACTTCTTGGAAACTGTGAACAACAACAATGATTACGCGCACTATATAAATAAATAAATATAAACATATATAATTTATGTATATATATAATTTATGTGTATATATATATAATTTATGTGTATGTATATATAAATAAGGAGAGGGGAGATAAAATACAGGATACATCATAAAAGTCGTTGCAACATAATGTCTGTAAAACTGAAAACAATCAAACACATGAAGAAACGCGGATTTTACCGGTTTTGTTGCGCTCAACAAAAGTCTTCAGATAAAGTAGAGACCTTCGTTAATCCGAACGATATCGATCACATCTATCGTGTTTCTTTCTTTAGTTTTTCATGAGTTTAATTTTTTTTTAAGTGTCTTTCATACTTGCATGTATGTATGTGTATATATATATATATATATATATATATATATATATATATATATATATATACTAGCGGGACCCGTGTAAATTACACGAAATTATGTTTTTAATACTAATTATCTTGTTCCTAACCTATACATGTTTAAAATATAAGATTTGGACTTGTATATTTATTTTTTTTAAATTAACAATACATGAAACAATTTACAAAACTTCTTTATATACAATATTTCTAGTGAAGGTAATATTTCGACGACTAAACCTTACTTTGTAAATTTTTTTCGATTAAATTAAATTTGGCTCCAATTCATGAATATTTATTTACTCCCTTCCAGGAGTTAGGCACAAGGCCAGTTTTATCTTACTCCCACTAGTAAGATGTGACCCAAGGTCGGGTCGGGAAAGTGGGGTTTGAAAATCCAGCGCTTGAGAAGGTGAGAACTCTGGCCATTTAAAATTGCCTGGGCAGCCCCGTTGGCATTCCCGAGTGGGAGCGCCCCAGGCAGTAAGCAATAAACTTACTCCTCCCCAAAGAGGGGAGCCGAACTCTGGGAGAGTGGACCTCCTAGAACTGCACATGACAGACCCATAGACTGGCGTAAATCAAGCCTCGAAGGCCAAGACAGTACCAGTCTATGGAGTTGAGTATCTATCGAACAGATACTACACTTTGATCTTAGTCAAAAGGCCAAGCCAATTCATGAGTAGCATACAATGATTCGGAAGGTCGTTGCTTTTAATGTAAGCATGACACACAAAATCACACACGCTATTGTATTAATATGTGTCTTCTCGGTCGTCCCCTCCCTACCTATCTTCCACTTTCCCTCGAAATGTAGAAAAAAAATCTATGAGGTTGGTTGGGATCGAACTATAAACCGGTCGGGCCAAAGTCAAAAACACTACGCCGCTAACCGTTTCGCCAAAAGGGAAATACTTGAAAATGGTTCGAAAATTAGGCGAGTTGAATGTTTTTCCAAATCTAGGTGCGGCACGCATGCGCAGAGCTTTTTGCCGGAAGCGTGACACACGAACACACACGCTATCGTATTAATATGTAGATATATCGTTTCATTTTACTTCAGTCGAAGTTCTCAGAAATCAAAGGTTCATTTCCTGGGTTAACACTGTATCTCTATATAAGATACATAGCTATTCGAATATTCCGTCAAAGTTCTGTTTACCTGTCAAATATTGGGTTAGTAAAGAGGTTAAGAGCATAAATTTTCCTATCCCTAATTGACCAGTTAATTATGTTATAGTATATCATATACCGGATTCCAGGACAAGAATTCATCTGGTTTGGTGGAGTATTCAGCAAAGTGCTGTTACTTGAGGTAACATTACTTGGAGAATGGGGATCTTATTTGGGCTTCGAATACTATGTTATTTGGAATATTTGGTCAGGGTTTACTTGCAAGGGTAAAGTATTATCATGTTTAATAGTCCTGAGACACCCTTGCACATAGAGACCGGAGACACTTGGGGATAGCGTCATGTAGGCAATGAAAACTCCCCAGTAGGTAATTCGTGTGTGTGTATGTGTGTACTTTAACAATGTGACTTCGTGAGCTTGGATGTTATTCTTTGAATCAGAAAAACATTAGTTTGCAAAAAATGAAGATAACATCCTACCTCAGTTACTGTTCTTTGTATCTCTCTCCCTTTTCTTCTATGTACATGACTCTCTTTTTGAGTGAAAATAATTACTTCTCGTGATTGCATTTCTTTTTGGTTATACTATTCCATTGTTTCATTACAGTTTGCTTTTAATAAACAAAAAGAGAGTAAGTGAAGTGAGTGTGATAACGCAAAGCAAGGACCGGAGTAAAACGACATGTTTTAATTAAACCAATCTCTAAATTGAGGAATATTTTAACATGTATTTTGTAGGGTTATCATTATATACGAGACATCCTTAGAGAAACAGCAGATGATTTAGTACTGATATATATATATATATATATATATATATTATTTAATATATTTATATATAATATTATACGAAG
>OY744533.1:20571874-20592664 GCA_963556195.1 Sepiola atlantica | reverse complement strand
TCTCTCTCTCTCTATATATATATATATATATATATATATATATATATATATATATAAAATGTACATCGAAAAAGAATTCTTTATACCTGCGGCGCCTTTGAAATACCTGACTAGTACACGGGTACATGATTACCACATCTCGGTCTGATTGACCCGTTGATTTTGTTAGGTCATTCATCTAGGAGAAAGAAAACTGACATAAAAATTGTACTACTGAATACTTACGTCTTGGCAGCAAACCTTCATGGGAGGGAGGCTTCCTGAGTCCTGATCGACGATCTTTATCGAGTCGGAGTCGCGAAAAAATGTCCGTATTGCAAACCTAAAATTGCCTCAAGAGAAGATGGGCTCTGCCTATCGCTCAGCCTTTGCACTACTTTGTGTATTAGCCAGGCACAGGGGTACCAGCGCAGATACACCTCAAATACACTCATTGCTTGGCCTATTTCTTGACTAGGACAATGAACGCTGTCTCTCTTTCTCTTTATCTGGGGAAAGTTATTTGATCATTTAGTCTCACATAACTAGTCTGGGTCGCTTTTGTTCCGAGATGTTGAGGTTACAGGTTAGCCAGCTTTTCTGGCCGCTGTTTCCGACTGGTAGTGCAGGAGCCCTAACTCTTAGGTAGCGCTAAAAGCAGCTGATCCATCAACAGTTGTATAATATCGTTGGTAGCTGTACGTACCATGTCGCACGTGGAAGAAGACGCTACAGTCACCCCCGGTGGGCTTTCACGAGGTCACAACCCCCATGGACTATGTCTCGATTAATTATCTAATTTTGTGAGCTTATTGGCACTAAACCAACACTCATTTTGCTCTTCCCACTCTTTCTAAAACCAAAATGCAAAGAAAAAGAAAAAGAAAAAACATAAACAAGACACCTACGAAAAAATATCTTCGCCTCAGCTCCTGAGGCTAGAATTCACAAATAGCCAGAAGCTTTGAATCAGCATCAATTGCATAGAAACTTTTCTCCTAATAAACTCCGCGCATATATTTGCACTAAGTGAAATCAACCTATAATCCTTAATCTTTTCACACCATTTTGACATGGCTGAATACCAGTCACTCTACCGTAAAAACTTTGCCAAACATTTACACGGTCTAGCAGTTAATGTTCGAAACATCCTTCCCCTGATTAGAGAACAAATGCTAGAATCAGATGATCCCGCCTACATGTGCTTTTGATAACCTTACAGCACAGAATTGGTTACTTATATTTCTTATACCGTTCTCCTTCGACCTAGGACTGTACCTTGCTAAATTATGTCCCTGAAAGCATACAAACAGGACTTTCACTTTACGCGAGTGCCCAAATACATTTTAAGGGGTTTCAATGTAAATCACCGTTACTGGCTTGGATTCTCCAACTATACAAACGCAGCTGGTAACTCCACGTATATTTTCTCCATAGCGCACTTTCTTCTCACAGAGTGTCATTTTTCTCGATCCGCCTGCCTGAACGTGTGGACCAGCAAGCCTCACCTCTCGACATCTTCGTGACCTCACTACCCGAGGATTGTGCGACAAATTACAATAGCCAGCTCGGCAACGCTGGTCACCTCATGGTAATGATTGATATCACCCAAAACCTCGTCCCAAAGCTTATGAGCCGTTGCTCAAAACGGTGTTATACTAGATGCGGGCTGATTTGGAATCCATCTAGGATAACATCAGAGACGCCGCTCTCCACAATTGTTCATCTTGAGCTGTGCAGCTGCTATTGATCAGAAGCATTCCGATCAATTCAACACAATAAGTCAGATACAAATAGACAGACACTTATAGGGTCGGGAAATCATTGTAAGACTGTAATAGATCAAGCAAAGAGAAGGTATTCAAAGATGACCACAAAATATATTTAGTCGCAAAACGTAGATACTCGTGATTTCTGGAAAATCTTTAAAAGTTTTGTAAACAATCGGCAATCAAAAATTTCCCCGCTATAAAACCATAATGATTTCATATGCACGGCAACTGATGAGGCTGGACTTATTTCCTAGCATTTTGCTTTAAACTCCACTTTTGACTTCGCAAACCACTCCCTCTCAAATTTCCCATTGCGGACTTAAATCACACTTGATGACTTGACCATAATTCTATCTCATGTCCGAGATATTATAAAAACCTTGACACCTAAAAAGAATGTGGGCCTGATCTTATACCGATAATAGTATAAAATAAATGATCTGTTTAACTCGCTCCTGTTCTCTCTAAACTTTACAACACAGGCCTTGCCGAATATTGCTTCTTAGATAGCTGGAAAATTGCTTCTGTGAGTCATGTCTTCATGAATTCTAGAGATAAAACTGACCCTCAGAATTATCGCACCATCAATCCACTCTTGGTCTATGCTAAAATATTTGAATCCTTAATCAATCTAGCGATCGTTTGCTACCTCGTTTAGACTAAACCTCGTTCTGCTCATCAGTATGGATTTAAGCAAGCAAGGTCTACAGCGAATTTCCTAACGCTCATATCTGAACGCATAACCATACACTGGACAAAGCAAGGGCGGTAGCGCTTAATATATCCAATGCCTTTAACAAGGTATTGCATATAATGATTCTCATACAAATTAATGAATATTGGATAAATATTTAATTTGATAAGATTCTTCTCTATCCAAACGAAAGATTCCGGTTGCTCTCGATGGACGTTCGTCCAAAACACATGGCACAGAAACCAGTGTACCCTAGGGATCGATCCTTGCATCTTTATTGTTCCTAATTTTCCTAAACGACCTCCTTAATCACATTGTGTCTGAGATGGGTGTACTTGCTGACGACACCACCCTCTACGCTTGCCATGTGGGTAAGATGGACGGGCACATATCCAAGGTAATAGCTCAATAGTTGGAAAGTGTCCTCCAGTCTGTAGTGGAATGGAGTCATAAATAGATGGTACCATTTACTGCTGTAAGACACAGTTTATTTCCTTCAATAATTACAAGAAACCTCTTCAACCATCGATTGGTATGGCAAATAACACCCTACCTGAGAGTCCAACGTTCAAACTCCTCAGCATAACATTCACAAGTAACATGAATTCGAACAACTACATTTAAGACATTGCAAAAACTGCTGCAATGAAAGTGGGCTCCCTCTACCGAACTAGAAAACTTCTCAACCCTGACATTATCCTATATCTCTACAAAGAAACCACCCGCCCATTCATGTAGTATTGTTGCCACGTCTGGACTGGTGAAAAATAACTAGTCTCACCGTCTAAGACAAGGTCCAAAAAAGAGTCGCTAATCTAATAGGTCACTCACTATCCACAAAGCTCCATCCCCTTGTATGGAGAGAACTAAGTTTAAATAATCAGAAATACTTTTAAAATAAATCGACTATCGTCAATATGCAATTATAACCTACATTCTCTTTCCTAGTAACAGCACACCGTCGTATACGCGCTCGGGCATTTGCTATCGTTCTGAATGGCAACTTCGACACTGGTTGATATGACGTCTTGTGTTGTCTGCTGTGGCGGAGACGACGAACCGATGTGATCTTTCTTTGTTAGCTAGACAAAACTGCATTCCACGCTGTGAGTTGTCTTCTAAGCGGTATAAGTCGCTACAGTTCGGGAACGCCTCAACTTGGAGAAAGTAGACATATGTAGAATAAAAAATATATAGATGAAATCAACAAACACTCCGTAGAATTCAAATGCATGATAAAGTTGTTGATTTGTGTATTTGTTAAATATTATAGTCTTCGTATTTAGAGTAGGTAGAGTTTTCTTAGTCGGCTAAAAATTGGGTAGTGCCTCTGCTTTCTGGATGTTGGGGCTTATTCGGTTTGCGACTTCAACTTTAGTTGACGGTCGAGGTGAAACAAAATTTTAATCCGAGCTTAAAAAAATGCATTCAGTGGGGACTATCTCTTCTCAGCCAAACCTACTATTTAAATAAGCATATACTACAGAATCATTGTCTTTTTTTTTCTAACTTATTGCTCCACGCATCACTTTATATACCCTGGCAGGGCCACTATGCGTCGCCCGGATATAGTTTTGCTGGCTACTTTAGTTTAACTTTCGGGGAGTCGCTAGCAACGTCAATCACTTAAGCCACGGTTTTTTTCGTTTAATCAAATTACCTCATGCACCCTGTTTTCTCGGTCGATATTTCTACAACCCATGACCTATCTCACCATAATTGACCTTTACTTCGGGTCATATCTGCAATTTCCGTTCTCGGCGTTCTTACTTAACCCGTAGACAAAACAAAAAGATTTTCTGGCTTGATTTTTGTTCAATTCGTGTAGGAATAATACTTTCACATGTTTTCTTCTTTCACTATGATAAAAATAACATCACGAGGAAGAAAATTAAGACAACATTATGATGACGATCGCGATATTGAAAGCGCTTGGAGCGATGATGCTCAAAAAACTACAAGAAACCAGAAAATCTGCCTGCCGTGTCGAGAAGAAAATGAAGAAGATAACAAAAAGAGAAAACACCGTAGTATTCAATGAAGCATGCATATATATATATATATATATATATATATATATATATATATATATATATATATATATATTATATTATATTATATTATTATCTTTATTTACACAGACATGTACCAAATCTGCGACACTGGCATGTCGATGTTATCGATCAACAGTTATTATAAACTGAGATCTCATCAGGCAGAGTTAGAATTCAATCTAAACCTTAGATCATATTTGGAAAGAATGAAACGGGGAAAATAGTATCTAAGGTTAAGATCGGATTCTAACTCTGTCTGATAAGATATAAGTTTATAATTACTGTTGATCGATAACATCGACATGCCAGTGTCGCAGATTTTGTACATGTCTGTGTAAATAAAAATAATCATACATAAAAGCTCTATTTGATATTGAGCACTTTTTATAACTCCGATTAAAATTCTTTGGATTACTACCCTGTGAATGTTTTACCTAGATTATATATATATATATATATATATATATATATATATATATATATATATATATATATATACTGGGGAAAATAGATGATTTTATGGGTTATGTTTGGCTGCGAGTTCATGGGTGAATAATCTTATATATAAAGCAAAAAAAAATTTTTTTCTGATCAGAGATCTGAGCACTGACTACTAATTTAAATTAATATTTCAAACTTAAGCGTCTCCGACCGCCGGACAGAGGTTTATTTAAGCGCTACGTTGACGCATCGATTTTAAGTTAAACCAAAGAAAATATGTCAAACTCATACAATAAAGACAAACATACCATCGATTAGTGTTAAGAATCGAATCATGTAAGATAGCATGCCTCCTTTCAATTTGGGCGATTCGAGATGGAAATGCTGTTGCAAAACGTTGTGTGACCGAACGACCGACGGATATAAAAATGCAAGTAGATATGACCACAAAAACGTAATGCCGACAGAATCTGATGTCGCGGTGTCTTCAATTGATAGCGATTCTTTTGAAATGGTAAATGATTCCAGTCGCTGTTTCCTGAGGAAGTGTGGAAGGTAATTGGCTGTACTTTCATCTGGAAAACAATTAAAGAACAACCAATAAAATGAAAGTCGATATAATTGGATAGGAATTTTTTTATATTTGTTTTTTGACTTTTTAAAATATATTCGGCTTATTGAGTCACATCCAGTAAGTATAGTTAATGCATACATGAGAATACCTCTATATTAGCATACAGATAACAAATACACACACACATATATATATATACATATATACATATATACATATATATATATATACATATATACATATATATATATACATATATATATATATACATATATACATATATATATATATATATACATATATATATATATACATATATACATATATATATATATACATATATATATATATATATATATATATAGAGAGAGAGAGAGAGAGAGAGAAAGTTTGTATACGTTTTCAGATTACACTGGCAATGCCAAGTCTCAACCTATCGGTTTCTTCAGATTTAACGTTGCTCAGGGGAAAACAAAAGGTTGAAATGTCAAACCAATATATTGGCAAAGCCGAAGAAAAACTTATAAATATAGTTGCTTTACAAATAGAAGATATTTCCCAACTTTACCGAGTATCAGTCTATTATATATATATATATATATTGGCCTTTTGACCAAGATAAACGTGTAGTATCTGTTCCGATGGATACTGCACCCCTTAGACCGGTATCGTCTTAGCCTTCGGGTCTTGATTCCGCCGGTGTCTGGGTTTGTCCTGTGCATTTCTAGGAGGTCCACCCTCCCATGGTTTGCCTCCACATTTTGGGGTGGAGTAAGTTCATCGCTTACTGCCTGAGGCGCCCCTAGCGGGGAATGCCGACGGGACTGCCCAGGAAATATTTAGAGGTCTAATATATATATATATATATATATATATATATATATATATATATATATATATATTATATATAGTCATCCACATACAGACTGTTTCGCTGTTTCACAGCTCATCAGTGCGACTAGACCAGTTAGTGCCTTAAGCCGGGATTTAAACGCAACCGTCAAGTGGCTAACCCCTACGCTATTATGCGACACTGACTGAGTGTAAAAAATATCTCACTGTATGTAAACATTGCAAATGCCGGGAGCTCGAATTAGTTTTACATAATGAGTTATGTCTTAAAGCTAAATGGCAGTTGGCGATACCCTTACAAAATAAGCTCTACCCGGGTAGAGCTTCATATAGTCATCCACATACAGACTGTTTCGCTGTTTCACAGCTCATCAGTGCGGCTAGACCAGTTAGTGTCTCAAGAACACATATGAATAAATGCGAAAGTTTTTTTTTTAATTTATTTATAACTCTTATATTATAATCAAAACGGGTTACTGCTATTTAAATCAAGAATACAACATAAAAGCTTGATAGTCTGTATATATAGTGGAGATAAAAGAGTTAAAAAGAATAATTTGACTGCCTAATTAGCATAACTATTTTAAACCGTTCATAATTAATTAATGTTTAGTATTATTTTGGAATTGTATTCTCTTTTTGGCTATCTATATACAATAGTTTCGTCTATATTAACAATAATTACTTAAAGTTATTTAATAAATAAATCAGAAAAATAACTTTAAAAACTTTAAGTTTTAACTCCATACGCTCACCGACGACCTTATCGAAGGTCGTGCAAGCGAGAAAAGAAAGGCGGAGTGGGAAAGAGAGTGTGTGGTTGTCTTGGCTTGCTACAAGCGAGGCAGAGGCGGGAAGAGAAAGTGTGAGGGGGAGCGGTCGTTGTCTGCTCACTCTTTCTGTCTCCTTTATTTCGCCATCTTTCTGCAGTGTTTACCTTTTTTAACTCGATAGAAAGAAGAAAAGAAAAAAAACAATTATTTTATCATTTTAAGTGGGAAAAATATTCGTATATAAATTCATTTTTTTCGGGTCAGTTTTAGAACAATTAACTAAATTCTTTTTCGTTATGGGAGTTAAATCTGCTGCATTTTTTTTGGGGGGGGGAAGTGGAACGCTACTTTACATGTGGTTTTATGACCCGTCCACTCTGACTTAGGATCAGTAGTAAAAATGTTCAGTTCTTAATACTATGGCTCGGAAATGTGGGAACAATTTATGTTTAATCTATATACAATTGATCACTCACTTTAAATTCTAAAATATTTGTTTAACTTTCTTTCTGTTTCCCATGGTGAAAACACATAACCCTTAAAAAGCAGAATGTCTTTTTCGGGGGGTGAGGTAGGAATGGAGGGTGTTAATCTACAAATTTACCCATATTTTTTTTAATTTTATACTTTTTTTACTAGGCCCCTTTTTATATTAATTTAAAGCAATTGATTTCAGTTGTTTACTTTGCGGTGAAAATTAAATAAATAACTTTAAAATAATCTAACTAATTAAATATCTTATTTGTATGGAAAAAAAGATTGAAAATTTGGATAGAATTGTAAATGAACACCCCCTGCCCACGCCACCCTTGATAAAATGAGATTCTACTTTTTAGGTGAGTACGTGTGAATACCCTGAAAGACCTGTCCGAAAGATAAACAATAAAAATATTTTAGAATTTAGAAATTAGTATATGAATTTAATGTAAAATAATCCTCTATGTTCATGTTATTCTAGGGGTTTATGGCAGTTTACCATTTTTTACCATTGAAGATGAATTCTGTGCGTCATTTATTTTCTAGAGAGGGATGGACCTTTTTGTGGCGATTTCGTGTTTTATGACTTGCCAGTCAAACTTAGGGTTAGTGTTCAAAACACATTAACTGCCCTAACAATCTAGAATGACACTAAATAGAATCTCATTTTTAAGGGTGTATAATTTAGCTGAAGATGCAACTCTACAAATTTACCAAGTTTTATTAAAATTATGGATTTTTTTTTAAATAAACGCCCCCTCCTTCCAATTAATTGCTGCCCGGAGGGCGGGTAAGTTTTGCTAGTATATATATATATATATATATATATATATATATATATATATATATATATATATATATATATATATATACATATGTGCGTGTGTGTGTGTGTGAAAAATGACAAATGGAAAAAAGGTTTAAGTGCAGATGAAAAACAAAAACAAGAGATTTGACCAGTTTCGTTCGTGTTGGCGAACGTCTTCAGAAAAGTTTCTGAAGACGTTCGCCAACACGAATAGAACCGGTCAAATGTCTTGTTTTTGTTTTTCTCCTGCACTTTAACCGGTTTTCCGTTTGTCATTTTTCACACATTTTGTCCACCACGGCATTTCATTTTCATGAATTATCGTGTACATTACCCTATATATATATATATATATATATATATATATATATATATATATATATATATATATATATATATATTTATATATTAGGTTACTCATTCGGTTATTTTTCTCGAAAATAGAATAACATAGATGGCATGGGATCAGTTGTTTAATTAGCCTGCTTTAAATGTAACAGTTGGATTAATTAGGTAGTTTTTAATAGAACTATCTAATTTATTTAGACTCGTTCGGGTAAGCTCGAACGAGAATTGAGCGGAATCAAATATCGAAAAGGGGGGGGGGTAAGGGAATACATCATATATTAGTGGTAAGAACTGTGAGTACCGGCTGATACCGTCAGACGTGTCACCATAAGATCGGTCGATTGTAAGAAAAAATCTTTGTAATATTAACGTGCGTAGCTAAACGGTTTCAAAGAGGCGGCCTTACACGTCTAAAAGCTAAATCGAGGTTGCCGTATCAGCAAATATGATGCGGAATACAAAATCGGCGGTAAAAACAGTTCATCCCTGAAGACCACCTTTGATGGATCTAAAAAAATGTATGTTACGATATATATATATATATATATATATATATATAATATGTAAGTCAGGTCCATATTATATTCCAAAACCATGTTTTTTATGTGATTATATTTATTTTTATATTTTCACATGTTCAAAAACGTAACATTTCTTTGAGATATATTTTTTAGGGTCCGTCTTATTTGTCTTGTACCAAAAAAACATTTTTGTGTCAATATCGTATATTATATTTGCTCTGTTGTCACTAATTGACTATCATCGAGCTGAATCTTTTAAGGAGACTGCAAAGTAAAAGGGCACTGATAGTATATGCTAATACATCTATTGTAATTAACAATTATATATATATATATATATATATATATTTATGCGTGTGTGTGTGTGTGTATAATTATTTATAAATAATATTTTTACAGGTAAGAAATGTTTCATCCCAAACCTGCAATCATCAGTAATTGTATCAATATATATATATATATATATATATATATATATATATATATATATACTATTTATTTAGCTGTTTATGTTTTACGGCGATGCATCTCCCATATGCATAAGGGAATTATTTACATTACACTTTGTCTACATCTATATTTTAGGAACGTATATATATATATATATATATATATATATATATATATATATATATATATATATTAATTTAAAAAATGTAGTACCCACGTACACGTGTTTCGCCGTTACTGCGGCTCATTAGAGATTCGAACCCACTACCAGAAATGCTGCAGTCGGGTGCTTTACCGTTAATCTACGGAAATGTCGCCTTAAACACAAGATGTTTTTTTATCGCTTTTTAAATGTTTACTAGCTATGTAAGTAACTTCTTTCGAAATTAGAAAAGAAGGAAGATGTAGTTCTTCATATTTTATTCATCATTCATAAAGATGATGGATAAAGATTACGGCAGCAATCTTCCTAAGAAAATAATACAAATAGGAAACACAGTACTCATTCATGTATCAATACTCATACATAGACATATAACAACAGTGTTTTACTCTAACATATATCAATGCACTTTGTGATTACTAGTTATCAGTGTATAACTATATATATATATATATATATATATATGTATATATATATATATATATATATATATATATATATATAAAATATATATAATGTACGTGTATATAGAAAATTACAATGGAAAATTAGACAAACCATTTTGCATATAAAAGAGAAAATTACATCAATTACACTATCTTTGACTATTCTGATATCTATTAATTATTTCAATGGATGCCCTTCCTGATAACCACATGATGCTAATCAATCCAGTGCACATCTTGCAGCCACACGCCTAAAATGTGAAGATTAAAGAATAAAAAGATAATGTGTCGGGTGCAAATGAAGATTGGATACCCAATTCAATTCCGGGCAACGCCAGGTTTCCGTCTAATATTTTATAAATCAGCGCACTCTTGTTTATCCGTGTAATCAAATCAGGTAGACTGAATTGTATGGACATTTGTCTGAGATACTTTCTACTTTTGCTCATTAACAAGTGCAGAAAAGAAATTTGACATTTTTGAACTGGTATAATAAAAATATAAATTGCACCAGGGGAGGTAATTAAACTTGTCTTAAAAGCCAGACGTTACTTTTTTTATACCGTTCTGCAATCACGATTGCCGCCGTGCTTTTATGAAGAAAACATATTTTTATCAAATTTGGTCTGGGAAGTGCTGGGTTTTTTTAAATGGATACAATTTTGTTTTTTACACTAGTAGTTCTATTTTTAATTTCTATTTTTCAAATTGAGTGTTTGGTGCTTGTTGAAACAAATACATTTCCATTTTTCTTCCTATTGATAGTTGTTTTTGTAATTGTTGGGCTTTAACGGCATATCGAGACATTAGATCATTTAATGTCGAAAACCGTACATATTTTTTGTTTACGATTGATTTTGAGATTAATTTGTTTTGTGGGCGTGTATTCTCTAAAACCAATGATCTACAAACGATAGCTTCTATTTAATCTATAGATCACAAAACTCCCAAATTAGGGACTCACCACTGGCTGTAATTTTGCGTCATACACCATATGATTTGGGCGTGTTGGAGCTGGTTATTAATTTAAGAAATATAAATGGCAGTAAAATGATAGAAAGAACTGAGAAATATAGATTTCGAGTTGTGTGGTAGACTCGAACACTTTGCACAAGTTTGTCTGGGATAGTTTAGGCTCGTGTCCAAGATAAATTGATGGTGCATATGTATCATGTCCTGAAACTCCGGATCAGAGTGGCACTAGGAGTAAGAATAACTAAGGGATTTCTCCACACTACTCAAAACTGTCCCAATTAAGTGGGTACTATTGCTTGTAACCAGAGTCGTATGTTTTCTTTGTAGAAGTACTATAATAAAACTCTGCGAGAATTCCATGATTGCTGCATCAATTGGTATAATGTTCTGTTAATAGTAACATTACTTTTTAATAAAACAAAATGTCTGTCAGAACAAATCCATTAAAGAAAAGAAATGACTTCTTTTTCCGAAAAAAATATTCTTCAAATCTTTAAAACGAATAGCACTTCTTGAAATGTATTTATTTAAAATGATCCTGTTTCAGTCAACGGGAATACATGTAATTTTGGAATAATTTATTTAAAAACGTATAATGTTAGATTTTCTTTACATGAGGGAATCATAATAATCGCCAATTACTACTTTCCTGAAAGGAAGATCTCATTTTTAATGTGTGAAAGGTTATAACGTACTTAGAAAAAGTAAACGTTATAACCTATTATTATTATTATTATTATTATTATTATTATTATTATTATTATTATTATTATTATTATTATTATTATTATTATTTACTCACTAGGAGTTATCACACTGGTCATCGTCAGTGATCGCCCACTGCCAACAACCTGTGGTATTCCCTGGAGTCTGAGTGACAACAAGTCTCCTCAGACTTCCAGTATGCTCCACCTCTTTTCGTTCATCACCGCTGATGACCTTGCGGTATCGCAACAGCCACCTACCACCGATTTCTCGCTGATAAGGGCCATTGGTCTCCTCTGGGGCCCGAGTGGCAACAAGCCTCCCCAAGGTCCCAGAGCTGTCCGCGCTCTTCCAGTGGAGGTCTGGTTTGCGCTTTCCCTCCTCGACCCTCTGTCCATAATTTTCGTGGCGTCAGCCTATGCTTGCGCCTCTCTCGTGCGGTTGTATTTTCCCCGGTTCTGTTGTCTTGTGCTTCCATGTGTTTGTTCCAATTCGTTGCTTATATGGGTATTATTATTATTATTATTATTATTATTATTATTATTATTATTATTATTATTATATAGGTAACATGATGATATTATCTTCTCAAAGGTATTGATTTGCTTCATGCACCATACCTATAAAACCAGACACGCCACATGGAGGCAAGATTTGACTGGCATGCGTAAACGAAAGCTAACAGTCAATTGACGATGGTCAGATTCCCATAACTATTCATTGTGGTTTTATCCGCATTCTCTGTTTAAATGTATTTGTATAAACTGACTAAGATGTTCGGTGCATATTGTAATCCTATATCATGAATGGAGAAAAATTGAATAGTGTATCGAAGTCACACTAATCACACATTGTGATCATCTAAAAATACATGAAAGAAGCTGTCCGCCAAGGCAGAAAGCCTTCAGCCTGCAGTCTCGAAGATAAGAATCCTTTTATCTCACTGTTAAACTGTGGTTCTACAGACAACAGTTTTGAGAATAATGTCGGCTCAACAAAATATGTGCTAGTAACAGTTAGCAATTGTGTTGTTTTATCGATCGATTTTTCTTTCTTTCCTTTCTTACATCATCAACATAATCCTTCTGGTGCAATGCCTTGCTAATAAGCATTAATAATTTTCTTCTTTAAACTAAGTTCTTTAATTGTGCATTTGTTCAGTTTATGAAGTGTACTGTGTATGTTATTGAACATACTCCCTAGTCCTAAATGTTAATCCGTTTTAAGTTGCTGCGATATTTAGTTACAGGAAGATATTTTGTTTTCCTGAAATTTAACCTTTTTATAATCTTTCTTCTCTGATTATTTGATAATGTCCTTTTGTAAAGAGGCCTAAGTATTTGTAGTTCTGGAGTTCGTTCAGTGCACAATTGGGGAGTTATTTTTTATTTTAAGGTGCATCGTGTGTAGTGTACCTTGACCAAGAGCGGAAATCTCGAGTCGTGAAGGTCAAAGCTTGCCAGTCTGTGAAGGGGGAGCATCGGTAAATACTAAAGCGATTTGTTCCGACGGTTCAAGTAATCTTTTTTTTCTGTCTATATTTTAATAACTGAACTGTCAATTATTTTATTTTACAACGACGCTGGTCTGTGCAACTTTGTATCGACGAAATATAACAACAATATCAGAGGCGATGTAACAGTTGTATACCTTTCATTGTCCCGAGGGTTCCCTTTCTATCATAAGAATTGCGTGTTTGACTCTAAATAATTTACGTGACTAGAAATAATAATTACGGCCAAATGTATTTTCAGACTATTGTTGATAGAATAATCTGAAAAAAAAATCCTTTTCCTATTACAGTCGCGTAAATTGAACGAAACAAACAATAAGAGAAGAAAGACCAGCATGTCTGTTTATATTTAATTGTTAACTTATTTCTGAGAGGGGAGCGATAAATGTTGATAACAGAATTTATTAAGAAGTGAAAGAAAACTCTTTAAAAAATTACAATTTAAACAAATTATTGCTCGGCTGAGTGAATTGTATTATAGTGAAATAACATATACTACACTAACCCTGTGACTACCTCCCCGAAAAATAGGAGATAATACCTAGGAGCACGGTCTTATTATACCAGAACCGATACTACACTACCCAGCTAAAATCAAAGACGATCAAATAAAGGAGATAATACCTGGGAGGATTACTCCCCACACCTTTTAACACGGATGGGGGTAAATCCTAGGAGGACGCTATTACGACAACAGAACCGATACTATACTATCTACTACATTAAAATATATTCCGATTAAATCGAGTTTTTGTTTTCTTCATTCATTTAAAAATGTCTAAACAATGCTGTTAATGGTTATCTGGCCTTTTGTCTAAAATCAAAGGGTAGTATATGTTCTCAAAATCTTATCAACATTTGACTTTTTATCAATGCAAGAATTAACTCCTAGAAAATTAAATTCTAAAACTGGTTTAACACGTTACCCTTGTAATTATAAAATCGTTTTTATTAATTTCATTTAAATTGCGTATATAGACGAAAATTGTTCAATACAAATTAAGGATGCATGTTAGAATAATTAGGAACTAAAAAATATGCAAATCAGCAAAATCGATATTTGTTGGGAGGAGTGTGGAGATTAG
This sequence comes from Sepiola atlantica, assembly GCA_963556195.1. Classification (NCBI taxonomy): domain Eukaryota; kingdom Metazoa; phylum Mollusca; class Cephalopoda; order Sepiida; family Sepiolidae; genus Sepiola; species Sepiola atlantica. The sequence continues at coordinate 20,578,034 of OY744533.1, read as the reverse complement.
TATTTATACGGTATTTGACAATATTCACGTATCGTTAGAATCAAATAAATCTAACCGCTTTTGATGTTAATATGGTTAGGATGAACGAAAAATAACTTTTGTATGTATTAATTTAGATACAACTTTTTTTTTAATCAGTGCACGCGCATGAACGTCAATGATATATAAGTGTTTGGTAAAATCTTAAACTATTAAAATTGTCATTATTAATTATGGAATATGTACTTTAGGCAACAGGGCATGAACGTGTGCACATTATTATTTCTAATATACCATCCAGCAGAGTGCAAATAAAAAAAGAACACATTAAAATTTAAAACTAATGCTATATCTATTGCTTACACTTGTTTTTGACGGGTATTTTACTAGTAATATAGGTATGTGTATATATGTATATATATATATATATATATATATATATATATATATATATATATCTTTGTGCAGTATAATCTCTTAAACTAATGGCGGCTTGTCAGCGGGGCAGGCATTTCCAACCTCTTGCAGAGGGGTAACTTACCTCCAACGAAAACGGGCCCACCTGTAGGGCAGGAATAGCGACTCGTAATACCTTATTACTAGATCTTGGTGATTGAGCCATTCTTCGATTTCGGCTCTTATTTTGGCTAGACGGGAGGTCATAGAGGCCCGATCCGATCAATCGACTGGTCATGCTATGCCTACTATCGATACGTTCTTCCCCAACAGCATTATTCATTCTGATTCTGCAAAATAATCAAAACCTCACTTTTTAAAAATGGCCGCCATAATAGATACTAAAAGGCGCTTCTTCAGAGTAAATCGTGTTGAAAACAAAGAAGATTACCAATGGCAAGAATAATTTTTTTAAAGAGTAATGTTTTATTGGAATTTTGTGTTAAAAGTTTTCTTTCTAAGAGTGATGTTTTCTGGGAGAATTTTTTTTTATTAGATAAATATTTCCTCATATAATTGTTTCAATTCTGACTGGAATTATCTTTTCAGAACTGTGTATTTTGAAAGCAGTGTATTATAAGAACATTAATAATTACCCAACCTATATATTTGACAATGTATTTGCTATTAAATAACCTATAGAGGGTAGATATACCGTAAATCAAACTAAACAAAACGAAACCTAACTAATGATAGTGTCATAATGAATTTTCAAATATATATATACATGGCAATACGGTGAATAACATGTCCACATTATTGTTGAGTATTTTTTCCATTTAGATAGTGCATACATAACGCGAATTATGTGTATATGCTTTTATACTCACATTACTATATATATATATATATATATATATATATATATATGTATAGTAATGTGAGTATAAAAGCATATATATATATATATATATATATATATATTCTGAAACACAAGCACACGGAGTTGTGTTGGTTCACACTTGACAATAATTTTAAAAAATACTTTATTGAACTTTATAGAAATTAAAATAAGAAGATGAATCTCAGTAAGGAATTAAGGGCTGGGAGCCGGAGTCCACAGGTTTCCTCAATGATTCTGCGGAAACACCAAGTGTATAATCAGACGTTTAAACACTATACATTTACCGACATTATTTACTTACATTCGCTCCAACCCAAATAATCTATATCGAGTATATTTTTCGATCGGCCTCACTCCCAAAATGGAACACTCTAAAATATAAAAGATAAGAATAAAATGTAATATCATGTCGTGTGCTTCGAGCAGGAAAGCATACGGTTCCTCATATAATCCCGGTGAACGTTCTAGTATGAAAATAAATGCATTGAATCTCAAAGCGCCATTCTTCAAATGGAAAATGGTTTTGTATTCAGGAAGCTATTCATAGTTTATTAACATTGGAAAATCATGTATGTTTTTATTAATATTCATATTTCCTGACAGGATGAGTATTTATTCTTTGTGTTCTTTTGAAACGGACGTCAATCTATTTGCCTTTACGTAACAATTTAATTATTTATAAGCGAAATGAAGATTCTCTGTATACAACTGTCAGTTAAAATGGTGCCAGAATGTCACGTTCCGAGGAAAAGGTAAATAGACGGTTGCACACTTGTCGGTGAACGAACGATGAAAATAACCTTTTTATAGGGACGCCATTCATCGCACATCGCAAATATCAGATCATGTATTTGTTAATACTTCAAATGAAGTTTAGTTAATAGGGAATTATTTGATAATTGCATAACTTTTAAAAGAAAATTAATACGAGCTTTGTTGATTCGGGCAAGGACCGATCACTTGCGTGTGTGTTTTCATTTGAGGACATTGACGTTTTGTGCGTTTTTTATTTCACCGCAAAGGGATAATTTTACTCAATATACATTCTCTTTAAACAATGTTGGCCGGTTGGACTCTTGAGAAGTTTGATTATCTTGTTTTTATAAACAACATAAAAAGTAATGTTAAATAAATATATATATATATATATATATATATACATATATTTCGGAACTATTGAGATAAGAATTGCGAATCTATTTTTTTCAAATATTTCGTATAATAGTGAAGCGCGTGTTGGAGCTCCTTCTCCATCACGAGCGCCGCGTGCTTAATATATATCATATTGTGGACAACATGATATTAGGATAATAAAAAGAACCAACAATCATAAAGAAAAAGTTTTATTTACACACACATTCATATGAGAGAGTTTTAATTACCTACTAGACATCACCCTCGAGTGTATTCGGTCTCTCTGTACAAGGGTTTGTCAGGACAACCTAACACGAAGATACTTTACCCTTCTTTGCCCTGATCAAATATTCAAAATTACATAGTATTCAAAGCCCAAATAAGTTCCTCTCGACACGGTTATACACTGTCTTATACGAGGAATGCTGCACTTTCTCCAAGTAACTGTACCTCAAATAATAGCACTTAGCTGGATACTCTACCAGACTAAATGAATTCTATTCTTAGAATCCGGTAGGAAAAAGAGACAAGAAGAAATATATACTATAACATAGTTAACTGGTCAATTGGGGAGAAAATATTCAATGTTCTTAATGTTCTTACCTCTTTACTAACTCGACGTTTTCGAGGTAAAGGATAACTTTAATGCAACACTTGGATATCTGTGTATCTCATATATAGATCAAGTGTTAGCTACATGAAGGGGTTCTTAGTGATTAGTTTATTTACATTATTATCATTACTAGTTTTTGAGTGGTGTTGGTACAGTACTTGTGTATTCCAATTCCCATGTTAACATAGCTTCTATCGCTTTATTTCGTAAACGAAGAAAAATATTTTAACTTTCGTAAAAAACAGCAATACTTGGTATAGGGTGGGCCAAAATAAGGGTCCTATCTTTAAATTTGAATAACTTGAATTTGAATAACTTCCACAAAATAAAAGTTAAACTCACCAAACTTTATGTGTGTGTAGACTGACCCTTCCGAGTTTTTTTGAAATAAACAAAACAAATTTTAGCCGAAAAACACTTCTTAAAACTTACAAAAACTAAAGTACTGTTTTTTACACTGTTTTGAGTTTTTTAAGCAAAAATAATGTTTTCTAAATGAGGGTACGTTCCTTAGGGCTAATACGGCTCATGCTTGCTTCGGAAGGGGTCCTTTACTTATTCTAAAAAAAATTAAAAAATCAATAAATAAAAAAGTTATGAATTTTAAAAAATAGGACCCTTATTTTTGCCCACCCTGTATTAACATGGGAGAGTAAGTAACTACGATGGATTGATTTATGTGTTGTTTTCTTTGGCAAAAACATTAAAAAACTGTTTTAAGCAAACAAAAATTCAGTTTTACTTAATGCTGAAGACACTTTATGTCTATATTTTGCGGATTATCACAAAGGTCACTTTTCACAAGGACACATATGTATGCAATGTTTATGTATGTTATGTTATGCTTAATGTTTTAATACATAAAACAGGGATATAGTTAAAGGAACTCTTGAGACTTACGGGAGATTCGAATTCTCGTATTGACATTGCAAAAACTAATGCTTCAGTAATGTGTACTATACATATTCTTTTTCTGCTAATTAATCATATGTTTCTATTTTTGTACGGACGGACAAACTCACACATCACCATTATTTTAGTTGTTGTTGCTCATCAGCAACATCCACATCAACATCATGAACAACATCATCATGAACATCATCATAATCATCATCAACATCAACATCATCATTAATAACAACTTGTGGGATCCGTGTAAATTACACGAAATGATGTTTTCAATACTAATTATCTTGTTCCTAACCTATAAAAGCGGTTTCGTGTCCGTCCGTCAGTCAGACTTTTTTCTCGATTTGATCGAGACGACTAAACCTTACTTTGTAAATGCTTTAGATTAAATTAAATGTTGCTCCAATTCATGAGTAGCATACAAAGATTCGGAAGGTCGTTGCTTTTTATGTAAGCGTGACACACAAAATAACACACACGCTATCGTATTAATGTGTCTTCCCGGCCGTACCCTCCCTACCTCCCCCTTCGATGTAGAAAAAAAAATCTTAGAGGTTGGGTGGGATCGAACTATAAACCAGTCGGGCCGACGTCAAAACCCAACGAAAAAATCCTACGCCGTTAACCGTTGCGCCAAAAGAAAATGCGTGAAATGCGCAGCGCTTTTGCTGTTATGGGGGCACACAAACACATACGCTACTGTATTAATATATAGACTAGCGAAAATAGACTCCATAACGGTCGTCTATTTTTGCTAGGCCGCCGCGTTCTTAGGCGGTGAGACAAAAAGAAAAAGAAAAAAAATTGTCTCCGAATACTTTTTGTTTAAAAAGGAAAAAAAAAAGTTTTTTTCCCCGCCAAAAAAAAATTGGGGCAGGGGTGAAATTCTTAAAAAAAAAAAATATCGCTGCATTAAACATTTCCAATATTAATACCATATTAATATACAGATCAAATTTTGTAAAATCTTTCATTACCTTTTTAATTATGTTTACGATTATTTCTGTCTTTATCCAATTCCAACTTAAACTAATGTCGATTGCTAACATTAAGCTGATCTGTCTGTGCATTCTTTCTACAATTATAATACTCTATTAGCAAAATATATTTTATTCGTTACTATATTTACGTTCTGGAATCTGCTTTGACAATAAATTTCTAGATTGAAGAAACATTGTGAAAATTAAATATCGTCATGATACAATGACAGTAAACATAACACCAACTTCCATTCAATAAAACACAGTCCGATTAAGACAAACATATTCACAGTTAATACTTAGTAGTAACACAACACCACCTATTTCACATATAGACGAAAGACTAGTTATTAAACAATTCCTATAAATGGGAATGGCATATGGTCCTTTTCGAACAATACATATTATTTATCTCATTCGCTCAAAAACTATTCTTGAAATTGCCTTGGTCATAACATCCGCTACCAGCTGATCTGATAATGTCCCCATTCTAAATACAAGAATCGAAATGAATTCCAATGTGCATCGTGTGTTCATGAAACTAAGGGTTTCAATTGTTCCCAGGTTGTCTTCAAATAGGACTGAAAGCGATTTCTATTAGAAACAGTTATAGGTAGTAATTGACGAAGTCATACGCATTCTATCAGCCGCTCCACTCGGTAATATGCATTCAGCTTCAGTAGACAACTTTGCCACTATCAGCTCTGGCTTCTTGCGTCAATTGATACAACATGATATCAACAAAGAAAAACATGACAAAATGTTTATTTAGGAGTATCTCAATCACCAGCATGATCTGCATCAGCATAGCCAATCAATATAACTTCATTATACGACCCATCAAAAATAGACTGTAATCAAACATCGCAAAATACGATTAATCCTGTGAGATTCTTCAACACCAGGTATCAGTTAGAATACTTCAATGAGTTAAATTCCATTCAAGTTTACTATAGAAAGTGAGAATGATCATTGTCATCCCTTCTTTGGTGTTTTTGTTGAACGCTCAACAGGCGGCGTTTTACTATCATCTACAGGAAACCTACTTATACTGACCTTTATCTAAACTGGTTTTCTTTTGTACAGAAATCTAGAAAGGTAGGCTTAATTTACACTTTGGTACATAGAGCCGTTATGATCTGTTCCGCTAGTAGATTGAATTCGGAACTGAATAGGATAAGGAAAATATTTATTAATAATTCTTACACTGAGGAGCTTATCAATTACTGCATTAAGAACAAAAAT
>OY744533.1:20519374-20566874 GCA_963556195.1 Sepiola atlantica | reverse complement strand
GTAGAAATTAACTAAGAGGAAAGAAAAAATGGCGAAGGTAGGCAATGAGCAAAAAGGAATAAAATGTAAGAGTCTCGAGTACCGTCGGTTTCTACCAGCTAGGAATAATACAAACCCAGTTATGAAAATGACATTTATACATCAAATCTAAGCATTCTCTCTTAGTCCTTTCGCAATTGTTTCTACGTTCACTTTCTGCTACTGGCTTTTATATCGACAATACATTTATCAGGAAGATAGTCCACTGATGTACCTGACCGAGGGGGTGCACTCTGAAGATCACCACTGCAGGGGTAAGGAAAGTACTGGAATGAGTGGGATGCTTATTACCACTCAAATACAACAGAATTCCAACGGCCTTTAACTGGAAAAGAATAAGTGGTAAACAGCTGTTGCCATAACATAAAGTGATTTGCATTAGTTATCAAAAGAGATGGAGAGTGCTGGAAATCTGGGAAGACTTGTTGTCACTCAGACTCTAAGGAAAACTAATTATTTTCTGTGAGCAATAACTGATGACTTTTGTTTAAACTCTAAGTTAGTACAAAATAAAACTGTTTTAACAATAAGAGTATATACATATACTCTCAATATCTTATCTTGGTCTGTTTGGCAGGTTCCTTCACGTTCCTATTTTTGCTACTTGCTTCTTATCGACACTACAGTTATAAGTAAAATAATGACTCGTTTCGTTTGTGGGCCCTTGTGTTGCGTTTCCTTCATTATATGCTCTATCGTACAAGAAAGTGCATAACACCAAAGGGATAAAACAAAGTTGAAAAGAGATAAAATCTCTTTGTGTTTGGGATGTTATAGTCTGGATATCAGCGCTGCATGATGTGGTGTAAGGCGAGATAATTAGGTCTGACCGCCCTTTGTTGCATGTATGTGTGAATGAGTGTGTGGACAAAAAGTGGCTAATGCTAATGTGTTTGAATGATCTAGAATAGATATTGCGTCTCACTATTGAATAACCGTATTCGCGAAATATAAACTGAAATTGGACGAAAAGACACTGAACGGCAAACGAGAGCTGCACATACCATTTGAAAAAATAAAAGGACTTCTTTATAAATTCGTAGACCGTAACAAAAGGCACCTTAACGAGGTAGGGGAGTTAAAATGCTGAAATATTAATATAATAATTAAGATAAGGACAATAGTCCGAAATATGTAAACCACGTAAATGCTAAGACTTTCTGTATACACGAAGTTCCTGTCAAGTAGATTTGATATAAGATTAAGTGTCTTCCAATTTTTTTCATTCATGATAATTCTGTAATTGCATCTCCGGACAAAGAGTCAGCCAGACAGATGACTTACATTTATATCATAAACTATCAAGCATGAGTTCCCCAGTGCACCCCTGCTCTCATCTTTGATCATCATGTTACAGTTTGTTATTGCGTTTCTTTTAATTTCTATACTTTTGAATATTACTGTAGCGATATAAGATGTGGGATTGTAAACAATAGTATTATAAACGAGATGTTTCTCATAAGGTAAGATTAAGCAAAAATTAATTAAAAAAATAATACCGAACCTTTTAATTATTTTACTATATTTCTCTTTTTCGTCTTGATATTATGACAAAATAAGGGCATTACTACACTAGTGAAATACGACTAACCTCATTCACTGTCAAAATAGTTTTAGGCCCGAATAAGTAGAAAGAATTCACTGGAAGCGAACGTTTAAAATTAGTTACGTGACAAGATATGACATCATGGACAGGAAGTCCCAAGTGAGACGTGGCGACGTGGAAGATATCAAAATATTTCTCTTTGGCAGGTGAACTAATTTGATTCAGAGGTCATGTTCGAAGTTCCAACTTCATTTGACGCACTGGGTAGTAATTACTAACTAAATGTAACGATACGGTGTTGTAGAAAAAAATAAGGAAATAAAATTATGCCAGTTAGCAAGTATGTTCTTGTCGTTTGTTTGTTTTTAAATTATCGTATTACAGCTATTAAAAATAAAACTGTTTCTTGAACAAAGGGACATAATAAAGAAGAAAGACACATTTCTGCTGAGCTATCTCAACTCTGATAATATCCACGTCCACTAGTACTGAGAGACGTCCGTGCCAATTGGGCTGATTACTTACGATGTTGCAACTGGACGACTGCTGTTAGCTGTCAATGAGAAGACGATTATCGACAATCGCTCGGGTCCAAATGATTCATATTTAACATTACAAACGATTTATAAGTAAATTAATTTTGAAGAGTTAGAATGCAAAATGCGATCGACTCTATTTCAAAAATTGTGAAGAAACGTTGCATTTGAACATTCAAGTACATCACATGTTCTACATAATGTGATATCGATATAGATTCTCCTTGCTGTTAATTAAAATAAGTTTTTATTCCGAGTGTAGATTTGATATAGTCGTCTTTTTATTTTGTCATGCCATTATTTACACATATTTGAAAATTACCATTTTTTTTTTTTAGAATTAAAAGAGAAACCAAAGAAATAAGACAGAAAATTCAATATTTTGTTATTCGGAGTCTAAAACAAATAGGTACTGCTAGATGAATAGCATTTTCAAAACGGCTAATTTATTTATTTCAGTTTGCATTCGTACTTTTCAGTTATAAATAAAATAATTTGAAAAGTCGACAGTTGATGTTTAGTGATATTAGGCGCGAACGCTGACCGACAATATTATTGTAAAAGCCCTAATAAAAAAATTAATAACACCATTGGATGCATCGTCAAATTTTACTTCAGAATAGCTGCTTTAATATTGGTTTTCCGTACAGATTCCCGAGTTTCGACCGAAACGTTGGGAGAATAGCATGGAATATCAATGGAGTAACGCCAAGAATCCAAATAATACAAATTATCAATCTTCATTTCACATAATTCTTATTTATCCAAAAATGGCTAAGAAGATAGTTTAGGTTTGAGGCATCCGGGACACATTTTTGTGTTACAGAGGAAAATCTGTTGCATAATTTACCAACTTTGCAATTAAAATCACCCGTTATATAAATGAATACCCACATTCGGTGCCATATCTGCTATTTTTTTATTTTTCATTTTACTTCAGTGCAAGTAGTCAGAAATCAAGGGGTCCCTTTCTAAAGCTGGAACTTGATATCTATATATGATACATAGATATTTGCCAAACATCAAGAGAGTAAAGAAGTAAAGAACATTAATTGTTTTCCTTCCTCAGTTGTCCACGAAACTATGTTCTAGCATATCTTTTCATGTAAATCTCTTGGTTTTACCGGATTCCAGATCAAGAATTCATCTAGTCTGGTGGAGTATCCAGCTACATGATATTCTTAGAGGAAAATTAACCATTCCTCGTATGAGCCAGTTTGTAGCCATACCGAACTGATTATATTTGGGCTTCAAATACTATGATATCTTTGCTAAGGGTTTACCTGTAGGGGTAAGTATGTTCATGTCAGGTTTTCCTGACAAACTCCTGTAAAGAGAGACTTTAGGCACTGAAGGACGGTGGCTAGTAGACATTCACATGTTTCAAATATCAAAGCCTGTAATACACTTTTAATAATGTTGCGTGACGTTTCTCTTACAACTCCCATTCCTGTCTCATGATTCCTCCTGTCTCCCTTTACCCCCTCTCTTTACATTCTCTTACGTCATATTATAAACCCTTCTCTCTAATTTCTTTTTCCTTCTTTCTATTCCCCTAGTCTCTCGTCCTTTGCCGCTTATTCCCTGCTCTAAAAGATTGACGTCATTTCTCTCCATCACACCTTTTACCATTCCGCGTTATACGTGCTTCCTCCCACCATCTACGACATTCATGTACATATTTAAAGTGTGCACGGTGACACACAACACAGTCAGTAATTTAAGAGTATATAGATAAACGATTCTATGTATTTTCTCACATCTCTGGAAGGCACAACATATTGCGTGGCACAATGGATCAAGCAGGCATTTATGTGTAATTGCTTCTAACATGCTGGGCATATTGGTCAATGCTGCCATTATAGGTTAAATCAGCTCTTTTGTATTTATACTCAGCAAGAAGATGTCCTCATTCTTCTTGTGACAAAGCTAGAGAGAAGACTGAATAGAAGACGTTGTTCAGGTAAAATCTGTTTTAATTTTTTAATTGCAATATTGACATTCTGTGGTAAGGCTTGGGAGAAAATTGAATTAAATCAGCTGTTTAGGTACGTGTTTTAATTTTTTCTCGAATTTTGCATCTTGTAATATTGATATTCTGTGGTAAGGCTTGGGAGAAAAGTGAATTAAATGAGCTGTTTAGGTATGTGTTTTGATTTTTTTCTCGAATTTTACATCTTGCAATATTGATATTCTGTGGTAAGGCTTGGGAGAAAATTGAATAGAATCAGCTGTTTAGGTACAACGTGTTTTAATTTTTTCTCGAATTTTGCATCTTGCAATATTGATATTCTGTGGTAAGGCTTGGGAGAAAATTGAATAGAATCAGCTGTTTAGGTACAACGTGTTTTAATTTTTTCTCGAATTTTGCATCTTTTAATATTGATACCCTTGTTGTAAATATACTAGTTACTTTTTTTAGAGATTTTTACAACAAGATGTCTTTATGTTATGTCCAAAACGAGATGTTTTGCTTATCAAACCGGTTTCTCATAATATGAGCCAATGGTATTTTAATATTGCGAGTGGAGTTGAATGGGTCTGTCACAAATCTGAGTTGATGCCGCCTTTTCAGCTTAACTGAGACGTTTCTGCTGAATGTTTTGATGTATTTGTTATGTCAACTGTGACGCAGGAAATAATTATCAAGCAAAATAGAACCATAGATAGATAATAGGTTTGTTTCTATAAGTAGCACCTAAATAACTGCGACCATGGAATCATAGATGTACTGTATTCAGTTGACACATAAATATAACTTTAGTTAGAATGCCAAAGTGTGTTTTCTGGGTGTCTACTACAGTTTTGATTTCGATTTTGGGGGGAAGACACCGAAATTGGTTGTGTAAACTAATTGCCTCCAATCAACCCGCCGACTAATTTGGGCGCATCTTTAATGCACGTGCCAAAGTGCCTTTGAAAAACACTTAAATAACCTTGAATTATGTTGTACACTACAGAGTGTATTACATCAAGGTAATGGTGTTTGCAAGTATTTCTCTTGGTTCCAAAATGATACCTCGATAAACTTCTAAACGTGCCAAGTAGCCTCATTGCACTTATGTAGAGATTATAATCGGCAAAATCTTTATGCATCCATAATATATTTACTATTACGCATTTCGTTAATTTTAAAAATACTGATTAAAATCAACCAAACATATTTCATTTAGAAACGTTCAAGGAATCGGGAACATAAATAACAGAGACGACGATACATCTCTAGATGGAGAATTGTTGCTACATCGTGAAAGGTGCAAGTCATAGATGTTATTCCTGTCATGACAGTGTACACATTCAACATCGGAGTCTAGAAGTGGATGATTTGTTCTCTCACCTGCAACTCTTTTTCTCACAGAAGAGACGTTGATAGTCTTTCTCTACTCATGGTAGGTGCTCGACTGAGCGCAAATCTCTGTTCCTATCCTGTAAAACATTAACACAAAAAAAACTGTCTCGCTACAACTACTAAAGAGGATTTTCTTTTCTTTCCCCGCGTACCTAAAACTCAACCTACTTCCATGGCCAAAGTTTCTTTCCAAGAACAGCAACCTGCTAAATACACAACCACGGGCTGCTTCCCAGCTGACTACAACATAATGGTTTTCAAGTCGAATGTTTATCAATTCTTGTAAAGCCGTTCTCTTAACTAATTAAATTCTGGCTATTTCATTTAATTCAATAAAGATGCGATTCATCACCAATTTACAATTTCATTAACCATTATCTTCGAGTGGCTTTTGGGCTTTGATAAGGGATGACCCATTAGTTAAAGAGGGAAAATATTCTATCTTTTATAAAAGTTTGAAAGTTGGGTACAGACATTTTTGCTTCTATTTTATTTTCTGTAGATAAAACGTCGCGTTTAATATAGATCAGACCAAAATGCCGATGGAAGCGAACCGCCCCGCCAGACATCGCCTTGCTCACACCGGCTCGTAGGTCGTGGATATCTTCACATGTAATGCATTCGGTTAATAAAAAAGAAGACATTAAAATATTCCCTTTCATTCATTTTGGCGTTATCAGAAGTGTAATAATTTAATTTAATAACTTGAAATTTTCAAATTCCTGACAATAAAAAAAAACCTCTTCTTCAAAAGTGCGCGCTATCTTCTGCCATTAATTGAGTTAGTTTATCTAGTCAGCGGCGCATGCTTCGTTATAATGAGTTTAACAATTGAACATTCTATAAAAAAGAATGAAAATTTTTGCGTGGAATATAATTTTGTCGCGAAGTTGATACAGATATAGATTTACGACCGGAGTGTGCATGGTTCGAATCGAGTGTGTTTCATAGTTGTAGAACCGCGATGGGCAATTTTTTTAATTCCAGCTGAGTATCCAAACGGCGTCTTATCACGTAGATTGCTGGAACCGCGTTGTATAGATAACACGTAAGAGTAGTTCATCATTTCTGCTAAATTTTTTTGGTGTTTATCTGTCGTGATGCGCGTTTATTAAAACCAACGGTTGTAAATAATGTCAGCGTGGAATCGCTAAGAGCATAACAATCCATTTACGGTTTTATTTTGATTAATAAAATATATAGTATCATTATATTATGCCACCAAACAATAGGGAAATTGATGCACCCATCCTAAAGCACGATCAGTAGAGAAAAAAGATGCAACTTTCTGTTGAACGTCATTAACTGACGTGTAGTTCAAATGTTTAATTTTTCACTTCTAAGAAAATTGTGTTAGTTATTGTTTATCGCCCTCTGAGACGTTAAGAATATGCAGGTGACTGCATTCAATCGCCCTTAATCGGACGTATCATCAATATTACATATATTTATTATTTTGTTTTAATAATAATAATAATAAACACATCGGTGTTGTAACGCTAGTAAAAACAAAAACAAAAACAAAACAAAACACTGCGTAACATCATAGGCGATTAGAAATCGTGCATAAATCGAGGCATGGCGTTCTGGTCTAGGGATAAAACATTAGACTATTAATACTTACATTGACGGTTCGATCCCTGCTAAAGTAGTCATGCTAATGACGTCTCGTTGCTTGAAACACGTATTTATGACTTCCCTTTATGTACGTAAAAATTAATATATAAAACACTTAATGAATAAATATATATAAAACAGATTACACGTCATATTAAAGGAAGATTGAATGCAGTTACCTACATATTCTTAACCGGTCAGGGATCGAAAACAGAATAAACACCGGTTTTCTATCGCAAGAAAAAAACTAATATATATATATATATATATATATATATATATAACATTGGTAAAACATTAGACACTATTTCCTTCGTATTTTGACGCATCTGCGTCTTTTCAAGACTGTGTTGAAAAGGAAAAATCGGTTTTGAAATCCCCCCCCCCAAAAAAAAAGAAAATGAAGAAAAAGGGTGAAAGGGACGAATCACACGATTAGTCGGTCATTCAGTTTAAAAGACATCCGGGTGTCTAGTGTTTATTCATATTAGATTATACAAGCTTAATGTTCTTTGATAAAATGGTTTGCGAAATTAGAGTGACTGGCTAAGACTTCAAACAGGTTATCCTAGATACGTATTGTAATAACCAAGTAAACCAACCATAAATAACTTTAAAAGGAAACAGAAACTAAAGCATCTGTTGAATAAGTATAAAACTAATCATATAAATAATTGTATGGTAATACAATGACTCATGAATTTGGAAGTTAAACATCAGTTAAACTAAAACTAATGTAATTACACAGTTAGGTTTTTCAGTATGACCTCCACTTTTTTATAAAAAAGTAATTATATAGTTAGGTTTATCAGTATGACCTCTACTTTTTTTTAAAAAGGTAGTTATACAGTTAGGTTTTTTCAGTATGACCTCCACTTTTTTTATACAAATGTAATTATACAGTTAGGTTTACCAGTATAACCTCCATTAAAAAAAAGTAATTATACAGTAAAGTTTATCAGTATGATCGCCACATTTAAAAAAAAGGAATTATACAGTTAGGTTTACCAGTATAACCTCCATTAAAAAAAAGTAATTATACAGTAAGGTTTGTCAGTATGATCGCCACATTTTAAAAAAACGTAATTATACAGTTAGGTTTATCAGTATTATCGCCACTTTAAAAAAAGTAATTATACAGTTAGGTTTACCGGTATAACCCCCGTTTTTTAAAAAAAGTAATTATACAGTTAGGTTTACCGGTATAACCCCCGTTTTTTTTTTAAATTAATTATACAGTTAGGTTTATCAGTATTCTCGCCACTTAAAAAAAAAGTAATTATATAGTTAAGTTTATCAGTATGACCTCCACTTTTTCAAGCGGAGTAGATTTGAAGTAAACTAGTAAATTAGTTAGGGAATGCGGTGGAATAATCGGGATCTGTAATTATGAGGAGACGGAACTGTGCTGAATGGTCAGTTTCCCACTTTAAGCCGGTTTCTTTCCCAAACTTGGAATAGTCAAATCAACGAAAACGCTGTACACCTAACACACATGGTAATGTATTGTTAAAAAACACTCTTTATATTAGCTTTTGTAGAACATACTATGGAGCACTTTTTCAACTAAATTATGATACATGCTATATATATATATATATATATATATATATATATATATATATATATATATATATATATATATGTGGTGTGTGTGTGTTATATAAAATAAATTTCAGAAGGAAATCAACAGAGCAAGAATAAATTAAAATATAGTAACACGAAATTACATAATTATCGAGGCAATAATTTATTTCCACCATTGTGGTATGGTCAAGCATCCAAATTAGATGATTACATTTTTGAAACTGAAGAAAGGGAAATTTACACTCGACGATTCAAATATAATTAGAGAGAGTGAGAATGACAACATATCCAATACGTATTTAGAGAGAGGTGGGAATTTAAAGTATATTTAATCTATAATTTTAGGGGGGTACATTATTTATGACGGAGAAATTGGGAAATTGTAAAGCCACAGAGAGGGTATTCAAGGTCTCAAGAAATCAGGTCAGCGTGACAAGAATCAACAGTTCTAAACCCGCCTATTTTCCTTAGTAAGTGACATCCGCTGTCCGGCGATTAAAGAAGTATCTTGGTGTCGGGAGGGACATGAGAAAAGGAAAGATTTGAAAACAGACACCAGACATCCAAGGTCAGAGAGTCTTTATAGTAGAGCTTTGAGTAACAAACTTGTCATCTTCGCGATTAGGCAAAGTTCCGCTCGAGCGTCGAACACTGTCGACAACATGACGCTTGGACCCGTCTCTCGGGTAAGTGTACCTTACTTTCAATTACTGTATGTAGTTATTTCTCGCGGCCGGGTTGGCATGGACGTTAAGCTCGTGATTCTAGGCTGAATCTACGAACTACGTTCTGGCCCATACGACCGCCTGAAGCCGCTACTTCTTCACTGATGGCGCTAGAAAACCCGAAACGACGTCGTCTGTAGTTATAAAACAATTTTTTTTAAATATATATATATATATATATATATATATATATATATATACTAATATACTTAAATGCTTATAATACCTAATAAACATAGTTTCATATTTAAATTTTTCCGCCATAATTAATTATAAATTTCACTCCAGGTCTTTACCTTTTTGTCATTATTCCACTGACGATGGACCCAGACGGGCCAGAAAGTACCTTGGACCAACATGTACATTACGGCAGTTTTATCAGCCAATTTTCTTCCGAGATTAAGATTTTAATCCGGAAAATTGAAAGGATCAGTACTAAAATAACCAGACAAAAATTGTTGGTTATTTTTAATAATACGTGTCTTAAAGAAAAAATGCTGCCTCGATATACACATATATATATAATATATATATATATATATATATATATATATATATATATATATATAATTAGTGACGTTACAAAAGGCAATTTATACAATATTACAATGTCCGGTTGTAGGTATGCATGTGGTTCAGTAACCCCAATAGATGCGTGTATATTATCAACATCAACCTGCTTTGTAGGAGTCATAATGTCTAGAAATTATTTATAATACAAGAAAATAACGAAAAGATGGAGTGAAAAGTCTGGTTAATTGTCTGAGTTGTGTATTCGTATAATAACTTTTAATTTCATGAATTGTTTAATGAGAATCATTATTTTTAGTTCATTAAGTAATAACAAATATATCACCTTGGAGAAAAATAAATAAATGCGTACAATCAATATAATGAGAGCATTTTGGCTTTGCTCAAATTAATCATCTTTATTTTTTATTGTTGTTCTTTAAACCGAAACTTAAAAATGATGTCTTCTTCACCATTAAATTGAAACTAATTTCTGTCTGCTGTATTTTTGTCGTAAAATAACATTTGACTCTTAACATTTTATTGCATTCTTTATTGCATACAATTTCTTGCGATGTTGGAAACTAATTTTTTAGCGTTGTTTCAGTCGCTAAACACTATACGGAGGCTTTACGGTGGATACGTAAGAAAATAATTAACTTGATTATATAACGAAGAAACAATAAGTCATACTGTTTTGTTTTCTTTCCTTTCCTTAACTCTGTTTGGCCTTAACGAAATTGCTCGGCTGAAAGCGTTTTTTTTTTAAACGGAAGCCAGAAAGAACGAACTTTCTAGCGATGTGTATATATAATTATATATATATATATATGTATATATATATATATATATATATATATATATATATATATATATAGAATGATATATATATATATAGAATGATATATATATATATAGAATGATATATATATATATATAGAATGATATATATATATATATGTATATGTATATATATATATATATATATATATATATATATATAATTATATATATATATATATATGTATATATATATATATATATATATATATATAGAATGATATATATATATATATATATAATTATATAATTATATATATAGAATGATATATATATATATATATAATTATATAATTATATATATAGAATGATATATATATATATAATTATATATATATATATATAATGATATATATAATTATATAATTATATATATAATGATATATATATATATAATTATATATATATATATAATTATATATATAATGATATATATATATATAATTATATATATATATATAATTATATATATAATTATATAATTATATATATAATGATATATATATATATAATTATATATATATATAATTATATATATATATAATTATATATATATATAATTATATATATATATAAAATTATACATATAATTATATATATATATATATATAATTATATATATATATATAATTATATATATATATAAAATTATACATATAATTATATATATATATATAATTATATATATATATATAATTATATATATAATTATATATATATATATAATTATATATATATATATATATATATAATTATATATATATATATATAATTATATATATATATATATATATATATAATTATATATATATATATAATTATATATATATATATATATATATATATATATAATTATATACATATGTACATATAATTATATATATGATGTATAAAACCCAATGCATCTGTGTAGGTATATGTGATGTGTTCGTGTTCTTTATAGAAATAAAGATTACAGAAATTACATCATATCTAAAAGTGTATACTTATGTAAAATATACCGGGGAAATCAATGTAAGTATTTCCCAATCTTTACATGCACCAATAAAAGGCTATGAAAGTATAACCCATTTAAAACTTGAAATCTATCCTATTTTTAGGAAATTGTAATCATATCAAAAGAATTGTCTAGAGAAAACAATGGAAATGGTTCCGAATCTTTATCTTTTAACAAAATGTTGCTAAATGGGAGAAAAAACATGGGAGCAGGAAAAACGAAGAAAGTTATGATATTATGAGCACACTGAACATGTACATGTACATAGTAGTTGTTCTAATGCAATCCCGAGCAACGTCGTGTTTTCTTGCTAGTATCTTAATAATAAAACAAAAATACTATGAGTAAGTTTTTTTTTAATTTTTGGAAATTACGTGTATTGCTATATTATTATTACACCTTTGTAATCTTGCGCGTACAACAAAAACTGACACGGCTTACTTTTTTTCTTTGTTCCGGTAGTTTTCTTACAGAGATAACACGCATACGTACGTCACAATCCAGCTCAGCTCATTTGGAGAGAAACGTCATCGGGAAGCAGCACGCAATAGACTCATGAATCGGTGGTCGCATAGCGACAGTACAAACACGTCGCTCAATTGATGAATATACACAAGTCCATGCATACACTCTCACACTAGTGAACATGCATTCTAATATACACATAACCGTTCATGAGTATCCAATTACAAAACACGCACACGGCGCCAACCAAAATGAACATTTCCATTCAAATCTTTCTTATACGTAAACCACTTTTTTAACCTGGAAAATTCGTTGTACTCTTTTCCAACATTTATTTTGCATTGTTTTAACAAGTTGTCTATACTAAATTTATATATATATATATATATATATATATATATATTTATATATATATTTATATGTATTTCTATATTTATATGTATTTCTATATATATATATTTATATGTATTTCTCTATATATATATATTTATATGTATTTCTATATATATATATATATATATATATATTTATATGTATTTCTATATATATATATATATTTATATGTATTTCTATATATATATATATATTTATATGTATTTCTATATATATATATATATATTTATATGTATTTCTATATATATATATATTTATATGTATTTCTATATATATATATATTTATATGTATTTCTATATATATATATATTATATGTATTTCTATATATATATATTTATATGTATTTCTATATATATATATATTTATATGTATTTCTATATATATATATTATATGTATTTCTATATATATATATTTATATGTATTTCTATATATATATATATATATGTATTTCTATATATATATATGTATATACATTACATGTATACTTATATATGTATATATATTTTATATGTATACTTATATATATATGTATGTATATATATGTATACTTATATATATGTATATATATATTATATGTATACTTATATATATATATATATATATATAAGTAATCCAACAAAAGATATAAGCGTCAACTAATATCTTATAATTAGTGAAACACCTGGATAAAAACTGAAGCTCAATATACTGGGTAGAGCATTAATATTAAAATATGAAATGAAATAATAAAATAAGGTGCCGATCAAATTTTATTAGAATTAAAATTTCAAGCCAAGTATCTTTACGTAAGAATTATCTTTCAAAACTAATGAGCTAAGGACGTTAAGATACTTTGCTTTAAATACTAATAAAATTTGATTGGCACCTTATTTTATTATTTCATTTTATATTATAATATACATGTATATGTATATGTATGCATATATATATATATATATATATATATATATATATATATATATATATATATATATATATATATTAATGGTAATAATCTAGGTAAAACATATCCACAGGGTGGTAATCCAGAGAATTTTAACCGGGTTTATAAAAAGTTCTCAATATCAAAATAGAGCTTTATATATGATAATTTTATTTACACAGACATCTACAAAATCTGCGACACTGGCATGTCGATGTTATCGATCAACAGTTACTATAAACTGAGATCTCATCATGCAGAGTTAGAATCCGATCTTAACCTCAGATCATATTTGGAGAGAATGAAATGGAAGGATGAAGAAAAAAGAAGAAGAAAATAAATTTAACATTTCAAAAATTGGGGCCGTTAAAAAATTAAAAATCTAAAAACAAAAAATCTAAAAAGTCTAAAATCTAAAATCTGAAACAAACAAATAGATAAATTAATAAAAAAGTAAAAATAAAACATAAAGTGGAAAGAGAGGCATATAATGAAGGGAGAAGTAGACACATAAAGGAAAAGAAGGGGAAGAAAAAGGAAAAGAAAACGTCTGTTGATTCAGATCGAGAGAGAAGAGATAGGAAATCGAAAATAGGAGGGGGAGGTAGACATTCACGAATCAAGTGGAAAAAAACGACAGTTATTTTCAAGCCGAGCTTATAAATGTATTTTTCAAGTGAACTATAATATTTTGTGTATGCGTGTGTGCGGGCAAACCGATCAGACGCGTGTAATTGGTGTGGTGGTGGGGTGGTGATAAAATGTGTCGCCAATTCGGAATTTATATTATCTTTATATTTTGTCTTGAGTTTATTAGCTTACCATTAATAAATCGAATAAATATATTCGTTAAGTATAACAAGATTAGTAGTAGTAATAATAATAGTAATAATAATAGACACCCATAATAATTGAGATGAAATAATGAAAATAATAATGAATCAAAATAAAAATAATAATAGTAGTTTAATATCATTTAAAAGTATAAAAAAATATAACTAAAGAATAACTAGAAAATGCCGGCGTTATTAATTATTATTATTAATAATAATAATAATAATAATAATAATAGTAATAGTAATAGTAATAATAGTAATAGTAATAATAGTAATAGTAATAATAATAACAGCGACGACAACAACGATAATGGTGGTCAATAATATTTAAGAATTTAGAAAAATAATAGTTTAGGAAAGAAATAGAATACTTAAGAAATATTAGAAATACTAGGAGGTAGTTATAATCATAATAATATTAAATAATAAGATAATATTTGCCGATATTGTGATATGGGTTAATGGTTTCAATAATGCTGATCAATTAAAAATAGTAATAATAGTGGTTTTACCGACAGCAGTAATCAGAGTGGTAATCCCAGTAATCTAAACAATAGTTATAATGATAGTGAAAAATTAATAAATAATAATAGAACAGTACAAATAGTAGTAGTAGTTATAATGTGATAATAATAGCAATAAAGATGAAAACAGTAATAATAATAATTAATAATAATAATAATAATAATAATAACAATAATAATGGTAATAATAATAATTGAAATAAAATAATAAAGTTATAGATAATGACATTATCATTATTATCAATGATAGTGGAAGCAAAAGTCAGGTAACGGTAAAACATGGCAATATCAATATTATTAATGATAGTAACAGCAGACATGATGCCACCACTAACAACAATAATAATCTTGATAAAAGTACAGAAATGAAAGATAATTCAATGTCAAATAAATTAAGTTTAAAATATTAATAATAGTAATAATAATTGATAATGATAGTCTAAAATAATCTAAAAAAATATAGAAAAATTCATCAATAAATGGATAAAAATATAAGGGGATATTTAAGGGTAAAAAAAAATACAGAAGATGACAATTAGTATTAATCGTTGTGGGTATGATGATAATAATAATAATAATAATAATAATAATAATAATAATAATAATAATAATAATAATGCTACCACTACTACTAATAATACTACTACCAATAATACTACTACAAATAATAATAGTACCACTAATAATAAAATACTACTAATAATAATAATTAATAAAAAAGGTATAAGATGATAGTTGTGTTTAAAAAATTATCAGTTGATGGGTAGGTGAAGTTTTTTTTCTCTTTTATATATAGTAACAGCCTAAGGGGTTATAAGTGGATTACTAAGAAGGTGTAATCTATTATGCCTACAGTTAATTGATGTTTCTTGCTTTTTGTTTATAAATTTGCACCTATCACTAAATTTAATTATTTCAAGTTTTTCTGTTAGGCAAAGGTAACAAGGTGAGTTTAGGGAACCACAGGTGCTAGTTTTTCTGATTGTGTTCCAGGTCACTGTTGGTGATTGGTTATTGTTGTATAGTTCTCAGTAATATATAGAAAGTGAGGTTCTTTATTTATATGTAGGGTTATTAAAAGAACACTAATGTCCAGTATATCTTTCTTTGAAGGTATTATCAGCCATACCTATGTAGAATTTTTTCAGGGTTGGGTTTTCTTTAGTAGAGATTGTTGCTTGATATACTGATGGGGTTATTTGGCAATTTTGTTGTAATGGGCATTTTTTGTGCAGTTACAGGCCTTGGTATTTGTTGTTTTCGTTACGGTAGTTTTTTCATTTAGAATTTTATTATGTTATTTTATTATTTTTTCTAAATTTTCGCCACAGCTATAGCTTAATTTGAGGGTGTTTTTATTTAAAATGTTATGCAGTATATTGTTGGGAGGGAAGTGTAGATTAATTAAGTCTAAAAGAGTATATAGTATGTAAAGACCAACTAGATCAGTGACTTATGCTGAGTCCAGGGAGCACATAGAAACATCAAAAGCTCCAAATTGATTGCTTTTAGTCCATTGTTCATGTTTACAGATTAATACGGTATTTTTGCATTTTCATCTACAGAAATATCAGATAGAAGTGTGGCAAAATAGATAATATAAAAAATCTTATAATACAATGTAATGCACAATTACAAAAGTAAAAAAAATACTTAATTAAAACTTTTATACAAATATAAATTTTCTTAGCATTATTTAAATATTTAACATATTTTCATGTTCACTATGTAAATTAAACAGAGTAATGACTATCTGATAAATATTATTATTATTGCCGAAGAAATTTCTAAAACGAACAAAAATAAAGGGAGAGCGTTCTATCCCTTAATAGACTTCACGAATGGCCTATGCTGGAAATCTCATTTCTTTTATCAATTATAACTCAAAAACCAATTGTCTCAAATTAGTTAAAACTTTGCACATATTTTTCCTTTGATAGGTTCTATAAGTGTGTAGAATTTCAGCATCATTAGTCAAGGCAACCCAGCGATCCAGAAAATTCAATTATGCAATCATGTTATCTGTGTGTACGTACGTATGTGCCATCCTGTATCTCATCAACTATTTGATGGATTCAGCTGACTTTTGGCAGAGATAGAGGTTCTAGCGTCTAGTTAATGGTATTTTAATTTCAGTTTACCATATACCTTAGTTTTCAAGAAAATTCCCAAAAACCTTTAAAATGACCATTGTATTGAGGCATAGCCTTCACAAAAGTGGTAACATTCCATGAAAAACGACAGTATACTGAAATCATATGCCCATAATAGGGTTAAGATGACAATTCATATACACTAAATGTACAAAAACAAGGAAAGTTCTCCAATTTTTACACTTTTATTGTCATTAAGGGTATGCGAGCACAACAGGGCTATGTATTTTACTGGTAGGATTTTTCCTCAGCGCACCTCACACACTTCATCCACTCATGCATAGAGATTTATACTGTAGTTATGTGATAATGAAATGGTTTGGTTGATATGTAGTCATACCCTTAATGACAATAAAAGTGTAAACATTTGGGAATATCCTTGCTTTTGTACATTTAGTGTATATGAATTTTCATCTTAACCTTATTAAGGGCATATGATTTCAGTATACTGCCATTTTTATTGAATATATTTGAAATTTGTTTTCATTAACACCGGTCTAAATTCCAGATTCAGATTAGGTGTTCATCACGAAGTTGGATTTTTTTGTTTTACAAAATCTTCAGCG
Organism: Sepiola atlantica; assembly: GCA_963556195.1. Lineage (NCBI taxonomy): Eukaryota > Metazoa > Mollusca > Cephalopoda > Sepiida > Sepiolidae > Sepiola > Sepiola atlantica. Next base: position 20,549,267 of record OY744533.1, on the reverse strand, counting down.
ATGTTTATGGAAAAAAATGACAGAAACGCAACGGATAACGTAGCATATGTTCGTATTAGTTAAATATTAAAATATATATTTTTAAATAGAGAGTATTATTTTTCTTGTTTTGGTTTTTAAATTGGAACAGATATTTACTGGCTGTCGCTAGCATATTGTACACTCTTGTACGTATCAAATAGTTACAACTGTGTTTATCAGAAGGAGATAAATGAAATAAAACTATTATTTAAACCATTTAAAGATATATTTTTTAATCACAGCTGTATGAAGTACAGGTCCAACAAATAATTATTATAAGATAGAATAATAGATAAAATTAATGCACAATACACATTTCTTTACAGTTGTCAACATATAAAAACAGTAAACACAATATTATAAAAAACATATATGCCATTAAACCTCACAATATTATCGTATCCTCTTTTGATCTCGTGTAATGTAGTTTTAGATGATATATATTTATGGGGGTGTAATCTTTAAAATTTTAATAGTGTAACACGCTGATGTATTTTACTGGTACAATATTGGCTTATTTAGTTAAATAAACTAGAGAAAAATATATTCAAATAAAGAGGGAGTGCACACATTTTAATGCTATGTCAATGGATTAAGTTATATATTTCAGACGTCATCAAGTGTGGACCGGAACAAACTAGAACTACATATTTAGTAACATACTAGAACGTTCGTGATTCTGGGCTAGATAAAATGTGAAATAGAATATATATGTTGTTAAATTGATGGATGGCGTCATCTTGTACGGTTATCTCTCATCTTTCTTTTAATAGATTATGCAATTTCTCTGTTACGTTATCAAGTGCGCACTGTTATCTCTACCTTTTTGATGATGCGTGAAGTCACATAACGAAGTGCGCGGATAGAAAAAAAACGATAACAAACAATGTATGACTAATGCCTTGTGCTATAAATATAGATACAGATAAGTAATGTAAAACGCTGCCGTTTTTTATTTATTGATTTACGGAGCGGACGCAGACCCCACAATATTATTCTAAAAAAGACTTTAATACAATTTTAATACTATCATTGCCTTTCTCGTACTGTTTTATACGCAAAAAAATTGTTTTAGATTTGGATAAAAAGGTTGTTTTTCAAGTGCAATATCAGACAGACCAACCAAATATGTTGTATAGATATAGGGTTACCTTGATTAGAAGGTTTTTCGCGGTTAACAACCTCGCAATTCTTTGATTTGCCGCATTTTTTCACGGGGTTTCATGGCAGAATTTAAAGTCCTTTGAAGGTGCTTTTCAACATTTGTATGCTTTTAAGCAAAGCTGATCGATGTCGGCAATCTTTTGAAACCAAGATTTCCATCCGGCGGACCGTGCTTTGGAAATTGACTGAAGCCATTTTAGAACAGTTGCGCGAATCGCATTTAACTGCAACTTCGACTAGTTGCTTCACTTGGATGTATTATCGCTCAAAGAACTTAAAACAGGAATAATATTTTACGCTATTTCTAGGATGAGATATACTAGTTATATGTCTATTTTACATCATTCAATCAAGTTCTGAACGCTGTACCATTCTTCTGTACACACGCTACAAAAAAGGGCTGTAACTTAGCGCCTTAATTTTCCTTGAAGGGGTCCAAACCAGATGGACAGTGTATAGCTATCTGTTTTCGTTCGCTGTCGTATTTCATGGCTTGTCCTTTGTTAGCAATAAGAATGACATCGCCCGGTATCGTTAAACCAGCGAAATCAGCCTCTGTATTTTCCAAGTTACTGTATCACAATCAATCAGGCCAGAAATACATTCAGTTTTTTTTAGACGTATTCCTTAATTCAGCCGGGGAGGTTTGGAGACTCCCAAAAAGCGAGTAAGACCTTAGTCGTCGAACCCAAACAGCAGCAGCAGATCAAATTGTCATTTTAAGGACAACACACTCAAACTACAATACGCGACAAACTTTCACTCTTTGCTTAAGTATTAATTGGTCGGTTATAGATTCGATTCTTTCGTTAAATTTATATGCGAAAGTTTCCCTCTACTTTTAAGTCTAAAATATATTTTGTATTTCTTCTTACCGCCAAACCGGGTTACATATTATTTATATTTTTAGCACAGGGTTCTGGGTTTCAATAATACCTCGGATATCTATCCCTGAATGAAAAGGAGAACTGTGAAAATATATATGTAGAACTCACTCCTGAATGTCCCTAACAAATGCATGTATCCATTTACTTATGTGTCCAGTAAGACTGTAAGCAGATGCCTGAAAGAAGTATACCAGAAAAAATGTGAAAAAGGCAGCAACGCAAATCGTAATAGAAATTGAAAACTTTAATGTAACTGTTTAGCAGATATTTTAAGTAATTATTTGTTTGTTTCTGCATCACCATTTTGTCCGGTACTAATTAACGGGATGAAATTCCAACCTCAACACCGTCTTTTGTGAACTGACAAGCATACTTGTAGCAACGTAAGATTTGTCCGGTCTGAAAACGCATACGACAAACATGTTAGAACGCAAATTCTCTGTAATTAATGCGAATCAAAATTAAATTAGTATTGCTTTGTTTAGAACTGCTTATAAGAGTTTATTTATGATTATCTTTTAGTGTTCACGTTGATGAATATATGGCGATATATTTTTGGCAACGACGTCCATATGCGTTCTTACTATACTCCATCAAACTCGTACTCTTCAAATTTGATCCGGTGTTTCTGTAACAGTTAATGTGTTTCCAATAATTTTACATATATTCGTACAATCGTTCTTAGTTTTTGTGTATATTTCAAGTGCATCTGGTGGAGTTTCGATGGGGGTAGTGAATTATCCCTTAGTTTTTTAGCATTGCAGGTCGCTAATAACCAATAAAAACTAAGTGGTATAATAAGCAAAAGTGTATTAACAGATGTCTGTTACAGAAGTATACGTAATTAGCTTAGAGCCATAACTGCCACAATCTTCTGCAATGGACGCTTATATGTTACCGTATGTATTGTGTTTGGGTAAGTCCATTTATTTTTTATATAGGTAGGTCAGCTTACCCCCAGACTACTTAGTTACTATTACCCCGAGTCTGATCTGACCTTGACTCCCGGACACGGCACAAAACTGCCTCGGAGACTCTTGAACAAGTTGCTTGCTTTTATCCAATCGCACCACCCCAAAATATTTTTTAGCACTTTTTTTATGTTTTTGTTTGCTGCCGACCTTATATCTGAACCCTATAAACTACTGCTAAATCCTTATTGTCCTGTGGAAGACACAAAATTGCATCCAGTGATAAGGACATGTTTAGGAGATCTGAAGGGAGCGTTGTCACTACTCCTCTGAGGTCTCTCCTGAGCCGACGTTGTAGTACCTCTCAGGGTCCATCTACGTATTTTTTGTTGTTGTTTTCTACTTTAAGAGTCACTACTTATTCTAGGGATGCTCTCGTCTTTGATAAGGGTTACTGAGACGCAAATGATTGCCACTCGAAAGATTAAGAACACTATGGGAGTACTTACATTGACCTCTCATATTAACTGCGTTTGATCACTTATGGAGGTGTTCGTGACAAACATTTGTTTAAATTGGATTAAACGACAACAAACATTTTAATCAATCGGGAAGCAATACATTGATAATATATATTTACGAGTTAGAAGCTCTAGCAAAAAGCGTTGTCCATTGAAATTCTGCCTGGCGTTTGGCACATGGATGGAGAAAGGCTTTGCTTTTTTTCGTTGTGCTAAAAGACTGGTTCTTTCTGTGGATGTTTTACAAGGATGAACTAAAGATTGAAGCTCAGTCGATCACCTTCCATGGAAATAACCATCAAATATTTATATTACATTCATTTTTTTCTCATTCAATATTTTTCATTCATATGAATATCCTGGATAGAACAGGTAGTAACCCAAAAGTTTTCATAAAAGTGCTCAATATTCTAGATAGGTCGTGTGTGTTTAACCGCAGTGTTGCTCGGGACGAACAACATCTCTGTCTCTTTTTTACAACGTTGTATACCCTCGGGTCCATAATGCAAAGTTTTTAATATCCGTTATCTTCATTTTATTTAGAGTGGGAGTAAGAAATTAGTTATTTACCGAGACCATATGTTCTACTCGGCAATAATTGTAAGATTTCAGTATTACTTTTAACTGGTATATATTAAGTCTGTTTGGACTATTGTCTTTGTCAATATATAAACTATAATTTACCGACTATTTCTAAAAAACAAACACCTAAGGCACACAAACAAATGAATCTGCAAAGCAATCGTATTCAAATCATGTGTAGCTTTTAAGCGTAGAATGACTGTGTGACTGTTGATATGCCGCCAAGAAACCAATCGAGTAACTCTGATGTTTGTATCGGTTTAAACAAATCTGATGCTTTTTCTTTTAAAACTTGTTCATTGTTTAGTTGTCATTTTCTAAACAAGTCGTAAACGCTTGGCTTCGTTTTATATTTCTAAAAAATACGCCTTTAAAATGAAGCGATGATGCGATCAATGATTTCATTTCCCGTCCGTTCTGAAGCCACACAAATTATGAATCATTCATTAAACAGACGTTTTTAGACGTAAAAGAAATAATCGAAAATGATGTTGTTTTGGTGACCTCTTGTGAACAATCGGCGAAGAAAGCAGAAAAAGACGAGCATAAAAAATGTTTGGCTTCTTGTAGAATTTGAAGTTGTTGTAAGTTTTGTATCATCTTCTAATGATACAAATAAGTCTGAGAGTGGTTTTCCTGCTGTTGGGCTAAGGTACGTTCTGTTCAGTCCAAGCAGGTCAACACTCCCAAGCTTTACCTTCTTTGTAAGAAGGGGTTAATTTATTTCTAATCGGCTGAGGCGCTACGATCGGGGAATGCCGACGGGACTGCTAAAGCATTTTGTAGGGTGGAGTACGCGTATCGTAGTGCACTGACTTCTCAAAACCATATCTGACCTTGTGTCTAACCTCCTGTAAGGAAGTCAATACTTTGTAGAATTGTAAGCAACGACTTTATTAATTTAAAGAAAGTATTATACAATATATATATATATATATATATATATATATATATATATATATATATATATATATATGATAGAAATGTTGTGTTTCCACCTGTTTTTCTGTCCGTTATCGCTTTTTATCACAAGAGATATATCGCTAGTCAATCTCTATTTTATCATTATGCAAGGTGCTCGACCGAGCGCTAAAGTTAGAGAACATGTGCTAGCTTCACGACAAATTGCGGTGAGATAAAACACCATTGAAAGTGTCGAGTTGTCTGAAGATCCTCAATTTATTTTCATTCTTTAAAATTATTCTTAACTAGCAGGAAGAACCGACGTTGCTCGGGATTGAATGGGATCACTGCTATGTACTATTTTCCTATGCTCATAACGCCATATTACTTTTTTGGATTTTACTGTCCCCCTCCTCCAGTTTCGTATTCCAATATAGTCATAAGATCAGGAAATTTTGAGAACATCTCTGAATTAGTGTCGTATACGTATGGTTTAAATTTCATAAAAATTAGATATACGCATTTGAAGTTTTAAAGCGGTTCTGTCCCCCATTGCTCACTTAGAGACAATAGTACTATATGTTTGGTACATAAAGGGTAACGTAAATATTCGAGCGCACTTCCAATGTCTTTCCTACGGAATGTTATACATATATGAATTTTATTAAAATAGGGTATATTTGAAGTGTTAAAGGAGGTTCGGCCCCTATCGCTGCTTTAACTTAGGAGAGAACTTAGAGGTTCAGGAACACTTCCATTGTCTTCTCCATAAAATTGTATACATATGATTTTAATTTTATAAATATAAGATATATTTGAATTTTTAGCAGTTTATGCTTTTATAACCTCTTCGTGGTTTACTTCGAGATTCGGGAACACTTCCATTGTCTTTTCTGGTGACTTTTTGCATAAGAATAGACTTTTAGATGTTATGTAGATTATCTACCTGTTCTTTCTAAAAAAACATCACACACACACTTACACATATACTTCGAGTTGTATATATACTACTCAGTTAAGGTTGAAACGCTGGGTACACTCATTTCTGTAAAGCGTATCTTCTTTTATTTCTCCTTTCTTTATTCTCACCACATCTTTCACTTTATTTATTATAAGTTCCCTGCGCGTATAAAGAGTGTATCTTCAATATTTCTTGAAAATGGCATGAAAACGTATTCTACGTAGACGAAAATTCTGATATGAAACCTGCGCTCTACCTTGTCTTTTTAGTCGCCCGGAGTCAACCGATCAGTGAATCAGACCTTTGTAGAATGGGAGCGTACTGTGCGCTTAAGAAGCATTTTCCTGATCTTTTAAATTAGAAAAAAAAAACGATACTAATATTTTTTTTAATAAACTTCTCAAAGAGTAAATGCATGCTGACAGACAAAACCAACATACATCTGGAATCTACAGAATCGAATTGACACTTATCTGGATAAGTCTTCAGTATTCCATATGCAAATATAGATTGAATGAAACAATATTTATGTAAAGACTTATCCATTTGTAGACTGGCAGCCAATCAGAGCCCAGGCAATGGACTTGCCCATCTTGGCATAGTGAAACATTCCAGCTTTCATATGAATTACCTTTTTTGTGTTCCTTCAGTTTTACTTATTTTGCTGCTCCACTGGTCACACAATTGAGCTCTAAATACTAAATTCTATAGAATCCATGATAACGAATATATCGCACATCTTGATGTTCTTAGAATATTTGATTTCCGTTACAAATGACCCCGAAGCATTACATCACTGAAGAGGTCAGGGATAATCATCTTTCAACAAAAAAAGACTGCTTCTCATTTGAAAACCACATATCATATCGGATGGAAAGTGTTATTCTCAACACATATTTACCACCGGTAATGTTTTATGGAGTAACGTGTATCCAATAGACATATAAAACAATGGTCAACCTGATTGTCATTTAAAATAGTATAATAATAACGATGTGTAAAATAAAATGCACGCATCATATTAGAATAAGCGATCTTTTAGTAAAGACGAAACTCGTTCCAAAAAACTTTTTAGTTGAATGGAAAGTCGTCAGGCTTTACGGATACAAAAACATCAAGTGTGAGCAAAGTATACCTAGACGGAATGGTGGAAGAAGGCAACAAATCTGGTAAACGTCAAAGAAAATAGTGTGATCATGTATGTAAATTGTGTAATCGTCAAAAATACCCATCACTTTCACAGATACTCATGGGAAAAATATGAATCCATATATCATCTAACCAACTATAAAAATAAATTAGACTAGATTTTCGCGCATTGGTTGTACTTCTAAACTAAGAGAAATGAAAATTCGAAATACCACCAGTCTTTGTCTGCTTATCCCGGCATTGTTTGCAGTATCCCTGTACTAGTCTTTGCCACTGGAATCTAGTAATGTCGGATAAAGAGATGTGCGGTTGTTGATTTCGTAACCCTTTTGCTATAGACTCCCTGTGCGGGCAAAATTATACAAGAGATATCCGATTTCTAAAGACTCTAAAAGAGTTCTCTAAATTCGTTTCAGTTAAACTTATTAACCAACCCATAAGTGTACATCGGTTTCCATAAACGTAAGCCATTAGTGTTAGCGAGATGATGGTGGTTAAGTGGATAACAACACATTTTAACGACCTGGGTGTGCCAAGTTCAAATCCAGTCAATTCCATAATTCAACTTTCACTTAGGAATGCTGGCAACTATTACGTAGCCCCTTTCTGCATGAATGCTAACACCATACATACTGGACACAAATGTTAATTTAAATGTATGTTATAGAACACTACCGGACAGCCCTGGGAACTACATGGGAATGAATGAGGACCCATGTGTACTTTTGTTCCTGATATCGTTTTTATTCTTTTAGCCTATCTGAAAATTATGAATGAAATTAAACGGTGGCATTATTACCGTTTATGGATCACCGGCGCGAGCGCAGACCCCACACTATTATTGTAAACATTCCTAATAAAAAAGTCTTTGATAATTGTAAAATTTAAGGCCACTAAAAAAAATTGTGTGAAAACTTTTAATCGGTCTTTTTTACATCAGTTACCACTTATTAACGCTAAACGCAACTCGAGGATAAGGGTTAAAAAATCTATAGATTGTGAGGTTAATTATTACGAATATTATAAGAGGATTAAAATTGATTAATAGGATAAAAAAAGTTTGATTACTCATGGGGGCAATATATGACAAGCATCTGTTGTCATTAGATTTGAAGCCGGCTATGTCGTCTGCAGGGAATCAGTTATGAGATAATGTGTTTCACAAAAGGGAAGTTCTTGAAAATAAATTGTTCATGGAAATTCTGCTAGACGCTAATCATACAGAACAAGAAAGGAAGTTGTTTTCACGAGGAGGAACCATACACCGAATCTCGGTGTAGTACTTTCGATGGAAATAACGAATCCGTGAAGAAATACTCGCAACGTCTCTTCCATTAAAGAGGGGGTGTAAAGAAACGTAGAGATAATTCCACACTATGTGGAGAAGTCAATAGAGTACTCTGTCGAAGCAAAAATGCTGAAGCACTATTAGAGTCTCTATGATGTTTAATTACTTGTGAGGAGAGTTTATTACAAATATTTAGTATTGAAGTTCAGGACGTGCGTTTTGTAGTCTGCAGGAAAGCAGTCCCGTATCAATGTGTTCCCTATATGGGTATTGCTTTCTTATCCGAAGAGGAAAACGTAAAAAGCAGATACAGATGTGACTTTTTATCTTTTATATAAAACAAGACGTATCAGTGACCCGTTGGGTCACAACAACTACCACTATTTATTCTACTTTGATTCCATTCGAAAATTGATAAACTATGAAATATCTGTTAAGACATTCCCCTTGCAGAAAGAGAGGGGAAGAGAGAGAACAAAATTACCTTTCCCATTTTTTCTATGAACTTTTCTTACTACTCATATGCCTCAAAAGTATATTTTATTTCAAGATTGCTAAAATATCTTAGTTTTTATTTAAATTACTAGCTTCGATAATTAAAGAACATTTTTTTAATTGGTAATTTATATTTAATTTATTAAATCACTTCATTTATTACTATCAAGATTAACAAAACTATTACACATATATATATATATATATATATATAGGAAATTAGACAATATAATTACAAATGAATAACACCAAACATTACTTTCATGAACTGTTTACAAATAGTTATACAAATGAGGCCTACAAATAGCTGTGTTCCGTTATTTGCTTTATATAATATATGCAATATTTTAAAAGACCATGATGTAAATTGATTTAAATAACAGTTAATTGTTATGGTCATATAGATGTTATAAATTAAATAAATCACGCATTCATTAATTTAGAAGATAATAGAAGTGACTCAACATTTACGTACTGTTTTCTATAGTACTTAGGTTCTAAGCTGTCAGAATATATTAATTAATTTAGGATTAAATATATATTTACGAGAATCTGTAGAGTGTCAAATCAAATTGACAGTTACCGGCATAAGAGTCTAAAATAGTTGAGAAAATCTTTTTTGCTTGGATGTAGCAATATTTACCTATTATATTATTCACTCATGGACTAACAGCCAATCAATAACACAGAAAAAGTACTTGTCTATATAAGCATAATGGAACGTTCTAGACTTCTTATAAACAAACTTTCTGGGATTCTAACTTAGTGTATTTAGTTTGAGCTCAACTGATTTGACAAGTAAGCACTGACTACTAAATTGAATATAGATCCATTTATATTTACAATGCAAAAAGTTAATATAATTTTTAGGAAATAGAAAGTAGAACTGAGGTTTGCTTTTCGCACCTTTTTATTTTTCCATTTAGTCCTCATACTTCATGAATGACGTTTCTGACAAAAGAAGAATACTTACTATATTCTCGTGTTGCTGTTGTTTTGAGTGTGGTTTTATGCGGATACTTTTCATGCTCTCAGACTATTCAGTATCATTCTATTATTAATCAACCTAATTAATACTTATCCTCGAATAATTGTAAATTTGATAAGTGGTGACTCATTAATATAAAAAAGCTCATAGAAAGGATAATATTTTACCTGTGGCATGCGTTCATTTTTATATAAAGAAATGGAAGTAATTTCAATAAGAAGACCCTTGCTTATTAACGTTGAAATATTGATTAAAACGACACGTGAAGTTGTGCGTATCTCCAGCGGCGTCGGTGCTAGTCAGCTTGTCCTGTAATTGGCTGCTAGTTAGATTATTTTCGCTTTTAGTTTCCTTTTATATTTTATAATTTACACATCTTTTTTTATTTATATTGTCTATATGCTTTTCTTGTTTTTTCGTATACAACGCAGCATTCGAGTAGCGTGAAGTAATGGTCTTTCCCCGGTAGCCGGTGAGCTAGCCAGCTTGAACTGTTACTGACCGCCAATTACATTTTCTTGGCGTGTATTACTTTTTTTATATTTAGACATAGTTGATATTTCTGTAGTTTAAAAGTGTTCATTACTTGTGTTGTATTCTGGTGTTTATTGATTGAGACAAAGCGCCGTGCGAGTAGCAGGAAGAGATGTTTAACTTTATCAGCCTTGGTACTAGTCAGATTTCTTTTGTAATTAGATGCCAGTTTAATTGTTTTCAGTTCGGTGAAGTTTTGATTTTAATTTCTGGTTCGAAATATCGTTGTTGTTTCTGTAGTTAAGATATTTTATTGCTTGTATTTTATGTCGTGGTTATTGATTAAACAAAGCGTCATGCGAGTAGCGGGAACAAGGTTTTACTACCGCAGCCGGCTGCTAGTCAACTTGACCTTTTGTCAGATTATTTTAACATTCATAACATCATTTTTATTTTGTTTGATATATTGTGTATTGCTGTAGAATGTTTAAGTCATCGACAGATAATAATTATAAAACACGTTTGAAAAGAAATTTGTAGAACATGGATTAGATTAGAAACGATTAAAAGAAGACTATGTTATGACTCGTTTCCATAGCCGCAAGTAATTACGATTTTTATACATACATGAATGGACATATTGATAACCATCTACTTGCGGTTATATCTTTTATGCATTCAAAGTATCAACTGTTATACAATAGCGTATCACACAAATCTTTATTTCATGTGTAACTGGTTGGTTAGGTATCGTTTTTGAACTGTGTTATTGTTGTTATCAATATAGTTTTATTTTTCGGATGAAGAATTGTAAGGTTTTTTCTTATTTAATCCAGAAGCAAAAACGCGTATTCTTAAAATGCGGCCATTCAGTGCACACGTTTGGTGATGAAAATTCTATTTACAAACAAAAGCGTGACAGACACACCGATTGACTTACACAGACCCTATCATAAAGATTTGAATCTAAAAAGGCTATGCAAAACTTAAACGTGACACCTCAAGGGACAGGCCAACGTCGATATATCATTATATGCTAATCCTAAGTTAATCAACGTTGTCTTTCTAGAATTGTTTATCTTATATATTTAAATCACATGAAATGCATACTCTCCATCAATTTTTGGATTTAGTTATGTTTGAAAAAAAACTTATATTGTAATTCTTCTAATAAGTCGTAATTTGCAAATAATTCACTAAGTGACCCTTCTTTAACTTGCTCTCTCTGTCCCCCTCCCTCTCTTTCTCAACCCCCTCTCTCTCTCAACCCTCTCTCTCTGTATCTTTTTGACCGCACTCTTTTACTTTATGTAATACTTTACTTTTCGCCTTCCTTCTCCTTCTCTTTCTGTTTATTATTAGTAAAATGCGATAAAAAATAAAGCATGAACTGCAATAGTAACATAATAGTTAACTCGTACCTGTAGAGAGTCACTCTGTCTTAAAATTCTCACTAAGACATTAAGAATAAGTACACAAACTTGTTTAATTCACATACAGTAGAAATGGACGATATAAATATATAGAGAGCTAAGAGATATATGAGTGCATTGTTCAGTTAATTATATACCACGGCTTGTTATAACAATTAAAGCAACTTTTTTTTACTGAACATAACTCAATCATAGAACAAAGGTAAATATTAGTTTATTTAAATATATAGGAAATAAGCCTCACAGAAACAAACGGAACCTCATATTTCGTAGAATATATATATATATACATATATATTTATAAATAAAATAAATAAATATTAATTATTTAAATACCTACAGACATCGATGTTTCATGCTAACGCAATCTTCAGTGTAGGAACTAATTCTCAACGGCCGGTAGGCGCGAACACCGATCACAAATCGCCACTGATTCGTAGTCGGTGATCTTACCCATCGGCCATAGCCAATTAGTTAGTAAATATAGAGGAACTTTAAATGTAAATAGCGAAATCGGCGGCTATGTACCAGGAAGTATAGAGTGATCTACGAAACGGTGTTCGGATCGTGCATATAGCTATTTGTACTGCTTGTTATTAAACCTACTCGAGAGTGCCCAGCCTTTGTGGGAGGGGGCTGATAAACAATAATATTTTTATAAATAAATATTAATTATTTAAATACCTACAGACAACTATGTTTCATGCTAACGCAATTTTCAGTATATACCGTGAACTCCTTCCCAATTTTTTTTTTAATCCCCTAACGTAGTGCCTTTTAATCGACTTTTAACGAAATCATTAAATTGAATTTTAATCGCTTCATCGTTAATTTTGGCACACGCAATTCCCCATTTTGCTCTTTCTTTCGACGTTATAATTAATTAAAACTATCGATTTTCTCATGACGAGGTGATAGTCGAAAGAGTCTTAGAGAGATTTCCGCGTATTCTTTTTAAATGTATTTATAAGTTTTGTACCTCAAAACATTTATATATATATATATATATATATATATATATATATATATATATATATATATATATATATAATGTTATATTAGATTTGTTATGTGAGATGATATATACTTATTTCCACAATCAGATAACGCAATAGCCTAGACAAACCATGAAAGCTACAAACCGGAAGCCCTAGAACGTAGTTTCAAACTCCTTTGCGCTCTTCAGTAGGAATTCTACTAAACCTATAATGACCCAAATAAATATCTGCTAGTCCTGTAATTTACGCTGAAAATATAACCTCCTCTTTTATTAGATACCAAGTCTGCCCATAACACCTCTGCCTAACGTTAAAAAACGCCCCTTTAAGTAATAAACTACATTATAAACCCCTTTTTACTAATACATAAGGAGCCTTTCCACAATGAAAAATATACAAATATAACACATAACTTATTAACAATATTAATACATCCCTATTCTGTAATTTAATAACAGTCAGCAACGCCAGGATTTATGCCAGACGCTGATCTAAAAATAAATCACATCACACCTGAATACGAATACACAATAAAAATAGATAAACATCCAACCTCTATGATCAGTAATTAAGTTGTATTTTAATAATACGAAGTTACAATTAAAACCTAAATAACGATGTAGTCTGTCATCCATAAATACACAATTCCCCCTAATAGGGGCAACGTGCGAAAATACACGGGACAGTAAAAGCGGTGATCAGCATCGCCTTTTCGATTTATCGAACTGTTTTCATTGAGACGATGAAAATTTGAAATATGTTGTAAAGCCTTTTTATAAACAAAGGCATATCTGTCTCAATGAAATAATGGTACATCTTTGGAATCCGCAATGTATGGTTTATAAATAAATAATTTGTATTTTAGCTCTCGCATTCTTTCGATCACACACTGCATTGATTTCTTTTGAACTTTCACCGACACACACACACACTAATATATCACTCCGTCTCTCGAATACACACACACACACATATATATATATATACATATATATATATATATATACATATATATATATATATATACATATATATATATATATATATATATATATATATATATATATATATGTATATATATATTCGTCATCCACATAAAGACTGTTTCGCTGTATCATATATCTTCAATGCGGCAAGATCAGTTAGTGATTGAAACTCAACCGTCGCTATCATGTGACACTGGCTGAATGTAAGTGATATCTCAATGTAAACATTGTCAAGTGCTGGGAGCTCGAATTAGTTTTACCCAATTAGCTATGCCTTTAAACTAATGGCAGTTGGCGATATGCTTACAAATAAGCTCTATTCATATAGTCATCCACATACAGACTGTTTCGCTGTATCACAGCTGGACCAGTTTGTGCCTCGAGCTGACAGTCGGCGCTCCTACCCCTGCGCTCTCATGTGACACTGACTGAATGTAAGTGATATCTCAATGTTAACATTGTCAAGTGCCGGGAGCTCGAATTAGTTTTACCCAATGAGCTATGCCTTAAAACTAATGTCAGTTCGAGATATCCGTACAAATCAGTTAGAATTACTTGAGAGTGAATTAACTACTAGACACAATCCTCGCGTGGCTTCGGTCTCTTTGTACAAGAGGTTGCTAGAACAACCTGTCATGAAGATACTCACCCTACAAGTAAACTCTGACCAAATATTCCAAATGACATAGTATTCGAATCACAAATAAGATTCCCTCGACACGGTTATGCACTGGCTCATACAAGAAATGGTACACATTCTCTTAATAATATTGCCTCAAATTATAGCACTTAGCTGGATACTCCACTAGATTAAATGAATTCTTGTCCGTGGATTTTATAAGACAAAAAAAAAACACATTGAAAATTAAGATTATTTCTCTCTTAAATAACTCAATTTTTGGCAGATAAAGTAACTTTAATAGAATATTTGAATATCTTCGTATCTTATGTGGAGATCAAGTGTTAGCCCCAGGAAGGGGCCCCTTTATTTCTGAGAACTTCGATTGAAGAAAAATGAAACAAATATATATTAATAGCATGTTCTAAAAACGATAATATTTCTTTGGGATTATGTTCTATATGATATCTAGGTCCGAAAATGCTTTGCTTTCGAGTTAGAGGCTATTGAAACAAAGACTGATATACATCCTCTATTGCAAACATCTAACACGTACAACGTGTGTGATAGTACGCCGTTATTATTTCTATATATGCCATCGAACACAACATTCCTTGTAACAGGACGAAAGGTAAAATAAGTTTAAGCTTGTGTAGCCACATACACTAGGAAAACTATGAAAAATGACACCAAACAAGCATAAAAACGGTGGTGATAAGAAGAAATATTTTGGCGTTGAATCCGCAGGGGCTACTTTGATAGGCCACATTGGGAGACGCGGTCAGTACCCTGCGCATTTGTTGTAACAGAAAACAAAAACCAAATACATGGAAATAGATCTGATCAGTATAAACTGCAGGGAAAGATATGGACCACAAAGGAAATTAGATTAGTAATGAAGTGCTATTGCAAAAGCAACTTCCAAACTATGTGATACTTTTAAAGATATAAGAGATAACCAGATCTTATGCCATAGGTTTTTTTTTCATACACCATGTATATATATATATATATATATATATATATATATACACCATGTATATATATACACCATGTATATATATATATATATATATATATATATATATGTATATATATACACCATGTATATATATATATATATATATATATATATATATATATATATATATATATATATATGCATGCGTCTGCGTATTTTCTGATAGAGAACCATGGAAAAATAAGATCAAACAAATATATGGCGATAAGAAGAAATATCTTATTGTCAAGATCGGCACTCACTATGGGCGACCGATCGGCATCCTGCAAACGCTGACTCTTCTTATTTGCGTAACAGAATGCAACAGCCTAAATATAGATGAAGAAATATAACCAGCACCAATTAATGACCACAAAAGGATAGAAATAAACCATACAGGAAATTAAACTAGTAAAGCAACTCCCACATACAAACTCATGGTGTTATGTCATGGATTTTCCGAACACTCTGTATATATTTGTGCATGTATATTTTATTTTCTAAGAGAAAGGAGCCAATCAGTATTCGTCTTTTTCTTTTAAATCTTATTGCAGTTATCTTCATGGATGTCTGCTCATTTAGGATTTTCCTGCTCATTTAATTTTGCCCTTCAAAGGAAACCAAATGATAGCAACCCTAAATCCACTGCCCTTTGCTCTTCCAGATTTCTCTGAAATGCAGAATTCGTTATTTTCTTTAAATTCTTTTTTTCTAAGCTGATTCTTATATATATTTTGCTTTGTTTCATGTTATTCTTTTCATCTGCTTCGTTTTTCTTCCATTTGTGTTTGTTGTTCCCTTGTCGCTTCTACATAAAAAGGCCAACTTAGTCGGGATCTGTTACTGGGATCTGTTCTTCCACTGCATTTGATATAATGAAAATTACTCTCAATCGATGATGGAATAGATTTTCTTGGAAGATACGAAAGCCGTTCCAACGACCGAGACGCCCGGCGGCGTTTGTATCGCTGCCTTTGTTTCATTCCAACCAATCCACATTTTTTTTTATCTTGCAAATACTAAAAAAAAAAATTGGTCTTAAAGTAATTTCATAAACATCAAATAAAATAAATGTCTTGGATGTTGGAACCTTTAACCAAACTTGCAACAGCAATTACATAGATGCTAATGTTTTAAAAAGCAAGGCTTTCAATATGAATTAAGAATTAGTGATGGGACGATTCCAATATATTTCCCGATTCCAATACTATTACCGATTCTTTTCTATATCCCCGACTCTGACACAATTACCGAGTCACTTCTTAATTCTCGATTCCGATACAATTTCAATTCTTTTTAAATCTCCAAGTACTTTAGTGATGGAGTGTTGTGTTTTTTTCAAATTACTTTAAAAAAACATGTAATATGTGCATATATTTTCGTAAAAAAAACATGTAATATGTGCATATATTTTCGTAAAAGTAAAAATACACTTGCAGAGTAGGTGCTATAGATTTAAGTTTTACTGGTATTTTAAAATCAATAAACATTTATCATTTCATCATTAGTACCAGTAATGGTAATTTTGTTTTAAACAAAGATAAACAACAAAACACAATTCAAAATTCGTTTTTTGCGTCGGAAATAGGCACACATTTTTCTGACACCGCAAAAAAGTTCCGATTATTCCGATTCCCAATTCCCGATTCCGATTAATTGTCCCAACAATATTAAGAAAGTATTTCCTTGCGTGGATTTACTTTTATGCTGATCATATTTAATTAACTGTATTTAGATTGTAGTATTTTGTTACCACAAATAAGGGTCAATATGCGCAGGATGCCAATCATGTCTCTCATTTTGGCTATAAAAGAAGCATCTGCCTATCATGATCTCCGAGTCGTTTTTCTAAACAATACAAAATGTTACAAGTCCTGATATTATTTAAACAATAGTTGTAATAAAACAAATAGAGTGGGAGATATAGCGTACAAAAATACTAATTTTGAATTTTCACTTTTGATGTTTTTTAAATGTATATATATATATATATATATATATATATATATATATATATATGAGAAAGGAAGGATGATTAGAGTAATCCGACGTAATGGGAAATGAAAAATCCATGCTACACCTCATCACGACAAAAAACCTCAGCACCCCCTCCCTATTTCCCACTCTAAGACAAATTTACTAACACTCCCACACCTTCCCTTTTACACTAACAGCTATCCACATTCATTTCACTCTCTGCTACTGACTTTTCTCAGCCCGGACCTTGGTCCAGCGCTCTCAGTAGCCACGACTACTACTTTTTCTCATCAACCCATCATGTCAACTAAATATTTCGATGTACTTGCATGACATTTTTATTAAATTATCATCCTGAGGCAGTTTTACAATTAAAGACGTAACGTTTATGAATATATGTATATACATAAAAAATATCTCTTGGTTTTTCCTTTTTCATTTCCCATATATATATATATATATATATATATATATATATATATATATATATATATATATATATATATATATATATGGTGGAGAGATGTGGCTACTATGAGCGCCGGAGGAGAGTCCAAGCTTGAGAAGTCACTACATTTCCTCATCTTAAAACCATGTAAACCCCAGACTTCGATGTACTTGCATGACATTTTTCTTCAAATTATCATACCGCACAAGTCTAACAATAAAGACAAAACGTTGAAGAATATATAAATACCATTTATTAGTTTTACCTTTTTTCATTTCCCATTACGTAAAATTACTTCCTTTCTCATAAATATATATATATATATATATATATATATATATATATATATATATATATATATATATATATATATATATATAATATCATATATATATATATATATAATATCATATATATATATATATATAATATCATATATATATATATATATAATATCATATATATATATATAATATCATATATATATATATAATATCATATATATATATATATATAATATCATATATATATATATATATAATATCATATATATATATATATATATAATATCATATATATATAATATCATATATATATATATATATAATATCATATATATATATATCATATATATATATCATATATATATATATCATATATATATCATATATATATATCATATATATATATCATATATATATATATCATATATATATATATATATCATATATATATATATATATCATATATATATCATATATATATATATATATCATATATATATCATATATATATATATATGATATATATATATCATATATATATGATATATATATATATGATATATATATGATATATATATATGATATATATATATATATGATATATATATATATGATATATATATATGATATATATATGATATATATATATGATATATATATATGATATATATATATATGATATATATATATGATATATATATATGATATATATATGATATATATATATGATATATATATATATGATATATATATATATATATATCATATCATATATATATATATCATATATATATATCATATATATAATATATCATATATATATATTATATATATATGATATATATATGATATATATATATGATATATATATATATATGATATATATATATATGATATATATATATGATATATATATGATATATATATATGATATATATATATATATATATCATATCATATATATATATATCATATCATATATCATATATATAATATATCATATATATATATTATATATATATCATATATATATATGATATATATATATATCATATATATATCATATCATATATATATATATCATATATATAATAATATATATATATATAATATCATATATATATATATATATATAATATCATATATATATATATATAATATCATATACATATATATAATATCATATACATACATATATAATATCATATACATATATAATATCATATACATATATATATATCATATACATATATATAATATCATATACATATATATATATCATATACATATATATATCATATACATATATATAATATCATATACATATATATATATAATATCATATACATGTATATATAATATCATATACATGTATATATAATATCATATACATATATATATATATATATAATATCATATACATATATATATATATATCATATACATATATATAATATCATATACATATATATATAATATCATATACATATATATATATATATATATAATATCATATACATATATATATACTATATAATATCATATCATATACATATATATATATATATACTGTATATATCATATATATATATATATATATATATATATATATACATACATACATACATACATACATACATGCAGACATTGTTCAGAATAGCAAATCGCCTGATTTATTATAAACATTTTATTTTTTAAATTTTTCTAATGGTCTTTTTTTTTATAAAAGTAAAAAAAGTTAATTCATGTTCCATTGATTTCAAGAACGTTTTCGATTCTTTGTCGAATCATTCTCATGTTTCAAAAGCAAATAAATAAAAACGCTGGGGAAAGAAAAAACGAAAAAGATTGGAGAAACGTGCACGTATCGAGCGTTTTCGGCTGGTCATCGGCTTATCTTTCGCTTCTCGCCGCAATCAGCACACTTAATTACTGCGCCCTTGTCATATTGATTGTGATATCCAGACACTCGTACCCGCGTTTCGAAATCACGGCATCATCTACTCCCCAGACAGTAAAGCCTAACACCCAAATATAAATTTTAGTCGCTCTGGAGTTTTGCTCGCCAGCTCAAAGCGCAACATATATTCATCAACACTGGTTACGAATGCAAAACCTTCATTCCCATGCACATTGTCGATGTAAACCAAGATTGCCGTCTTGATTTTGTCGTCCTGTTATAATACGTCGTTAACAATAGACCACATATTTAGCGAACGCACGTTCAATCAAAATTCCAACCTAGTTAGGCAGTAGTTTTCATCTTGTGAAACACTGGTCTGATAGGGCCGAAGTAGATCTTTGGTGGGCAATTTGTGATAAGCAGATCGGAGATCCGGCAAGCCTACGCTTGTCCTCGCCGGCCCCTATTCTGTTAACTTTCTGGCGCAATAATCAGCGTTTGCAGAGTATGCGGTCATATTGATGTTAAGCTCCCTACAATCCAGCACAGGGTGATTTTTTTTTTTTATTCTTCTAGACGACGTCTAACAACGAAAGCAACCCTATCAGAGGAGGTCCAACCTCTGGCTAACCATGGAAAGCAAGCCAGTTTATTTATTCTCTCATTCTTCTTTGGTAAATCTCCTGACTGTTGCCGGTATCGAATACTGCGTAACAAGATTTTGCAGATTGCCAGGCGGCTTGCTTTCCGCGCATTTCTATCTCGCTCTTAATTCATTTCGTTGTTTATAAAACTCGGCCAAAAGTTGGGGTATTCGATAACAAGTGCTGGCAGAGGCGTGCAAAGAAAAACTGGCTCATCAGGAAATTGGTCTTCACATACTTTGAAATTGATACGCCAACTAGATATTTATCACGTTTATTCTCATCAAGAGGTCGAACCCAAGCGAGCCCCTCACCATTATTTGGACCTAAATCACAACTGCACGTCTATTTCCCAGTTAGTTGCCGACGGACCAAATATTAGATGTTTGTGTTTACTCGCCGATGGTAACTACCACAAAACTCTGCTCTCCCCACGTCTGGCACACTTCCTTTCTCATTATAATGCAGGAGACCCCAGAATCAACTAGTGGCACTGCGTCTATTCCGTCTAGAGCTATGTTCATTGTTGACAGTGCCAAATTCATATGTTGTCAGTGGACAAAAGCCGATGCATAGATACTGTCGTCTAAATCTTTTCTTTGAAAATCTAGATAAATGTTGGTTATCCCTTTACGTCAGAAGCAGCATGGAGCACTTCTTTGCGCTTGGGCGTCTTGAGCTCTCCCTCTATTGTGCCGAGCGAGAAAACTCCTTGCTAAGTGTTTAATTCAATCAAATTCAAAACACCTTATCCTAGCCTTATTTGTCTGTCCGTCTTTGGGGTCCACAGGCCATACCGCTGACATAATCAATGCGTGTCCGGTTAGGTCATCTTTCAACATAGCTCTCGCTCGAACCAGTAGTTGGGAAATGTTCATTTCTTCCATTCGAGAAAAATCTTGTAGCAGCTATCGGACATGGTCAAGAGACCCAGGTACTAAAACAGTTTTAAGACCTCGCTTCGTTATACTATCAAATGGTACAAAAAGCTTTCGTAGGTCACGCAGACAAATATTTGCACTTTCAACCAGGTGCATGTCGCGTGCCACAGACTGTGGTGTACGCTGCATAAAAGTCCAGAGCGAAATTTGTAAAAAAAGGCGTTATTTCATATGGGCAATTTCTCTTTCCATTTCCTCACTTTACCGCTGGTAGATTGCAAATATACCGCTTGTCAGACGCATGTGGATTACGCATTTTCCATATTCTTCATTAAGCATAGCAGACACAAGTTCAGATTCTTCAGTCCATGTAAACTGTATTGACTGGAGTCCGCATCTCTGAACTTCGATACCAGTCTTATATCTATTTTTTCCACAATCCAGTTTTATATCACGATGTCGAAAGAGCTTGCAGTGTGAACAAGATACTGCTCGTGTTCTGATTTTTACGATAATCCAAGTCCCAAAATATGATGTATATACGAATCAGAGGTTATACGTCTCCAAGCTACATGGTCTCAAGCAAACACTTGCTATCGCAATTAACGCTCTTGCAACAAATGACGTTGACGCCAAGGACGTCCTCAGGTGTTCACTAACAAACAGGCGAATTATTCACCTTTATAAAAAGCTCGAGAGTTCGAATCAGCTTCACTGCATCTCATTTTTTAAAATTGAAAACTACAATGCTTTACACCTATGGCCGTTCGAGTCTTTTACGTAGGGAACAGACGATTCTTTGTCATTACATTAGAGGCCGAAGCTTTGTCTATTACATTAAACCACTAATCGATAGCCGACATGAGTAAATGATAACGGATTTCGGGTTTATATGATATATATTATGCATTATATTAAGGAAAACAGTAATGTATCTGTGTAAAAGTACAAAAAACACTACACTAGATGCACTTAAGCAAGACATCCATTATAAAAGGTATGTAAGATTATACAAAAATTATATAAAATTAATCCCCGGCAGACACAACTTCTACATTTATTTACCAATAGTTGTGTGAAGACTAAGTATAATGAATATATAAATGATTAGTCTTTCGGTTCTTTATGCAATTTAGTTTCCTTTCATTTAGATATTTGTTTATTACTTATATATATAGATATACATGTATATATAGATATCTCTCTCTGTCTGTCTCTCTCTCTCTCTCTCTCTCTCTCTCTCTCTATATATATATATATATATATATATATATAATATGTGTGTATGAGAGTTTTTTCTTGGGTGTTGACGTTAGTGTAAAAAGAGGCGTTTTCTTAGATAGGTTATTCAACAGTGTGTCTATTTGTTAGTATATATATATATATATATATATATATATATATATATATATATATATATATATATATAATGTGTGTATGTGTGCCTTCGGCCTGGTTATGGTAAAAACACTGTAATATCTATTTCCTTGGGGTTACTAAGCATCACATTTGTACATAGAGGATGAAATTACTTTTTACATTTTTACTGTTGTTTGATGAATAACACTGAAACAAGTTCAAATAATCAGTCAGCTTTCTTTTTCTTGTTTTTTTGTTTGTTATAATTTGTGAATTACAATTATATTGATCCATTTGCGAGAGAAACAGTAAGAATCGTGTAGGTAGAGCGAGAGAATGGTTTTAATAGAACGATGTTACTGAAAGTGTTCCCGTCACTTTTATGTTGTTATCTATATCCCATACAACGCCGTGTGGCCTTGCTAGCAGAGAAGATATGATAAAAGTATTCCGACTTGTTTTTATTTGTTTGGGCACGACAAATTAGGATCATTAAAACCTCCGCCATGATCAATCATGTCGGTTTCATTGCGTGTTACCCACGCTTTTCAATATAGATAGGTGTCCAATAAATATCTCCGTGATAGAACTGCAGAAAGTGTCGGGATTCCTGATAATTAAACAAAAAGGGAAGATATTCGCGCTTTTATAAGAATATTTATTCAAAAAGAAATGAGTCGTTTTTACTATATTTGCTTTAAAGATACCATCTATCAATTTATCTATCCCTTTCTCACCCAATTCTCTCTTTTCTTTCTCTCGCTCACTCCTTTTCTCTCTCAAAATCGTGTCAACATTGCAGCAAATCTTTAAGAAATAATAACGACTTCAGTATCTTATATTAAGATGTATCTTTCTTATAACATGTTAATGAAACATTGAGTGTATAAAAATATGTATCAATATTGATATATATATATATATATATATATATATATATATATATATATATATATATATATATATAATGATATTGGCGTTACTACAGTTTGAAACGCCGTTGAAATGATAAACTTTAAAAATTGAGAAACCAGACAACTTGACGCGAGATTTTGTAAAATAACTAAAATATTTATTAAATCATTTTTGTTTTGAAATCCAACTTTTCGGTTTTAGAAAACCTTATTCATGGTAATACAGGCAATGTGTTCCTTTTTTTCCATTTCTTTTTTTTTTCTTCTTCGTGGTCGAAGTTTTACGACGTAGCCGAAGATCGACGATCTTCTGGTGTTATCGAAGATACTGTTTTTATTTGAATATCCGATCGGTAGTGAAGCGCGCTGGTGTATGTGTCTATAATAATCAGAAAGGTGTTACTACAGTTTAAAACGCTGTTGAAATAATAAACTTCGAAAATTGAGAAACCAGACAACTTGACGTGAGATTTTGTCAAATACCTGAAATATTTATTAAATCATTTTTTTAAATCACAATTTCCGGGTTTATAATTGTGATGCAGACACTATTTTCTTCTTGTTTCTTTTCTTTTTTCTTTCTTTTTTGTAGAGCTGTAAAAATCTGATACTGAAATTCATAGTTAAAATACTGTTCATCACAGAAAAATATAAAAATATAAATCTCCAAATAGAAACTCACAATATACGTAAAACAATCAGCCCGGTCAGTTGACTTCCTAATGATTATGAATGAATATTTATACACTAGAATGGCCACTTATGACTCTCAGCCAATTAGTACACAGAGAATGGACTTTCCCTTCTGAGCATAATGGAACATTCTAGCCTTATTATAAACCGGCATGTGGATGTGCTTGGCACTCTGACTTATCTTGCTGCTTAACTGGTTGTACTATGGAGCCCTAAGCATCGACTCTATTGAGAACAAAGAAGATTAACAATGTCTCGGAGTAATGTTTTTAATGTTTTTAAAGGGTAATCATCTTACACTCTCTGTAAAATGTCTTTTTAGCAGTAATGTTTTCTAGAAATATAAAATAATTATCCTACCTTAAGATCCTTTTGACAACGTTATTCGGCATTAAATAACCCATAGATGGTGTATATGCCGTACAATTAACCAAACGCAAAACCACAAATCTACACCCATACCGACAAAAAAACGCTTTCTTCGTCTAGAAATGTTGAACTCTCACTAACTATTTACTTCTGATTTTTCTTACAAGGTGTAAATAAAATCAATACATTTATGTATGAATAGAATTCCGCATTCTTTTGATATTGTTTTATCCACTAAAGATCTGCCGTTTTTAGCTCTGTATTTACGAACGGTGTTATTTCTAAGCCTAGTCACTATTCGCCCCTCCGGGCTTTGCGCAGTTGAAGCTCACGTAATGTGTAAAATAAGGTTAAAAAAAAGAAGCATGAAGTCATTGAGCAAGTCTGTGTTAGCGTTTTTTTTTCTATTTTGCAACGGTATTGCAGCTATAAGGAGTGAGTAAGAACAAAAGTAGGAAGTGTTTTGAGAATATCAAGTTCACGAGCGGTGACCAGCTGCATGTGTGTCCTGCTTATGACATGTTGTTGCAGTTTTTCGTAGGGAGGTGACGCAACCGATATAGCGCCTAACATTCTAAAATAGTCACCCGTCTGGTACTAAACAAACCCAACATCGCTTAACTTGGGTGATCTATCGAGGACTGGTGCGTTAACGTGATAATCTCTATTTATATAGAGTTATGTGCATATGTTAATATATGCGTATGTACAAGATTAACTCCTAAACTAATTCACCGATCATTATGAATTTTTGAAAAATACTACGCGTGACTGATCTTAATGTACGCTATATTTAGTTTCAATTTTATGCAGTGCTTGTACAAAAGCATGGACGCCCTTCATGAAAATTCAAATACTTACAATTTTTGTAAGACTTTAACACGAGGTATCAAACATAAATGCATATTCACCAGGTTTCACGTTCATGGGACATTTTTGGGGACATAATATGAGAAGAACTTGTTACTTAAAAATTCAAATATTTCAAATTGCATTGAATGTTATTGATAGTTATTAAACACTCCATCAATATTTCCTGAATTTCATTTTTTTCTTAAGACACATTAAGCTTAAGGCTTAAATGATAGACAGTTCATAGGATGAAAATCGTGTAATGAATTTTAATGAAAATTGGAATGCGGATTCTAGACATAACGTTTTGTATCATTATATCTTGATTTTAATTTCCCTGGGACGGAAATAAGTGATGCAGTTGTAGCTGTGCCATTACCGGTATACTTTTAGTTCCCTGTTATACAGGGTGGGCAAAAATAAGGGTCCTATTTTTAAAAATTCATAACTTTTTTATTTATTGATTTTTTAAAAAAATTTTTTAGAATAAGTAAAGGACCCCTTCCGAAGCAAGCATGAGCCGTATTAGCCCTAAGGAACGTACCCTCATTTAGAAAACATTATTTTTGCTTAAAAAACTCAAAACAGTGTAAAAAACAATACTTTAGTTTTTGTAAGTTTTAAGAAGTGTTTTTCGGCTAAAATTTGTTTTGTTTATTTCAAAAAATCTCGGAAGGGTCAGTCTACACACACATAAAGTTTGGTGAGTTTAACTTTTATTTTGTGGAAGTTATTCAAATTCAAGTTATTCAAATTTAAAGATAGGACCCTTATTTTGGCCCACCCTGTATATATATATATATATATATATATATATATATATATATATATATAAATAAATGATACGCGGAAATCTCGTCAGGAGAAAATCGATAGTTTTAATTAATAATATTGTCGAAAGAAAGAGCAAATGGGGATTTGAAAGTGCCTAAATTAACAATAGAGCGATTAAAAGTCAATTTAAAAGGCACTGCGTTAGGGGAGAAAAAAAAGAGGGAGGGAGTTCAACGTTCCCCAAAGAGATTAAGCGATCTATAAATTCTTTCTGCCGGCACAGGGACGGTTTTCGCATAGCGATAGAGACAGACTTCAATATTTTCGAATGGTTTTTGGAATATGCTCAATGCAAGACCTCAAAACGGTCAACTTTATAGCTACTGGCATAGCTAGGGTTTTCAACCAAATGCTGGCAAATAGCAGAGTCCAAAGTATTAGAGGAGGGGTAACCCAAGGATCCTACCATTCCCTGGCGTATTTTTGATGGAATGTGCTGGTTTATGCGGGTCTGCAAATGCAAGGAAGTGCGCCTTATATAGCCAGCATCACATTGGCATTTAAATTGGTATACAATATCACTATAATTTGTATAGGGCACACTATCCTTGCGAAAGGAAGGAAAAGCAGGTCTAGTAGAATAAACTAATCGTAAGGCAACAAAGTCGAAACAATGACTAATGCTATCAACAATCTGTTTACCTAGTTTAATACTATTCCCCCCTATCCAAGGTAATTTTAAATAAATGGGGCATTTTACAGGCCCAAATATTTTAGGGGATTTAAAATCAGCAACCTTTTTATTAATGCAATCATTGATAAGGTCCTCGGCATAACCATTATCAATGAATATATCCCTGATCCTACTAAGTTCACACTCTAATCTATTTGGAGAACAAATCACGAGGGCTCTATGCACCAAAGTGTAAATTAAGCCTACTTTTCTAGACTTAGGCACAAAAGAAGACCAGTTTACGTACAGGCCAGTAAAAGTAGGCTTCCTGTAGATGTAAGTGAGAAAGCCACCCCTTGAACGTTCAACAAGAACATCCAAGAAGGGAAGACAATTATTCCTCTCACTTTCCATCGTAAACTTAAGAGCCTCATGAATAGAATTTAACTTATGAAAGAACGCCAGTGCTTCACTCTGCGAAGAAAACATCGCAGAAGTGTCATCCACATATCTAACATAAGTAGTGGGCATCTTTACAGACCCAAATAAAACGGATTCGTAATATCCGACGAAGATATCAGCTGAAGTGGGTGCCAATGGACTACCCATTGAGACCCCATCAACCTGACTATATATTATATTCTCGAAGCTAAACTCGACTGATTTAGTACATAAAAGTATCAATTCTATGAAAATCTCCCTAGGGAAACAAGGGGCAGTCAGGCAACCTTCATAGAGAGCGTCGGCACAAATAGTTATAGTCTCATCTAAAGGTACATTAGTAAAGAGACTAGAAACATTAAACGAGCACATAAATGATGTCTCAGAATCCGGATCTAACCCACGTAGAGCTTCAGTAAACCGATAGGAATCAGGGATGCAGTGCGTAGTGTATAGATCACGCACAGGTTTCAAGATTCCGAGGAGCCACTGAGCCAAAGAATGTTGGGCGGACCCTATCATAGATAATATAGGTCTCAGTGGCACCCCCTCCTTGTGTATTTTAGGAAGACCATATAATCTAGGTCGCAATGACCCAGAGAGTCTGATCCTATCATAGACCTCCTTCGGAAAAAACTTCTTTTTAAATAAAAAAAGAAGACGCTTCTGCATCTTGATCTCGTTCTTATAAGTATTGTCTGCAGACACGACAGGGCCAAGTCTACAGAATTTAGTAGTGTCGTTAAGAATAGATAACATTTTGTTAACGTAGTCACTACGATCCAATACCACAACTCCCGCACCTTTATCTGGTTTGCAAATGTAAATGTCTTCATTAGATTTTAACGCTTTTATGGTTTGAAATTGCGTTTTATTCCAAATAAAGTCATTGTGGTCAATGGAGGCGTAACTGTATTGATGTGCCAAGTCAACCGACCTATCTGTCATTCTAGAAACATTATCTAAAGAACTAGGAGAGTGATGTCTAATTTGAGAAAACAAAACCTCGAAAGAAGCGAGGGTTTTCTCTTTGTCAATGTGGGTAGGGGAATACAAAAATCATATATATATATATATATATATATATATATATATATAATGAAGTAATTAAATAGATAAAATGTGCATAGTTTACAAGTATATTAACTCATCAAGGGTTCAAACAAGGAATTTAAATACGAAATGACTTACGTGTATTTTTTCTTTGAACACTTACTGTGTTAATAAACCTGTAAACTATGCAAATTCTATCTATTTCATCACTTCATTATCCGTATAAAATGCTCTACCTAATAAATTGAGCTTCACCGTATCTCGATAGGATCTAATATAATTTTTAATTTTTATATTATTCATATATATATATATATATATATATATATATATATATATACATATATATATATATATATACATATATATATATATATATATACATATATATATATACATATATATATATATATATATACATATATATATATACATATATATATATATATATATATATATATATATGTATACATATATATATATATATATATACATATACATATATATATATATATATACATATATATATATATATACATATATATATATACATATATATATATATATATATATATATATGTATACATATATATATATATATGTATACATATATATATATATATGTATACATATATATATACATATATACATATATATATACATATATATATATATATATATATACATATATATATATACATATATATATATACATATATATATACATATATATATATATACATATACATATATACATATATATATATATACATATATATATATATATATATATATACATATATATATATATATATATATATATATATATATGGCATTTATAAAACCACTATGATCATATGTACAACTAGATGTCACTAGCTTCATCAGAAAGACAAACATCTATTTCTGCCGATGTAAAAAATATGAAGATATCGAAAAATACATCCCTTAAACTAGACTGTGTAACCCATTGAACCTACATGCCTAACTTCAAAATGATATTACTTCCAAGTAACACGCAAGATTATTTTCAAACTTTTAAAACATTTGTGAAAAACACTTAATATTTCAATTCTAATATTATTCGACTTTTTTTTATTTCGATCGTTTCAAATTGATTTTGAAAATGTGTTTCTCTTGCTATTTTTATTAATCTTCATTCGTATACGCTCGTCCGTTTAGATTCAAGCAAACGTAAATACGGAAGCCACAAGCGATATTAAAACTCGTTTGACATTTCCATTATTT
>OY744533.1:20494374-20514374 GCA_963556195.1 Sepiola atlantica | reverse complement strand
TTTTGTCTGATGCTTACTGAATGACGTCATATAACAATAGCCACTACTGCTTGGTCTATCCTTGCTCAGTGTAGGTAAAAAATAGTGAGGCTAAAATAGTGAGTTTGAGTTTAAGACTATTTGTTTACAAAATATACGGCTACAACAGAAATGTATTGACAAAAGCATGTGTTACAATTTCGAGATATAATGACCTAACGGCAATTGACACGTCGTAAACCCCAACAATATATTTGTGTACATATATTTTTGTAACCTATAGATCATGTTGATGTATTTTGTGTTACACTTGTCGAAAATCTAATATCTCTTGTATTACCATTTCGTCTCTATTTATATATAAGGTGTGTCTTATATATGTATACATATGCAGGATTTACTTCTAAACTAATTAACCTATTATTATACATTTTGGAACACAATTTTTCGCCAGAAGATGTCGTAATGTGGGCTTGATTTAGTTTCATGTAAAGTGGGTATAAAGTCCCTTCGTGAAAATGCAGATATTTCTTAGATAGCAATTAATATTCCAAGATTATCAGTTCGTGTATTTATAATATAATTTTAGGCGGGCATAATATGGCACAATCTCCCATTTAAATATTCAAATATTTCAGATTTACTCCATTATCATTAGACACTAATTAAACACGGTGTCCTCAATTCCTCTTTTCTTGATACTTTATAAGCTTAAGCCTTACATTTAAGACATATTTTATATTCGAAATCATGTAATTATTTTTTATCATAATTAGAATATCTATGTCTAGAAAGACATAGTTTGATTTTATTATATCTGTATTTTAATCTTCGTTAGGGGATATAAGCAGGACAAATATGTTCCCTTTTGGTGAAGTAATTTTACCCGTCCTGGAAGGACAAGTATTCGTTCGGGTTGATATATAATTAAAATGAACAGCGAGAATAGAATAGTTTAGACTTTCGATAATGAATTGGTAAATTGTGGTATGGTTTTATATAGAGAAGAGGCGATTACGGTTGGCAATGCTTGTTTATCACGAGCTGTTTACGCTGAATATCCATTGATCCCTTGAGAAATGTTATTCAGCCATGTAATATAGCATGTAATTGATAGCAATTCGCCTAAAGCTGACACGCATAATACGATAAAACGGTGCATAATAACCAAAGGGATTCTTTTCCTCGTCGAAGCAGATTGGTACATATGGACTGGTTTTAAAATAGGCAAGTCATATGAAGGGTGATCACAAATATGTTGATCATTTGAAGCACCCGCTAGATATGAAGTTGAGAAAATAATTAGATCTTCTATGAAGAATAAGAGGAGATAGACCTCTTAGTTTGTAAAGAGATAATAAGTGTCAGATTTTACAAGTGAACGCACGTAATAAATGCCGAACGAGTGTGTAGCACTATGGAAGTGTGGGCATGTTAAAATTGTATTAAAAACGGAATTCTCTCACATGAAGATGGAATGATGCAGAAAAGTTTACAATTTCATTGCAATTGTAAAGATTTGAACTAAAGTAACGTAGCAGAATATGACGTACTAGACAGGACGTCTACAGTGGCACATAGCGAAAAAGATAGCAAAATATTACTCTTTGGCTACGAACTGATTGGAGTCAGACGTTTGTTTAAGTTCTATTTCCGTCCTCAACGAGGAGCAGACAGGTAAAAGCGTTTATACAATATATATGTGTGTGTATATATATACATATATATGTAACTTTGATTTAGATTAGGCAGAACCATTGTATATTATGTAGTATGTACTTTTATGTGCATATATGAATTGTATTTGGATACGTATATTTCATGTTTTAACCAGAATACTAAACTATTGAGAGGGCTGGCCTTCACGCCTGCCACCAATAAAATTTAAATACGACGTTTTACTTAATTTTATTTATTATTTAAAATAATAAAAAGTACAAAACAGCAGCATAATTGTGTAAAAAGAAGTCCATGGCTTAGAGCAGCAGTACCAGGCTGTACTCATTTATTTAAAAGAAACACTGGAAGTGCTTTAAAGTTTATACATATACTAAACGAATGGACAAACGTATAGGTCAATTTACTTAATACAATGCGCGATTGCATGCGAATGGTGCCATTCTTTTTCCTAACCAATACAGACAGCAGCGTAACTAATCTGCTTTCAAATTAATCGATATAGAATGTACCTACACAAGAAATACATTTCCATATTGCGTTTGTTTGGTTCAACAATTCTCTTTTTTTAATACAAGTCAAAACATCTTTTCAGTATTTGAACTGGATATATATTATCATGTACGTACATATATAGAACACTATGTGTACATATTGCGTTCTCACATCTCAATAAGAGATTTGTTTCCTGGTCGTTCGCGCACAGTTCAGTTTAATAAGAACATTTGCATCGCTAATTTCGCTGTTTTTTTTTGTGTGTTACCATCCTCTAGTGTTTCAGTTCTTGGTGTTCTAGCGTAACTGATTTAAAACAATTATATGAGAGAGAAAAATCCCAAATACAAATATCTAATGATGTGGGTAAGTTTTTAACTCGAATTCGATGTCCAATTCATTTCCGTGGAAATTTCTGATCTAAATATCTGCACACATCATTTAAAATATGGAATAAAGCCTTAATCATGTTGAAATCCCTAGGTATCACAGAATTGCTTATTGTATGTAATCTTGGAGATATACTAAATACATTATAAATGATACTTACAAGGTTAAGATTATATTATATATAATACGAGTTTCTATAGTATCTTGTCTATGGGTTTAGACTTTATATTATTATTGGATCTATCTCCAAAAGCATAGGGAAGATTTGTGAACAAACAAACATCTGTACTACACCAATATTTTCTAAAGGATACGAGTAAATGATTTCTAATTTGTGTCGTAGTTTTCAAGTGTTAATGGACAGAGACAGTGATGGAAGCGAGAGTGATAGATAGTTTCATAAAATAATAACTTGAGTCAAACAACTTAGAGTAAGAAGCGGGTGGAGTTACTGATAAAAAACATTAGTAAGACTTGGCGAGTTAATTGGAAATTGCGCCTAATTAGTATAATTCTAACGGAAGCTTTTCCAAGCATAACTCAATCTGAAATGTGAGCAATATTTTAGTACATATATTCTGTGATTAAAATATAGATGGAAAAGTGTTATGGAAACAAACGTTGATTAACTCATATTAAGCATATACATATATATATATATATAGAGAGAGAGAGAGACGAAACGTATACGTCCATAGATAAATAAACAATAGCAAATATTTATATTTGAAGCTCCACGTTAAAAAGTAGAGCACTGTAAATAGTAGTAGTAACACAACGTGACGTCACTTGCTTTATATGTATCATTCCTTTACTTATAGAAGTTGAATGCCCGTACGTCTCGCCGCTTTAAATGTGTTAAAATTATCATTGTTTATAAGCTGTTCAGAATTGGCCTATCGACGTTGGATTGGGGTTGGAAAATACTTGTAATCCAGGGTTTCAAATCGTAGTGAATAGTCATACTTCTATGCTGATGAGTCTAGATTGAAAAGAGACGAAACGTATACGTCCATAGATAAATAAACAATAACAAATATATATATATATATATATATATATATATATATATATATATATATATAGCAAAGTTGTGTATATGAGTTGTGACGTCACAATTAAACGATTGATCTAAAAATCGAACTAGACGATTTGAATTGGCACTTCGAATCTCCAGTGTTTTTTTCAAAATCAATATTCACAATGGAAAATACTAAAAAATAACATTATAAACAAATGTTCTGTGATTTTAACTGTTGCTTTTCAAGCCTACTGAACTAGTATAAATACTTGTAACAATCTGAACATGTTCACTACAAGCAAGAAAAATAAATAAACATAAATAAGTCAAGGTTTCATTTATTCAAATCATCGTACGTATCTGACACCTTTTTTATTATTGGAACTTTACTTTGTCGCTGTGTTTACTTTAGACAATAGAACTATTTTATTTTTTTACACAACTTATAATAACTATAAGTAAGTTAAAAAGAAAATATTTTCGATTGCTCGCCTTCTGTTCTAATATGTTATGCCATCGCGGGTTCGATCTCACACTAGAGAAGTGTTTTCTTTTGCTATAGCGTCCAAGTGATGTCTTTGCTGATATCGATTATCATCATAAACATGAATATTGTTTTAATAAAAAATATTGGTGAAAAATATTTAGTAAATGTGTCGAATGTTTCGGAGTTTTTTAAATGATGATTAT
Organism: Sepiola atlantica; assembly: GCA_963556195.1. Classification (NCBI taxonomy): domain Eukaryota; kingdom Metazoa; phylum Mollusca; class Cephalopoda; order Sepiida; family Sepiolidae; genus Sepiola; species Sepiola atlantica. The sequence continues at coordinate 20,510,122 of OY744533.1, read as the reverse complement.
TCATAATTTGAATTATTTGGATTTTTCGGACTAGTTATCTCACTTTCGATGTTATTCTGACCATGATCCTTAGCGCAACGGATATAAGTGCTAAGTATAATCGGTTCGATCTGACACTCTTCTAAAAGATGAATGTTCAATCCTCAGCACAACCATACTAAGAATATAATTACGAATTACTTGAGATTTCTACTCTAGCATGGCTTGTGGAAGTAACGCAAGCAACTCTTGTGGATTAAAGGAATTTCGTTCGAAATTCTGTCAGATTCCCGAGTTCGACAGAAATATTCTCTATGTTCGACAAGACGCATCTGAAAAAGGTCGGAGGTTGCAGCGGCCGAAACATTGTAAGAATAACATCCAAGATGAGAACAGTAGTCCAAATAATCGAAATAATATAAATGTGTTTAACTTCTAATCTTGATTATGACATTTAAGAGACGTTGAGAAGCTCGTCGTAGACTGGTACTTCAGCTAATAATATATAAAATAAAATGTGGTATTTTCTATTTAGTGATGTCAAGCGGGAATGAAGATCTTACTATAATGATGTACAATCTTATATGTTTGAAAATGTTTACGCTGAACATAATTCAATGATTAATGTATCAGAGGTATTAAGCGCTCTGCCAGCTTCCACAAAATGTTTTTTGTCATTTCAAATTATTTGATTGTAACTTGAACAATCACAGTAAAGCTATTAAATTTGTACTACATTATTATCTCCACGGGGTCTATTTATTGATTTAAGAATGAGAATTTATCTGATCACGCCCTGCGAAGGCCGGTAACGGATACAATTATCTCAAAAGTACTGTTCCTTGTAAAATACTAGCTGTTTCGACCAGGCATTTCTCGGTAATGTATTAACTTGTAATTTATTTTGCTTTCGTTTATTTTAAACTATGCCTTTTTGTTTTTACTAAATTTTATATTTTTACAATGAAAAGGAAGACATTCTGTAATGTACGAGTGCAGAGTTACTTCCCTTGTTTTATTCTAAATATTATTGTTCTCCTTAAAATACAAGGAATTATGTCTGTAATTTACGAATACAGAGCTATCTTTCAAAATTGGCGACCTTACGGAAATAAATCCGATCGGATAAGATATTTTCTGAAAGGAATTAACAGAAATTACATGTTCTCATTCTAAACAAAATGGACGAACGTTTAACAAAATAAAATATCTATTCACAATTAAATATTGATTTTGTTGGAATGATGCTATTCATGGAAAAATTCGACAAATGGACCCACAAGTTTTGATGATAATATTTTCTTGATAGAATATTGAGAATATCTTGTGTTATCTGTATGCTGCGGTTAAGTGTATTTAACATTCTTTACTTGACATCTGTCTTCTACTATTCAATATCAGACCCAAACTTCGGATTTGATTAACACAATAACAGAGGAGTATACATCGATAAACAAAGACGCCACAGCAACACTAGTCCACTTCAGGGTACATTAACTCTTCGTCAACTCTGGCGTCCCAAGAAGAACTCAACCTAAATCATGTCATCACATCAAACACTACAGAGAATTCTACGTTTCGTCGATCCGGACCAAGAATTCCCTGTAGGCCAATGATGTAGGTGTACAGCTTGATTTGGTCGCGAAGTTTTATTGTCAAGTAAATGAAAATTTGTTCGGGTGAGAGTTATCGGTATTCACCGTAAACAAAATATGACTCTCTTCATATAAAACGTATTTATTTGGTACATAAATTGTCGGTTCAATTTTATTCATTCACGTAAATAATTGAAAACTGTATTTAATATTTATATACATTAGCTCAAATATTTTCTCTATTAGCTCGATAAAATACGGTAACGAATGGCAACAGTCGATAGGCGACTACTAAATGTTAAACTATGTTTCCTGAAACAGAAAGCAAAAAAGAATCGGTGAATGAAAAAATAAAGTAACAAGCCTCGCGGTCAACGCCGGCTCTGGACGGCTTGTATGTATATATGTATATGAATTAGCATATGTGCTCTGGCACTAAACTCGACACGTTTTTCCTCCTCTCTATGCCTGGTATACAAAAACGTGGACGGAATGCAAGAAGCTCTAAAAAGTGCGTATACTTTTTTCCACTGTGAACTGAGAAAAAAAAAGACATAATAATACAGTTTTGGCGAAGCCAATATTTGAAACTTTGGCAAATGGAACTTTTAAGTCGCTTCGGGCTGGAAGAAGATGTTTTTCTTTTTTTCGTCACCGTCAGATTTTCGAGCATCCATCACAACTCAGTATATAGATTGTCTGGGTCTTATCACTGTAATGGGTGAATTATATATCTATATAATAATACGTTTAGTCAAGTTCATGTTCGTACGTACGTTATCACCCTCCACCATCGTATTTAAAAGATAGGATCGTCCGATCGTTGAAGATGAAATGCGAAGTAAGCATTTTCTTTGTTAAATGTCATGTGATGATCGTAGAACTCTAACAAAAGTTGACTTCCCTGGCAATCAGACAAATATAAAAGTGTAATAAAAATTCTGTCCAAATATGGTACAGTAATACCGTTCTGGCTGGACGTTCATTAAATGAAAATATTTTTAGGTACGGCAGCAATTAACAAAAGATGAAGGTTACAACTGTGAAATTTTCCGCTAGTCAATATTATAATACGCCGAGGCATTTCGTGTTCGTACTACGTAACAACCTTCCACACCCATGTATTTTAATGAGATCGGCCGACTGGCAACGATGAAATGCAAATCAAAATAGTAATTATAAATGTACTGGTGTTTTTTTAAGGACAAAAATTCTAACTTTATCCATTTAAATCCAGCGAAAGACGTACCAGGGTCGCTTTTGTCTCATCGGAGAATGATCAGTATTCTCTGTGTGTTTATTGTTCGTGAGACAGCCTATAAGAGGTTGTAATTGTGTCTATTGGTCGCCTTGGATAAAACATCCAGACGCTGTATAGATGTATATATCTTCTAACTGTCCATCTACATGGCTTTGCACTTTACTATGTTTTGCCAATAAATATATATTAGATTTGAAATAAATTGTTCCATAATCGAATTCTCTTTGCCCGTTTAACTTTAAACAACCAACTAGTTTCATTCTATTTTTATTTTAATATAATTCTGATTGTTAAAATGTTTATTTAAATAATATAAATGAAAAATCATATTCGTTATATTTATTTGAATTTTTACTGACGATAACACTTACTTTTGCAGAACGAAAAAATATTAATTTAAACAGATAAATGGGAAGTGGCGGTAGTGAATGATCAACGATATGTATTTTTTAATAAAAATTGCTCAAGACAACTTATTGTAAAGAGCTAAAATAAAATACTACTTCCAGGTACACAAACTAGCTAACGATTGATTCAAACACAGAAAAAAGCAATTCTTCCTCCTTTGTCAGAAACATTGCTCATCGAATGTGTAGACCAAAGGACAAAATAAAGGAAAGTGAAAGTTGCGAAAACTTAATGTTCCAAGTTTGAATCCAGTCGGTTTCATAGCATCACTTTCACATATGGATGTTGGCAACCTTCATTACGTCCATCCAATAAGTAACTGATTCTTAAACTAAAAAATCTAAAAACCAATGCAAACATAAAAGTAAGGTCGCTGCAAAACTACGTGCCATGCTCATCTATACGAATCTATTTTTATACAGGTAGATGAAAAAGCACTCGTGGACTTTCCACAGATCCTGTTAGTATACAAATTATAATACTAAAACTGAGTAAATCAATGTTTGTCTTCCTAAATATTATTACTCTATAATTTAATGTCATAAAATATATGCTAAAATATTCTTATGTTCTGCGATTGAGTTATGTTAAAAAAAACAAATCCATTGCAATTTATCAAACAAACCGTAATTAGTAATTAACTAACAAATTCACCACATCTCAGCTAATTGCATATTTCTCTCGAACATCAAACTCAGATACAACTACACAGTCATAATTTGGTCTGTGTGAGCATAAAAAAAAATTGGGTATCATTTCATCAAATTTACGTCGTGTGTTCGTACCCACACTTTAATCCGTATGCCAATTTGATAGCGAAACTTCAGGCCTCTTTAATTCTATATTAACCATCCGGATAATTCGGTAGTAAAACGGCTTTGTATATTTATTCATGCCATAAGAGTTTCTTAATAGATATGTCTCAGTTCATGAATTTTTGAATTTTTGTTCCAAGGAGAACAAATGATCGTAGTAGTTACAACCAACAGGGCCAACCGAAGTCTAGTATATTTAAATTTAGTATATGTATATGTTTATAGGTATAGAGTTGATTCCAAATTCCAAAACTAATTTATATATATATATATATATATATATGTATATATATATATATTGTTATTATTATTTTATATTTATATAAACGTAGCATATTTTCTTAGTAATTACACTTCGAAAGTCATAAAGAATAGTGTATAAGTCGCCCTTTTTAATAGGGCGTGCAATTATTTTTTATGTATGTATATACATTTGTTAATTACGTACACGCACACAAACACACACACACATATATATATATATATATATATATATATATATATATATATATATATATATATAAAATCTATATCTATATATTATACGTACAAAATAATGTATATGTAATCCAGCGTTGCTGAATTTGAATCGTCAACGACTTCCTGGCTTTTTTGTTCATTTGTTTATGAGACCTGACGATAATTCGACTAAAAATCGAAAACGTTCGTGAAACATATTGAACATTTATTATTTTTTCCATTTATTTTAATACAATAAAAACCTCAGAAAAATATTAACCAGACGAATCTTGTTATTTTAAACAATATTTGCATATATATATATATATATATATATATATATATATATATATATATATATATATATATACATTGTGTGTATTTAGGCAGCATATTTTCATTTAGGCAAACATTATTAAATAACACGGAGTGGTTTTGTTTGATTCGACTTTTTTATTTTTTTAATTTTCCGAATTGTCCATCTAATGTTTCGGTCAAATTTATGTAAATATGATCCATGGGTTTCTTGTTCCATTCTTTTTTCTTTTTTGCAAGTACTTTCGATTTGAATCGTCAAATCATCTTCAGGCGGTATTAGTTTTAGTGTCTTTACTATTAATTTTTGAATTATAACGGCAAGTAGTTTATATTTGAAAACGCGTCTGTAAAGTTGAAATGTACATGAGAGCGTGATGGCGTTCTACACATACGAGAGATTTAAAGTTTGACTGTTTAAACCGTTAAGAAATTGATGACGTTGAATAAAGTGCATACAATTCAAACGCATAACTACCTAATGGCCAAGAATTTGGTAATGTTAATTATTATGCTAGACACTGTAAAATGTTGCGACTAGTTTTACAATTGACATTATTAATTGTGGGATGTTTAGTTTTTATGTAGAGGGTTTCGAGTATTTTTAATTTTTTGATATTGGTATTATTTTGGTATTGTTAACAAGGATGTTTCTATATTGGGAGGGGGTGCAATTATGTTTTTGTAGGTGTTGGCATATAGAGCTAGTGTCGGAGAGATGTAGGGTGAGTCTTCGAGATAGTGTTCTGGAAGTGAAACCTATGTAAGAATTAGTTTTTTTATTGGTGTCGGAGATACATTCTCCCATAGGGCATTGGAACTGATATATTACATTGGTTCTTCCTAATGTATTTTGGGTTTGGGAAGTGTTATATTTAACAACATAGTTTGATGTTTTCATTTTATTATAATAAATGATGAATCGTATTTTATCATAAGAATTGGTGGGGGATATATAGCGATGTATTATATTTTTAAGAGCTTTTTCATCCAATTTAAAGTTTGAATGCATTTGGAATATAATATTTATATATATATACATACATATATATATATATATAAATATTATTTGTGGGAATTTTGAACAAATGTTTTTATCGATGATTATAGATGTACTATAACCACTCCTGATAGAGGATTAACGCACATGGTAGGAAATAGACAACGGCTCGAACTCTTTCATAGAAATATAAATTTTCATAATTGAAAAAATAAAATGTGAAAAATACGGAAATGCACTTACATTTCTTCGAACTTGAAAGGTCAACTTTTTATAAACACTGCCGAAGCCCTTCTAAAGACAGATTTATGGCTTAATACTCTGAACACTCTATATATTATGAAGATGTGATTGAGGTATGTCGAAACAATTGTCTGCAAATAATAAAAACGTTTCAATTATGTAATAGAGAGTGTTCCCTACAATTAGTGAGATTTACATAATATTGAATATATATATATATATATATATATAAATGTGTGTGTATATAAATATGTGTGTGTGTATATAAATATATATATGTGTGTATATATATATATATATATATATGTGTGTATATATATATATATTATATTTCATTTTCCCATATTATATGTGTGTATATATATATTATTTGTGGGTATATATATATTATATATGTGTATATATATATATATTATATATGTGTATATATATATATATGTGTGTATATATATTATATATGTATATATATATATATATATGTGTATATATAATTGAGGTAGATCATACAACTAACCTACTATAAACGATAGGCTGTTTTCTCTCTTGACATACAACTTATTTCCCAGAGTGTCTCCAATCTGGAAAGGATATTAAATCTGTAGAATTTCAATAGTCTGATTTCTTGACATTAATCCCTGTTTTAAGAAGCATTCAATTTAATAAGTGGATAAATAAAATGTTCGGCGGTCAAACACCAAGCCAACTGTTTTCCCCATCACCGGCCTGTCGTCTGCAAAGTGTGTATCTAAACAGCATCTTCTCTTGCAGACAATTATTGTTGAATGTAAGATACAACTCATGTCTAGATATCCTTTGGTAGATCCTTTCAATAGTCCGAATAAGGATCTTAGTTTCGGAAGGAGAATTGGCTGATGAATTGGCCATCGTTTGAATTTGTCTTCCAAGTACTCTCAGACCCATCCGGGTCCATCTTCAGGGGAATGAGGTTAATCAGGTACAGACCATGTGTTAGTATTATAGAAGGGTTGGGCGGGAATTATGTAACATATATATATATATATATATATATATATATATATCCCACTAAACATATAGCAGGGTGCATGTTTACTATAATAAACTTTACATTTCGTGATGAGATAGATATTTATTTTATAACACTTGAAAATTTATGAGTAAATTTATTACAACTATAAAATAGTATATGTTTAGATTTCCCTCCATAAAAGTCAATATAATATTTTTTTATAATGTATGAAGCCTAAATATTTACAAACATTATTTTAAGGGTTATTTTAAAAGGTGTCAGTGTTCGAGCATACTTTTTCATATGTTCGCATGTTTTTATCCGTTTATTATATAAAATGTTCCCGAATTCTCCCGATGTAAATAACTAAGATCTTTGGTGATTAATCATCGTTTTTTTTTCTATCATTTTTCTTTTCAAAAAATATTTTTCGGTGTCTGATGTCTGAGTTATTTTAAGAATTGATTCAACGAAGTCCTAAATTATACAAAAGATGTTCTCGTATAACACCGATTATCTTTCAATATGTATGTATATATATATGTATATATGTATATGTATATATATGTATATGTATATATATATGTATATGTATATATATATGTATATGTATGTGTATATATGTATGTATGTGTATATGTATGTGTATGTATATATATATATATATGTATGTGTGTGTATGTGTATATATATATGTATGAGTATATATATATGTATGTGTATGTATGTGTATATATATATGTATGTATATGTATGTATATGTATGTATATATATATATGTATATATGTATGTATATATATAATCAAATATAGCTCCATCTACGATTTGATTCTAACATTTTACTTTTGGAATTACTTCATTTTGAACAGTTTCTCCATACTGTCCCTACGAAAAACCTTGTTCGTCTCCTTCAAAATCTCCTTTTCACTGGACAATTACTATCTGGACAAACCACATATCTTTTTTACACGAACTTTTTTTTCACTCCATTTTTTATATTTTTCAAATGTTTGAACTTTGGCTTTTCCATAGCCAACTTATCCATCTGTATTTCTCCTCTGATGATAAGATTTCGATCTTTGAAAAGCCTTGGCTTAAGGAAAGAATATTAAACACTAGTCCATTACAGAATTGACCTTGCATTGAACAATCTAAGTTTGAAATAAATCTGGACATTCGTACATGTTTATCACTCTTATTTCTTCTACCTTTCTATATATATATATATATATATATATATATATATATATATATATATATATATATATATGGAATAAAGATATCGAAATACAAAAGACAGCTCGATATCATATAATATAAGATAATTTATAATAAACTAAAAGACGGATGAAATTAATTTCTCGAACAGAACAGTTTTGTGCAAGTTTTATGTGCTACTAAACATTGTCTAGAATCCTTGTTCCAATTTTGATAAAAATTCATTACATAGGTTTGGTTCTAGAAATTTTAAAATTTTTAACCTTACGCTTAAGAAGTCTTCAAAATGAATTAAAGTAAGGGGAATCTTTTTTAATTGAAGTTTAATCACTATGGATATAATTCAAAGTTAACTAGAAATGTGTGGATTTTCAAATGGGTGGTTGTGCCTTCATTTTCTTCACAAAAAACGTTTTAAATATTTCAAGGAAACTGAAGTTCGAGTAATATTTATTTCTTGAGGTCTATTGTTAAAATTTCACTATAATTAGGGGTATCTTAATGTGCAGGAACTGCTACCACCGTCTGTTTACGTCTTTGCATTAAAGTAAATATAGGCCACATTTGAAACTTTTAAACTCAGCAGCTGTGCTTCAAAAGTAATAATGACCGTGTAATTAGTTGAGGAGTGTCTCCTGTACACTCCAATATATAAACATATACACTTACTGTACCTTTTATAAATATGGATTTAAGATTTTCGATAATAACTGATACATACAAGAAAGCAATGTTTCCCTTCATTCATTGACCATCATAGCATTTTAACCAAATGTTTCAAATGTGAATCTGTTTCAGAAACCACGTGGGCAAATTCTCGACGTGTTTCTTTTTCCAGAAAATGTCTGGTAGGAAGATATCAATTAAAATTTGTAATTTGTAGTGTTAGCTCGAGAAAATTATAACAAATTTACTAAAACATGCTCGAGTAACTAAGCGTAATATAGTGGTGAGTTTAGTAGCCTGTGATGCATGTGGTTATTTTCCTATTCGTCAAGAAGGTACAGGCGAACAATCGTCTTAACTTCATATGTTAGATTAGGTATGTGTATATATTTATATATTTGTTTGCACATAGTTCATTCCTAAACAAATTACGGGATCATTATGAGTTTTTGGGCACTGCTGCTTGGCGTAAGGATAGGTAATATGGTATAGTTTTATCCACAGAAAAAGAAAGGGGATATATGTCCTTTTAGTGAAATTTAAACATTAATTGATCAATATTTTACAAATTTAAGTTAGTTAGGAGTATTTAAAGGGGTTCTAAGGGGCATAATATGGGCGTAACTTTCGATAAGAAAATTTAAATATTTCAGATTAGCATTAAATTTGATCGAGTTATCGGAAGGATTTCCTGAATTTAAATTTCTCTAAGAACCCCTTAACCTTGGCACTTAGATTTTAGTTTTGTTCTAGAATAAATAAAAAATTAATGTACGTTGATCAAAATTGGAATAAGGATTCTATACATAAGGTTTAGCATCATTACATCATGATTTTAATATTCGTAAAGTGACCTGAAAAATGGCGAAACACTCGTTTTGTGGAATTGTTTTTAGGTTTTCTGGGACGAGTATTCTACTAGCATATATATATATATATATATATATATATATATATATATATATATATATATATATATATACACTATACATATATATATATATATATATATATATATATATATATACACTATACATATATATATATATATATATATATATATATATATATATATATATATACACTATACAAAAATAAAACAAAAACAAAAAATTTAATTTACTTTACTTTACTTTGTTTCTAAAATCATCCAATAAATTTGTAAGTTGAGCGTTTATTTATTTACTACTATTATTATACTTCTTTAGCAACTTGTGCGCTTATGATTTTCTGGTGACTGATTGCACCTATATACAGATATATGTATATATAAATATATGTATATATAAATATATGTATATATATATATATATATATATATATATATATATATATAAATATATGTACATATATAAATATATATGTGCATATATAAATGTATATGTATATATACATCTATGTATAATAATTGACACTTAATTATTGTTAATTACTATTATTATATATTTTATATTGTTATAAACCACAATCAGAAAAGATAATGGAGCTCCGTTGTGTGTGCAAGATCTTACATTAATATAAGTAGAGTAATTAGTATGTACTTTCATATATCTTCGACACTGCTCTATTTGTACATGTTGTATTACAGACATAAAAAGCTAAACAATGCTGTCCCTAAACATGAACTATTTTGAATATCCAGGAGCGATGGTGCGGGGTGGGGGATCTCGTATGGCTGTAACATAACGATCTATAAATAAGATGTATGACGTTCTCCTTTCTTGGTTAGACTTCAGCGTGAGCGGACGTCTCGCGTGGTTGTAAGGCACCGCGCTTTTTTACTGATGGAGATACAGCGTCACATCATTAGATTTTTCATAAAACTTCCGGTCTCGCAATTTCAGTTCCATTAGATACATGAAAATGTTATTTCAATATTTCTAGCTGTGTTTGGACATTCACTTATGATGTGGTTCATCGTCACGTCTCTTTATTTCACATAGTGTTCATTTATGTTTATCTTGGATGTAATGTGGTTCGTTCTGCTAGCGATTGTTTGTAGATATTCTGTATCTCTGATCTAATGATCTTTTCGTACCCATGTTATTAGTATTATTAATTTACTAGGAGTCTTTACGCAAGTCGTATCAGGGATTGTTCACTGACAATAACCAGTAGTGTTCCTCTCCGAATTGCCAGCTCTTTCTGCCTCATTCGATAACTGTTGCAAATCAGCATCAATCGTGTATCATAAATGTCTCGCTTGCAACTGGCGTCAGTCTTCTCCGAAATTTGAGTCGCAATTAGCCTCGCCATGTTTTCAGTATTTACCGCACCTTCCCAATAGATGTCTGGTTGGTGATCTTCCACCTCAATCTTCCCATTCTCCTAGACACTTCATGACCGTTTCCTATGGTATAAACAGAGGCTGCTGCTACCACATGCGTGTATGTTTCTCCCACTTCACTGTAGGTTTATGAAATTTATGACAGTTTCAGATACTTTTGGGGCCTGAAGGAAATGCGGTTAGATATAAATAGTGATTCGGTGCCACCGTTCAGGTAATGTGTTTCCCTGTCTAGGGTTTAATAAAGTTAGCGACTCGGCAGCATATGTTTAGATATTCGCACTTATTAGTATATGTTTTCAGACGAAATACATTAACAACCTTTGTTTAAATAGTGTAATCCCCAGTAAATTGATTTCTTTTAGTATTCACGTAGAAATGAATTGAACAACAACAAAAAAAAAGCAATCGAGCCGATGCCACGGATAATCAGTCGACAGAACTTCCGTCTGAACCGAATTTCAAAAAACTTTGAGTGCCGAAGACAATGGCTAAAATTTCGAAACATTTTTATATATTTTTTTAAACTTTCATATTCCTGTAGCGCAAACAATTCGGAGCAATTACAAAGTGCGTTTAAAAGGTGAAGCAAAAAAGACAATAGTCGAATATTCTGTATTTTATTATACAAACAAATCACAGCTACTCAAAACAGGAATTAAAAACTAGCAGCGGGAATTTGAATACAATGCTAATTCGTCTTTTATTTTTAATCAGGAAATAGGAAGAAAGTCTGAGTAATATATATATATATATATATATATATATATATATATATATATATACATGTATATCAACACTAAGACACAAATATCAGACGATTACACACAATCGAATCTAGAACATCAAGAAAAATAAACCTAGATACCAAATAAAATAAACATGTGTATAGATGTTTGGAATATGTATATCGGTATATGATGTATGTTTTTGTATAAGTCTTTTGAAGAAAGTCTGGAATATATATATATATATATATATATATATATATATATATATATATATATATATATATAATTTCAGCATAAATATCAGACGATGAAACACAATCGAATCTGGAACATTTAGAAAAATAAACCCATACACCTAAAAAAACAGATAAAATAATAATATATGTTATATGTTTTAAAAAGGTATATCAACATATGTATGTATGATTTTTGATGCGTGTGTGTATCCGTATCTGTGATTATGTGTCTATGTGTTCGTGCGTCGTAAAGTGTTGTAAAATTGGACCTTATATCTTTAATTCTGGAAGAATGACGAATTGATTGGAATTGAGTGTTCCGGAATGAGCGACGAACTCGCTGAATAATTAAACGGTGGGAGGTTAGAGTATGACGTCGCTGGATGCGGGATACCAGAAGGTGGCGTCATTTCCGTAAGAGAGCATCATGGTCTTAATCCAGTTAGATTTGACAGCTGACGGACGCGTGAATTTAAGGACTTTCATTTCCGCATCCCGATACTGGCGGAGTGAAGGCGAATTATAAAGTGAGACTAGCACCTTTACGCTGGTCTGTCTCCCTCTTTTCTTCCCTTTTCTTTTTCTATATTGATCAAATATAATTCTCTTTCTGACTTAAAAAAATGTTTTTTAACATAGTTCACCCCAAACAAGACAGGCCGCCACTATAGACGTAAAGGGCTACTGAGAAAAAAGTAAAAGGGAGAAGGTTGGGGTGTCAACGTAAATTAGGATCTGCGCAGCGAGATGTCTGTTTACATTAATTTTAAATTTCTGCATGTCAGTACTGTCGGTGAAACAGGGGACAGGGAGGGAGTTCCAGAGGGCAGCAGTACGAAGAAAGAAGCTATTTGAGTAGAAGTCTTTCCGACATCTGGGGACCTCCACAGTGAATGAATGAGATTTAGTTGATTGTCGAGTTGGTCTAGTGAATTTACGTCAGAGTAGCCAATTCATCGGAGCATAATCCATTGAAGTATTAGTAAAAAAAGCACAAGGATGCTACATTGCGGCGATGGGACAGGGACTGGAGCTTGGTTGACAGTGAGGGACCTATTAGGTTGGTGACTCTTTTTTGGACCTTGTCAATGAGGGAGAGACTAGTAGATGATGCACCAGCCCATATGTAGCAACAATACTCCATGCGTGGGCGGATGGTGGCTTTGTAGAGATACAGGCTAGGTGTGAGGAGTTTACTAGTACGGTAGAGGGAGCCAAATCTTTCTCGTGCGAATAACGCCTCAATGTAAAAAAGACGTGTACTGTAATCGGGCAGTCAAAGAGACAACACGTGTAAGTCGTAACAACATACATGCATATCAATATTATACATCCGATGTAACATCATATAGTCTATTAATGTGGTCACGTAAAGTTTGATATGTATATATGAGTGTGTGTGTGTGTGTGTATATGTGTGCATATGTGTTTATGCTGGTATACATTGGTATATGAAGAGACATGTATAAGTAAATACACATGGTGATGTATAAATGTAGCAAAATTACCTTCAGAATTAGATACGTGAATGTTTAATTCGCAGAAGTGTGTGGTTTATCTAAACCTATTGGTATGGGTATGTATGCGTACCAAACGCCCGGCTAGAATTTGCAAGGGTTAAAATAGTTTATAACAATAAAAGATAATTAGCAACCGTTCCTCCACATTGACAGTGTTTACTAAAATTTAAAAATAAAAAGTCAACTATATAAATTTCTTAAAATCGCATAGTTCCTCATTTAAATAAACGAGCGGCTCTGAGGAAGTCAAGCATACCGGAAGATTATCTTGCGATGTAAGGTAAATAGTCTGTGTATATAGTTATATCGTTGTATGTGTAAGATTCATTCCTACGCATATTTATTCAAAATGAATTTTGTAGCATCACTGCGAGGTGCAATGGTGGGAAATGTGGGCTATATTTGTAACATTTAGTTTGATGAAAAGAGGGGTTGGAAATCCTTCGTAAAAATTCAGCTACTTCTGATTTTCATAAATTTAAAACATTAGATCTTATACATCAATATTCCTTACATTTCAGTTTCTTGAAACGATTTGGGGGTATAATATGAGCAAAGAATCACATTCGTAAATTATAATATCTAGATTCTTATTAAATTTAATCCATAGTCATTAGACACCAATTAAGATAGATATCCTGAATTTCAATTCTTTCTTAAGATCACTTAATCTAAAGCCTCAGATTTTAGACAAACACTAAAATCAAAATAATGCAATGGATTTTTATCGAAATTCAGATAAGAATTCTACACATAAGGTTTAGTAGCATTAAATATTGATTTTATACTTCGTAAATGTGGCATAAAAGTACAAGTGAAACACTTTTTAGTTGGGGAATGAATTTTTGAGTCTTTCGGTTGACAAATAAGCCTCGTAAAATAAGGTTCAAGCGTAGTATAAGATCGTTTGAATTCTTCATCTATTTCGCCCAAATTAATTGAAGACATCATGGCCGCCAGCGATTAAAAATTGAATTTAAGTTACTACTTGATCTGATTAGTCCGTTATTCAATTAATAATGTTAGTAAAATTGTATTTAATCTATAATCCATCTAATACTTTTATAAAAATAATAATAATGAATTATTTTTAAACGTGTTATTGTGGCTGAGCGTGTTAAATATTGTTTTAATTACTTGTCCTTCCCTAAAACAAAATTATCCATATTTTTTAGATGTGGGGGTCATTGATATATTAAAGAATACAAATGCTACATAATGTTTGTGATAATAAAGCAGAGCGACAGAGAGGATCGAGTGTTTCTACTTTCAGTTTTATTTTACTTTGTCTTTGTACTTAATGTGTTAGACTATTTTGTTTTTAGTTACTTATAGTCACGATAGGATTTTAGTTCCAATGTCTGGTGCTACCATATGAAGCAGTCTGGAAATACTGACCTCTTGACCTAAAGTGCACCAAACATTGATGTTATTGTTTTTTTCTTTTTCCTTTACAAAACTCAATCATGTTCTGCAAAAGCAAAACCAACAATTTTCCTCTCCAAAATAGCCAACGAAAACAACATAAATAAATATTTGAAGATAGAAAAAACTTGAAAAGGGTTGATATTCCGTTAAACAAAACAACTAAACCAAAATACGATCAATAAATATTTGAAGACATAAAGACCTTGAAGCATAAAAACATTTACCAAAATCCCCGGATTTGGCATTATATAACATGAAAGGGTTGATATGCCGTAATTCAAAACAACCATCAGCTTTACTAGCCATAACGTCATCGCGTGCATTTCCGAATTAAATTATCATGGCGTATTGCTCCCTTCTCGATTAAGTATTGTTATCATCTGTGTGCGTAGACAGACCACTCCATTTCAAATAATTACTGTAAACGTGGCAAGTGATCAGTTCTAACAGATGTCGAATATGTGTGCTGCATGTTATCTGAATTGTACTCGATAAAGTGTATATGTTGATGAGGAAACAACTAAAAAATCCCAAGCTATATTAAAATGTAATAATGATGATTAAATGATTTTCGAAGCGCGCATACATATGATGAACA
>OY744533.1:20486054-20489174 GCA_963556195.1 Sepiola atlantica | reverse complement strand
TGTATATATAGATATAAATGTATTTATATATATATATGTATATATATGAATGTATTTATATATATATATGTATATATATATATATGAATGTATTTATATATATATATGTATATATATGAATGTATTTATATATATATATGTATATATATGAATGTATTTATATATATATATGTATATATATATATGAATGTATTTATATATATATGAATGTATTTATATATATATAAATGTATTTATATATATATAAATGTATTTATATATATATATGTATATATATATATATGAATGTATTTATTTATATATACATATGAATGTATTTATATATATATATATGTATATATATATGAATATATTTATATATATATATGTATATATATATGAATGTATTTATATATATATATGTATATATATATGAATGTATTTATATATATATATGTATATATATATGATTGTATTTATATATATATATGTATATATATATGAATGTCTGTATATATATATGAATGTATTTATATATATATATATGTATATATATATGAATGTATTTATATATATATATATATATATGAATGTATTTATATATATATATATATATATATATGAATGTATTTATATATATATGTATATATATGTATGAATGTATTTATTTATATATATATATATGTATATATATGAATGTATTTATATATATATATATATATGTATATATATGAATGTATTTATATATATAAATGTATTTATATATATATATATGTATATATATGAATGTATTTATATATATATGTATATATATATGAATATATTTATATATACATATGAATGTATTTATATATATATATGTATATATATATATATGAATGTCTTTTTATATATATATGAATGTCTTTATATATATACATGAATGTATTTATATATATATGTATATATATGAATGTATTTTTATATATATATATGTATATATATATGAATGTATTTATATATATATGTATATATATATGAATGTATTTATATATATATGTATATATATATATATGTATATATATATATATATGTATATATATATATATATATGTATATATATATGAATGTATTTACATATATGTATATATGTATATATATATGAATGTATTTATATATATATATATGTATATATATATGAATGTATTTATATATATATGTATATATATGTTAATGTATTTATATATATATATGTATATATATGTTAATGTATTTATATATATATATGTATATATATGTGAATGTATTTATATATATATATGTATATATATGTGAATGTATTTATATATATATATGTATATATATATGAATGTATTTATATATATATATGTATATATATATGAATGTATTTGTATATATATATGTATGTATTTATATGTATATATGTATGTATATATATATATATATATATATATATATATATATATGAATGTATTTATGTATAACATATTTACACAATTTTATGATTGCCGAATATTACATACTTTACAAATGACAGGATTTATTTCTCTCGAGGAGCCATATAGTTAACACGCTGTTTACTTAAAAACTTACTTTTCATATGAATTCTTAAATTTACATACAACAAACAATCAGGAAGAAATGTTAAAATTATTGCATGGATAAATAACAGTCCAAGCAATCAAAATAAAATAATGGTTAGCAGTCATATCCCAACAAACATAGTTTCGACCGTAGAGAATGCTTAGTTTAGAAATCCGAAGAGTGGGAGGAATAGTAACCGACATGAATGATTAAACCATCAAGATATGTCATGAAATTGCGTCACAGACAGGAAGTCGATAGTGACACGTAGCGGATAAGCGGATCAAATATTACTCTTTTTGTTACAAACCTGTGTAATGTGACCATTTCCCCCACAGCGGAAGCAATTCACTTAGGTATGTGGGTCGGGTTTCTACGGATTTTAAAATTTACACTCGGTCGACTGTGCGTCAATTACCACGCGCTCCCCAAATGTTGCTCTATTCCTGATGAGGGCTTGGGCGCGCTCAAGCAAGTGGGCAATCGGTGTCGCCTCTATGCTTATGGATTCCTTACGTTGCTTTACTCGAACTTGGAGTCCAACAACAAATTCAGATATGAAAGTCTGTTCAGGAAACCCTCAAAACAGAACGGCCAGCTTTTTCAATGCTGTAAAAAAGGCATCCATTGTCTCACCTGCCAAGAGTTTCCAGGTGATAAACCGTTCGTATGGTGTGCAAGGATCCATCGCAAAAGTTCTATACAGCGCAGCCTTTGTCAGGTTTACATTGCCGTTATCATTTTCGTTGAGCTGTTGGTAGACATCAAGAGCGCCTCACGTAAGTCGCCGGTGAATGACCAAATCGAACTGTTTGACTCAAGACAAGCGACAGGTTAACTCCATTCTCTCAATTCAGTCCACCCGATGCCTTGATCCTTCAAACTCAGGAATGAGTTTTAAATTGAACATTTAATCCGTCATCATGTCACAAAACAGCACGAAAAATTGCAAAATAGCTTGTAGAATTGACAGTGCATATGCGAAAAAAAATCAAACGTCCGACTTCCGACTTGTACTGACAATTCCTCAAAACACGACGACGCTAACTATCAAAGATTCCAACTCTAGAATTGTAAGCAACAATTCTTCAAAACACGACTCTTGTCAATCGAGTAAAACAGCGCCAACTCAATTTCTTTCTCCTTTTCTCACTTAACACTCGACCTATTGTCATTTTATCAACACGGTATTTACTTCATTCCCACCGCAGGAAGATGTGGCACAAGGCCGGAAAATAAGGCGAGTTAAACAAGTGCTCCTAAAAAAAGAGTACTCTGACTTTTTAAAAATTACCTGGACAGCCCCGTCAGCATTCCCCGGTCGGGGCGGCTCAACGTATCCCACCCTAAAGAGGGGCGACAAAGCCTGGGAGAGTTGACCCCCTAGGACTACGCAGGACGAATACCTCAGCCCGACAGATGAAAGGCCACCGAAACGCTTCAGTTTTTGCCGGACTGATTGTCGAGATCTGAACCTCGACTGGTATTTCCGTGAGATTATGCTTATGTTATGGCCACACACCGGGAAAGAAAAGTTTCTGCCCTATTAATTTCAAC
>OY744533.1:20441054-20481054 GCA_963556195.1 Sepiola atlantica | reverse complement strand
AAACAAGTGCATGTGATTTTATATGATGTTTTTGAGTTTGTTCGTACGGAAATAGAAACATGTGAGTGGTTGTCCCAAACGGAAGAGACAGAGTACACATTACTAAGGCAGTGTTTTTTACGACAAAAATACCCGAGTTACAATATTACATAAGGGTTCGTTTTCTTTACTGGTAAACTCAATCATGCTCTCTTAGGGTTAACGTGAGCAATACTAATCCCAATAGAGCCGTTGTAAAGCCTTGCTTTTACGACTGAAGATCAAACACCTGCTGAGACCCAGAGCGTGACACTCCTTCACACATAAGATAAGTTCAGTGGAGTCACGAGTTCGCAAATTTTTTTGTGTATTTATTATTTCCTTATTAAATTAGTTTTTTTTAAATACAGATATGTAACATGCAATTAAAAAATATTGGCTCAATAGACTAAGAAAAATGTAAGCCTTTATCATTAGAAAAAGGACAGGATAATAAATGATCTATTTTTATGATTAAAAAATGTATATTAGTTGATTAGTCCCCCGTTATTTAAAGCAATAATGCAACATAGTATTTTGACATACTGTATATAAAATGGATATGAACGGCACATAGACATATCTTTGAATGGCTCATTTGCATAACTATGTTTAAACAATTAATAATGAATAAAAGTTACGAATTATTCATTCGTAATTCTATCGTTCTATTTTTTCCATATATGTGCACTATTTTTGTCGGTATTAAAAGTAATTAATAAGAGAGATTCAATTTTAAAAAAGTATAAATTATTAACTCTTTTGTACAAGAGTTGCTGATTAATTTTCAGGGGACCGAATTTAAATTTAAGAACGAAGAAATATATTCGAGGCAATAGTTCAGAACAAGAAGGTTAATGACTAACCTCTCCTCACCCTTTCTCCCTCTCTCTCTCTCTCTCTCTCTCTCTCTCTCTCTCTGTCTCTCTCTCTCTAACACACACTATCTTGGTCTGCCTCTCTACCTCCCGTTAGCGACGTCATATAAAACAGGGGGGGGGGGTGACACTGCTCCCACCTGTTAGCGACTAACGGCGGATTTTTAAAATTGTTTTTAAATTCAATGAAAAAATTGTAAGTATAAAGAAAGAGCGGGCACACCCTCGAACATGCGAATTTATTTCCTCTTTCTTTTGTATTTTTATGGCGGTTTCTTATAAAATATATATTAATTTGTAACAAAATTTTTAAAAAATAATATTAATTTGTAAAAAATGTTAATGTTTATCTATTTATATGAATAAATGCAAACGTTTTAGTCTTGTGTTTACAAACTTATGAATAGTATGTTTTTATTTAACATTTTGATTTCAAGTATTTCAAATGTCTAACTTGGCGAAGCGATAATAATGTTAGTTTTCTGTACTCCAATTTTTAATCTGGTGCATAGAAAGTCATTATATATGCTCTTTAATTTGGTCGTTTTTTTTACTGGAAAATAGTTATTGTGTATTGAGTAACGTGGCCATTGCTAAGTTCTTTTATTGGTCAAGTTTGCCGAACTGACGCCTGTATAATGCAGTGTTTTGTACGTTTTAACAATGTTGCGTTCAATGGTGTACTTCAAGCTGGTGTCTTTTTGTTTGCCTAACACATGCACCTCGATATTGCCGCGTTGCCTTTGCATTTATCAGGCTTTGCTGTCGGTTTTATAGTTCTGATGACGCTGTTTCCGTTTTAGTGCAGGTCTTGTCTAAGCGAATTTCGAATTTCAACGGAGCCTTGTGTATTTTAGTAGGCGTTTCCCATTCGCCACCGACGGAGAAGCATTTCCTTTATCTTTACTGTTGCAATTTCTGTCGCTCAAATCGGGTTTATTTTTACAGATCTGTCGCTTATTCCGCGTTATTATACTATAAAAGTTTGACAATCGACTTTTGCTCATTTCATTGTATTTGCTCTCGAAAACGTGTTATGTGGGTTTTTGGGCGAGGAGAAGACTCATAAGGATAGAAGGAGAGAGAGGGTGGCAGGAGTTTTGTCGTCGAAATAACGTTCATTTCTTACATAAGAGAAAAAAAAGGTACGTGCTCGACGAAAGTTTGAATTTTTATTATGGCTCCAGCTTAAAAAAAAAAAATAACTCTCTTCATACTATTGTTTTTATCAATATTTTCCTACTATGTTGAAATAGATGGTGTCGTGTAAAACTAAGAATTTACCGGTAACATTTGCCCGTTATTTAGTGGCGTGTGTAATAGTTATGTCGCATTCTTTTCAAAGCTAGTCACATATTTTTTCTATTGTTTTCCTTCATGCGTGGATTATTTTCGGGCATATAAAATTGAAAATTAAGTTTCTGTCAAGGCTATTGCAAGTTATTATCGTAGGAAATAAATAACGAACAAATTTATAGATAACTGTAACTCACCGTTTTGTTTATTAAATTCTAACAGTTTTCATTTGTAAACCGAATTTTCGAATGTGCTAGCCGCCCCTTCATCGCAAAGAATTGAAGAGCATGTTCTATTCTGATGACTCGAAAATCAATACCACTGTTATATCATGATTTTTTGTTTTTCAGTATTTGTTTGTTTTTTCTATTCTACATAAATTATGCGTACGTTTGTGCGTGTCGTAATGCACACGGGTACGTATGATTATATTTACGATTTTCCACAGAGATACATTTTTGATTCGTTTTTACTAGCGATTTCATTTTCTGCTCCATCATCAGCCAGGGAAGCTGTCATCATAAAGAAGAGCAAATTGTACAAATCCAAGCAGGCATTGATGTGTTCCCTCGTTATGTGAATAAGTGTCATTGTTCTTTAATTGTCAAAGTGTTTTTGTCAATTTTTCCAAGCCTTGAAATTTCTCTTTGACTTTTCTGCGATTAAGAAAGAATGGCTAATCAAAAATGCAATGAGATTAAGAAAAACACTATTAAATGAAAAATAAATTAATATTTTATCGTATTTTTTGTATTTCCACATCACTTTTTTTAATTGCACTGTCAGAAAAATACATCCAAATACCTGAATCCTTTACTTGATAGTTGGATTTTTTGCTCATCTGTAAAAGAATGGTTAAAGATCATATATATATATATATGTATATATTCTATAATACTGTGCGTGTATGCATTCACATGAGAATATCAAACGTTTATTTATTTTAAAGATAAAAAAATAAGACAAAACTGACAATTCTCGGTTTAGGTCTGTAAACGAAGATACGCTGAAGCTCTGAAATAATATTAAGGCCAGTCGTCTCGGTATACCGCCTAAATCTCAAAATATACTATGAATTTAATCACAAAGCATTGTCCCGCTTTCGTATCACCCAATAATGATTTGGTAAATGTTTAATTTTCGTATAGTTTATATGGGCGAAAGTCCAAATAAAAAATGACGTAATAATAACGTTAACATATAAACAAAACAAATAGTTTATACATTGAGTGAAAGCAAAACAATAAAAACAAACACGAAAAAATAGAAGAGAGCGACGAAGAAAGGGTGAATAAAAATACGTGTGTTAAAGACAGGCAATGAAGAAATGGTAATAAATGGAGTGTAGTCGCCTTAACTCCAAACGTTCACAGTAAGAACGCGTGTTGCTACTAATATTGAAAATAAATTTTATTTCTCTCTGTGTACATTAAAATCAAACGGAATTTTAATGAACAGAGTTACTTTTCTAAAAACTAAACAAATGTCGAACACGTTACCGTGAGACTGAGTATCTACGTACTACAACATGGTCAATTTCAAGTCTAATGTCAACAAATGTATGTCGAGTTGTCGTCTGAATTCATCCAACATTGTTCTTAATCCTTTCAAGTGATGTACGATTATTCAACTGACAATAACCTTTATCCTCGAGTGACTTTTGGCCTTGGTACGTTGTGAAATATTAATATTCAAAACGTTGGTCAAATAGAGGTGTATTATCATATTTTCGTTACATCTAAAGTTTTCTTGGCGAATTTTCAAGGTGATGACAAATTGAAATTCGTATGAGAATCGAACTATCTATTTTTCCTTTCTTCTTTCACATTCTGTTTGCCACGAATATATTTTATTTCAGTATAGTTTTCTTTCCAAGAATACTTATTCCGACAAAGAAAAAATTATCGAGTGGAAATATTTTCTCCTTACGTATCGTATATTATCATGAATTAAAGGAAAGTAATCATGTCATTAGTTAGTTCACTGGATTTCTGCCTGAATAAATATTTAAAAAACGTTATATTTTTAGATATCTGTCCCCACATTAATTACAAATGTTTTTAGTCACCAATAATCTACTAAAACAAAATAAAAATAAAAATTGATAAATAATTTTCTTCAAAAATGAAATCACTAAAAGTACTTTTTATTTCTTTGTAAACAGTCGTTTTGTTTACACCCAAGCTGCGCCGAGTGCTTACAGTATGAGAAAATGTATATGTATTTATTTTTATGACTAAAAATAATATTGACTTTTATTCAACGCCATCCTCAATAATGGGTGAAATTAATATTTCATCCATTTTTGGGGACGAAAATGTTACGTCCCCAAAAATGGATGAAATATTTATGTCATCCAGTATGAGGATGGCTTTTCTCAAAATTAAACTTTGTTGGGAGAGAATCAGAAAATCTCCGAGAGAAATAAATAGGGCATTGGTTCAGTTTGTGACCCATTATAAAACCGACTGTTTGTAACAATCTTCGGTTGTTTACGTAAACTGCAGGAAGGTGCTGAATTAAAACGAACCGGCGTCAAATGATAAATGAGGCGATGCTATCAAAGAGGAAAATTAATTAAACAACATGTAAAGCCAAAAGAAAGCAGTGATCGTATGTAAAATTTTATGAAAAAAATTGAGGGGGGGGGGAGAAAATATAATAAAACTAGTGTTATATTTTGTCTCACATTTTGGGGTGTCACGGTGAAAAGAAAACAGTTTCATACATTTTTTACAGTTGGAGTTTTAAAGAATTTTTTTTCATTTTTCAATATTTTGCAGATTTTCGGTTGGCGCAAACAAATTGTAATAGTTACTAAATAAACAATTGAAAATTGTCGCCTGCTGTCCTATCAATTTGGTTAACTAAGCGTTTCATCATCTGACGGTTGTTTACGTAAAGAGCCGGAAAGTGCCGACAAAGAGTAGGTGTTAGCATGGGTCATAAACTGTACAAATATAGTAAATAAAAACAGCTATCAAAAATGAAAAAAACCTGACAACAAGAACAATCAAGGTACATAACGCTCATTTACTATGATAACAATCACCTCCCTTTTACCCATTTCAATCCAACCTTTTGTAAAGGTTGCACATTACATTAAAAAATAAGTATCTTAATATAATAGAATAAAGAATAACGAAATGTATAACAAATCAAATACAGGATTCAATTAATCTAAAATTAAATAAATTGACAGTGGATCAACATATCATAAATTGGATTATGTTTTACTATGGCGTATGTAAACCTGACTCTGAAACATTACGCCCGCTATTATTGCACGTTACAAAATTTTAGTGGAACGAATATAAACACTTGAGAAAGGGGAAATTTCCACAAATATCGTTATATATGGATTTCACATGTACATCTCAAGCTAACAAAGTGAAAATGAAAGTAAATAAGATTTATAAAAAATAGAAAGATACACGTCACATGACAGGTAAAATTAATAACCCGAACATGGCAGTTTGCACCATATTTAGGTCATCTTACGAAGCTGAAAATAAATATAATATACTACTCAACCTTATGTCTAGAATCTTAATTTAAATAAAAAGAAATAATTACATGATAATAATTGTAGAAAATGTCTAAAATTAAAGGTTTAAGCTTAAGTTGTCTTAAGAAGATATTTAAACTCGAGGAATTTTCTTAGTGTCAAATGACTGTGGATCAAATTCAATGCAAATCTGATATATTTGAATTTTCAAATGAGACGTTGTGTTTCAATTGTGTCCACTAAAATGCCTGTATAATACGTATAAGAAACTGAATGTTCGGGAATATCTATTTATGTATGATAACTAATATCGAAATTTCGTAAAAATCTGATGGAATCTGAATTTTCACGAAGAGCCTTCCACTACTTTGTGCTTCCTTTGCATTCAACAAAATTGAGCCCATATCTGGACCCCTTATGCCTCGCAGCTGTGTTCCAAAATTCATAATGATCGAAAAGGGTTGTAGATTATATTACTGAGTTCATGGGTGGCATTTAATTGGGATTACGTTGTAACAGAGTCTGGATTATATTAATATCACTTGAGTGCAGTTGTCTTCCTATAGGACATGCAGATCTTAACTGTAGCCATAGGGGTTTGTTCGCGATTATTCTCTAAAGTGTACCTTATTTCTCCGTGCTTTTACTTCTTAATCTCAATCAGTTACTTTCTCAATAGCTACTGTATCCTACTATTATCTCTCAGACTCTTTTTTAACGAGATATCCCCGGAGTGCGATAGGAAGTGATGATACTTATTGTGACGAAAAATGCGCTGAACAGAATAAAGAATGTGTTCATGGAATTGGAATACGTTGTTAGAATTTTGAAATATGCAAATGTAATTTATGTTTGAGTAAACACATGTACAAAAGAACATACAATTTGGATAGATACTAGCGGCGGAATGATAGATACTAGTAATGTGTTATTACTTAATGAGAAACTCATATGCGGCGGAATGATAGATACTAGTAATGTGTTATTACTTAATGAGAAACTCATATGCGGCGGAATGATAGATACTAGTAATGTGTTATTACTTAATGAGAAACTCATATGCGGCGGAATGATACATACTAGTAATGTGTTATTACTTAATGAGAAACTCATATGCGGCGGAATGATAGATACTAGTAATGTGTTATTACTTAATGAGAAACTCATGCGGCGGAATGATAGATACTAGTAATGTGTTATTACTTAATGAGAAACTCATGCGGCGGAATGATAGATACTAGTAATGTGTTATTACTTAATGAGAAACTCATATGCGGCGGAATGATAGATACTAGTAATGTGTTATTACTTAATGAGAAACTCATATGCGGCGGAATGATAGATACTAGTAATGTGTTATTACTTAATGAGAAACTCATATGCGGCGGAATGATAGATACTAGTAATGTGTTATTACTTAATGAGAAACTCATATGCGGCGGAATGATAGATACTAGTAATGTGTTATTACTTAATGAGAAACTCATATGCGGCGGAATGATAGATACTAGTAATGTGTTATTACTTAATGAGAAACTCATGCGGCGGAATGATAGATACTAGTAATGTGTTATTACTTAATGAGAAACTCATATGCGGCGGAATGATAGATACTAGTAATGTGTTATTACTTAATGAGAAACTCATATGCGGCGGAATGATAGATACTAGTAATGTGTTATTACTTAATGAGAAACTCATATGCGGCGGAATGATAGATACTAGTAATGTGTTATTACTTAATGAGAAACTCATATGCGGCGGAATGATAGATACTAGTAATGTGTTATTACTTAATGAGAAACTCTTATGCGGCGGAATGATAGATACTAGTAATGTGTTATTACTTTATGAGAAACTCATGCGGCGGAATGATAGATACTAGTAATGTGTTATTACTTAATGAGAAACTCATATGCGGCGGAATGATAGATACTAGTAATGTGTTATTACTTAATGAGAAACTCATATGCGGCGGAATGATAGATACTAGTAATGTGTTATTACTTAATGAGAAACTCATATGCGGCGGAATGATAGATACTAGTAATGTGTTATTACTTAATGAGAAACTCATATGCGGCGGAATGATAGATACTAGTAATGTGTTATTACTTAATGAGAAACTCATATGCGGCGGAATGATAGATACTAGTAATGTGTTATTACTTAATGAGAAACTCATGCGGCGGAATGATAGATACTAGTAATGTGTTATTACTTAATGAGAAACTCATATGCGGCGGAATGATAGATACTAGTAATGTGTTATTACTTAATGAGAAACTCATATGCGGCGGAATGATAGATACTAGTAATGTGTTATTACTTAATGAGAAACTCATATGCGGCGGAATGATAGATACTAGTAATGTGTTATTACTTAATGAGAAACTCATATGCGGCGGAATGATAGATACTAGTAATGTGTTATTACTTAATGAGAGACTCATATGCATACAAATATATAAACATATAAAAACACATAAGTTTATGTAGATGAAGATAAATGAATAGGTTAAAATGAAACAAAAAAACTTTTCATTTTTATTTTCAGTTTTCTATTCACTTCTCATTCATATTTCTACGATAAATTGTCTATATATTTCATGTGTATTTAGTACGACCTTACAGCGTGACGTAGATGAATTCAAAGGGACGTAACTGCGTAGGTATTGAAAACTTCCAAGTTTTATTAACGTAGATAAATGCTAGGTTTTCCCTCTAGAAACATGCGAATGTCATTTCTATTACGGATGTAAACAATTTTCTAATATATCTTTCAAATTGATTCACGGCTTATAGAAAATATAACCCGCTAAAGGTTTGGTGACATTTGTTTCGCCTTTAAATGTCCAAAAGTTTTCGGTTTCAGCTGAATTAGAATGGCAATAAATAAGCCCAACGGTGGATTTCTGAAATAACAAAAAGAGAAATAAATAAAGATACCCAGTAAATAATAACTTTGATATTTCGAACAATTTCGGAATCTGTGTATAATTGAATACAACAAAGTTTATAGCCAATTTATACTTGCAAATAAAGAGGTGAGACTTTGGTGTTTTGAATGTTAAAAACTACGGGAGAATTACTAAACAAAATAACATAAATTGTATCTCGCGAAAATAATAACATATATATGTATATATATATATATATATATATATATATATATATATATATATATATATATATATTGGTATCTTTAGATTATCGTCCTGAGAAAGTCGTTAAATGAAGACGAAACGTTGATGGAAAACATAAAAAATATATTTGTTGTCTTCCTTTTCCAATTTCCATATATATATCCATTTTAAGTGCGTCTGGACTCACCTATATTTTGAGCACTTTCTCCACACTGCTCCCACGCAAAGAGTTTTCTTCACATTCTACAATTCATTTGACTTCTTTTCAACGGAAATTTACCACCCGGACAATCTGCATATATTTTCCCGGAATTTTTCTTTTCATTCACTGCGTTTTTTTAACAAAAATTTCTTTTAATAATAATTTTCATATTTTTCAAATATTTGAACTTTGGTTTTTTCGAAAGCCAACTTATCCATCTGTATTTCTCTTCTGATGATAAGATTTCGATCTTTGAAAAGCCTTGGCTTAAGGAAAGAATAATAAACACTAGTTTATTACTGAATACACCTTGCATTGAACAGTTGAAATTTGAAATAAATTTGGACAATCGTCGCATATTTATCACTCTTTTTTCCTCTCTCTCTCTCTCTCTCTCTCTCTCTCTCTCTCTATATATATATATATATATATATATATATATATATATATATATATATATATATATTATATAATGTACTAGAAGAACAAGCGTCCCAGAAAATATATAATTACTGACTCGAACATGAGCTTTTCACTATTTTTGCCATCTTACACAGATTAAAATCAATATATTATAACATTATACTATATGTGTAGAAACCTGATTCAATTTTTTATCAAAATGCATCACATGATTTTCATTCTATGAATTTAGGGCTTTATTGTAACCTGTATTGAGAAATTGACTTTCAGAGAATTTTGTTTAATTTGTGGCGAATGGGTATCAAATCTAATACACATCTAAAAAGTGACTTTTCAAATAATAAACCTTTAAAATCCTAAAAATTGAATATTTGAAAATATCTATTAATTGATGTCTAATACCTATGGTTAAAATTTCCAAAAAAATCGGAGGTACCAAGATTTCTACGGGCGGCTTAAATTCCCCTTTGATCGGTGTGCAAAAAGATATTTTTGAGACTATTAAAATGTTTTAACTTTGGAGAAAAGCCGTGAATTAATCTCTGTTGATTGTCCACTGAATGTAAACGCTGAATATATGGACAAATTATGCTAACGAACGAAATATACGGCTGAATATAGAATGTACTCGATGAAATCGAATGACACAGACAGTCAATTGCAGTAATTTAGTGGCTATTCCGAATAAAATATCGATTTGCGAGGACGTAAGCAATCTTTATCAAACTTCAAGTATAAGACCGACTTAATTGTATATATTATATATCCTACTAATAATATATTCCCCCGGGCACATATTTTCTTAGTATATATGATGTAAATGTAGAATTTGCTAATGAACAGCCAATTGTGACAATTTCTTGTTGACACACCCCACCTATTCCCCAAAATAGAGGGAATGCCTGAGATGATTGTCTCAGGCAAAAAAAGAACAGATACTACAAGATATCCAAAGTAGGACGTAATACCAGAGAGAATGATTTGATGATACCAAAACGAATACTACACTATCCTTCTATAAAAACAGTAATTCATGGGAGTGTATATTGATCACAGAAGAGATACTACAGTACCCTCTCACTAAGTTGAGCACGTAATAACAAAACATTAGTCTCCAATAATAGATACATTTAATTGGGCATTAAAAATAGTATAATTGTATAATTAATAGAAGTAGTAGTATAGCTTCGACTCTAGACAGAAAAAAGATATCCGTTTGTAATAGACATGGCATATCTTCCTTTTCTTCTTCCTGTTCTTTTTCTCAATGTGGGAGGGTCCTTGTTATAACCTTAAAAGACATCCAGATTGAGGCCCCCATTTAGGAGCTGTGAAAAATGTGGAGTTGCCTCTTTGTTGTCATTGCTTCAAGGCCCATTCTGGCCCGGAGTTGTTGTATGTGTAAAGGCCCCATCTATGGGTACAAATAGAACTTACTGGCGCTACCAGAGCTAGCTGTCTGACACACATTTTTTTATGTTTTATTGTGTTTTTCTCTGCAAAACTCAATCATGTTCTTCAAAATCCAAAGAAAAAAAGCAATTATGTCCCTTTTTCCCATCCCCTCCCCTCCTTCTCCCCTCTCCCTCCTCCCATTACACTTAACCAAACATCATGAACAGATACTTGAACATAACAACTAAACAAAATACCATACCTGGTGCTACTAGATCATTACTAAACTCAATCATATAGATATATATATATATATATATATATATATTATAGCAAAAAAGAAAAAAGAAAATGTTCCCTTACAAAACAACCAAACGAAACACCATGAATAAATATTCGAAGACATAAAAAATTTGAAGCATAAAACTGTTATCAATATGACAGTATTCGTCATTAAATAACCCGAAAAACAAAACAAACAAACGAAATTCGATGAATCAATATAAGAAGATATAAAATACTTGAAGCATAAAACCTTCTACAACAATGATCGGATTCGCCATTATATAACCCGAAAAGAGTTGATATGTCGTAAAACAAAACAGAACAAACCAAATCAAAACAACTGGGAAAATGCTGCTTCTATTATCATAGATTCCTTTTACGTCCTTTTATAGTTAGATCATTTTAATCTTTCGCTAGCGCAAGCAGTTCATGTTATTGTTTCAAGCGGTTCCTTGATCAAATCTTATTTCAGGACCAGAAATTGGATATTTTCGTTAACCAATTTACTTTAGATTGAAACGACATTTTTCTCTTTCTGTTTATCTCTCTCTGTACAATCTTTCCTCTTTCCCAATGTTTACAGATGGCAGCATACACATATATATATACATATATATATATATATATATATGTTCAAAATATGTGTATTTGTATGTATTAATATATCAATGCATCAGTATGTATATATATATATATATATTATAGGTATGTATGTATATATATATATATATATATATTATAGGTATGTATGTATATATATATATATATATATATATATATATATAGTATAGGTATGTATATATATAGTATAGGTATGTATATATATATATATATATAATAGGTATGTATATATATATAATAGGTATGTATATATATTATAATATGTATGTATAGTATAGGTATATGTATATATGTATATATATTATAAGTATGTATATATATTATAGATATATATATATATATACATTATAGGGATGTATATATATATATATTATAGGGATGTTATATATATATTATAGGGATGTATATATATATATTATAGGGATGTATATATATTATAGGGATGTATATATATATATTATAGGGATGGATATATATATTATAGGTATGTATATATATATTATAGGTATGTACATATATATAAGTTATAGGTGTGTATATATATATGTTATAGGTATACATATATATATATAAGTAAAAGATGTGTATATTTATATATATGTTAGTGGTGTGTATATATATATATATATGTTATAGGTATGTATATATATATATATTATAGGTATGTATATATATATATTATAGGTATGTATATATATATATATTATAGGTATGTATATATATATATATTATAGGTATGTATATATATTATAGGTATGTATATATATATATTATAGGTATGTATATATATATATATATTATAGGTATGTATATATATATATATATTATAAGTATGTATATATATATATTATTATAAGTATGTATATATATATATATTATAGGTATGTATATATATATATATTATAGGTATGTATATATATATATATTATAGGTAGGTATATATATATATATTATAGGTAGGTATATATATATATATATTATAGGTAGGTATATATATATATATTATAGGTATATATATATATATTATAGGTATATATATATATATTATAGGTATATATATATATATTATAGGTATGTATATATATATATATTATAGGTATATATATATATATTATAGGTATGTATATATATATATCATTATAGGTATGTATAATATATATATATTATAGGTATGTATATATATATATATTATAGGTATGTATATATATATATATATATTATAGATATGTATATATATATATATATATTATAGGTATATATATATATATTATAGGTATGAATATATATATATATATATATATATATATATATTATAGGTATGAATATATATATATTATAGGTATGTATATATGTATATGTATATATATTATAGGTATGTATATATGTATATGTATATATATTATAGGTATGTATATATGTATATATTTATATATTATAGGTATATATATATATATTATAGGTATGTATATACTATATATATTATAGGTATATATATATATATATATATTATAGGTATGTATATATATATATATTATAGGTATATATATATATATATATATTATAGGTATATATATATATATATTATAGGTATATATATATATATATTATAGGTATATATATATATATATTATAGGTATATATATATATATATATATATATTATAGGTATATATATATATATATATATATATATATATTATAGGTATATATATATATATATATATATATATATATTATAGGTATATATATATATATATATATATATTATAGGTATATATATATATATATATATATATATATATTATAGGTATATATATATATATATATTATAGGTATATATATATATATATATATATATATATATTATAGGTATATATATATATATATATTATAGGTATATATATATATATATATATATATATATATTATAGGTATATATATATATATATATTATAGGTATATATATATATATATATATATATATATTATAGGTATATATATATATATATATATATATATATATTATAGGTATATATATATATATATATTATAGGTATATATATATATATATATTATAGGTATATATATATCTATATATATATTATAGGTATATATATATCTATATATATATTATAGGTATATATATATATATATATTATAGGTATATATATATATATATATATTATAGGTATATATATATATTATAGGTATATATATATATATTATAGGTATATATATATATATATATATATTATAGGTATATATATATATATATATTATAGGTATATATATATATATATATATTATAGGTATATATATATATATATATATATTATAGGTATATATATATATATATATTATAGGTATATATATATATATATATATTATAGGTATATATATATATATATATTATAGGTATATATATATATATATTATAGGTATATATATATATATATATTATAGGTATATATATATATATATATTATAGGTATATATATATATATATATTATAGGTATATATATATATATATATTATAGGTATATATATATATATATATATTATAGGTATATATATATATATATTATAGGTATATATATATTATAGGTATATATATATATATATATATATATATTATAGGTATATATATATATATATATATATATATATATTATAGGTATATATATATATATATATTATAGGTATATATATATATATATATTATAGGTATATATATATATATATATATTATAGGTATATATATATATATATATATATATTATAGGTATATATATATTATAGGTATATATATATTATAGGTATATATATTATAGGTATATATATATATTATAGGTATATATATATATATATTATAGGTATATATATATATATATTTATTACAGATATGTATATATATATATATATTACAGGTATGTATATATATATATATTACAGGTATGTATATATATATATATAATAGGTATATATATATATTATAAGTATATATATATATTTATTTTATAGGTACGTATGTTTATATATATATCATAGGTATGTATGTATATATATTATAGGTATGTATATATATATATATATATATATATATAGCAAAGGTATGTATGTATATATATTACAGGTATGTATAGAGCCGATGCTTTAGGCTAAACTGTACGTTGAGCAGCACGATTATGCCTGTTTATAACAAGGCTAGAATGTTCCATTATGCTCAGAAAGTAAAGTCCATTCTCTGTGTTCTGATTGGCTGAGATTCACAAGTGGCCATTTTAGTGTATAAATGTTCATTCATTCGAACGTTGTCTGGCAAAATGCTCTAGGAGCCAATCCTCAAGTCTACTAATGTTTTCCTCCGTTGGGGTGAAGGGGAGGCTTTTGGTGCGACTTGACAATTGATTCACATACTCAATGTGTTGTATTGCGATATTTGCCTGGGTTGAAAATGTTGCCGCAGGGTTTGGGAAATTTTCAGGCAGCATTCCCACATCAATGCATGCTACCTTGCTGAAATAAAGTCGCTGGATCCCATTACATATGTAAAGGGCTTGCTTAGTTGTTCTTCCACAAACTTCGAATTTCACAGGTAACCATCCTTGACACACAAGTGTGAAATCTCCCACAGTCCGAACGATTTTTCTTGACGGTACGCCCTATGTTAAACAAATGCTTTGATCCCCCTAGACATATAGTGGCCCCACTATCAGGGAAAATCTTCAGCTTTGTTTGGTAGTACCCAGGGATGTTCTTCGCTTGTCTGGGGGCTGGATTTGGTTAAAATGGGATAACATACGCATCTATTTCTGCTATTTGATTTTGACTTGCGGTCGTATATGTATCCCTTGTCTGGTTAAATGCGATGTCAGCGATAAGAGAATCCATGGGAGCCTCGTCATTTCTAATACAGGGTTTCTTTGCTCGGCACACTCTTGAAAGGTGGTTAAGTTTCCCACAAGTGCTACATGTTTGACCCCATGCTGGACATTTTGACTGGCGAGAGCTTGATCCTGGGATACCATGATAATGGCTACCACAACCCATGCAAGCTTGAAAGTTATCACGTTTGGCGGAGTTGCTGATACTAACATGACCTTTATTAGCTTGAGCACTGGTTTTCTGCTTGCGGTACGTAGATATCCGTGCAATAGCCATGTCAGAAGTGTCAGTCATTGAAATTTGGTCTTTCAATGCCGATTAGAACGCCTCAGAATGGCGAACATTTTGTTCGAGAGTTGTAAGTGTTCCAGCTTTGGCCAGCAGGTCTGCTTGGAGGGTATTGTGTGCTATTCCCCTGATGAGTTGGTCCTTGCTGTACATGTTAGACAGGTCATGCTCATAAAGAGGACATAAAAAGTTGCAGTCCAGGGCTGTGGCCCGGAGGCGGACGAGATAGTTCTGTATTGTCTCAGTCTCACCTTGTGACATGGAGGCAAAAGTAAGGCGATGAACGATGGGATTCTGCCTTTGAGTGACCAATGATTCCATCATTCCTAGTAGCTTGTCTGGGTCAGTGGTGAAGAATTTAGAGTGAGTGTTGACTATAGCATTCTGGACGAACTCATCAGCAGAACTGTATAGCTGTATATTGGGCTGAGAATTTTGGCATACCCGTCATCTTGGTGAATACTTCCCAATCAATCCTGAATTTTCTGAATTGTTGGGGGGTCATTTCAAGATGGAGCTGGGGCAGTTTAGTGGCTGGTGCTTTAGCGTATGTAACCTCAGCAGAGAGTTCCTTAGCTTTTTTAAGGATTGAGAGAGCTTCTCCCATTTTCGCGATACCTAGCTCTTTTAACATAGCCCGATCCATCATTTGCAGCTTCCTTTTTGTCAGCTTTTCACTTGCAAATGTGGCAGCATAAGTTCGAGCTGAGCTAGCAGAGATCCCTGTTTGAGGAGGTACTGCTCCCAATCTTCAGGGTCCATATATCCTGTTCGTAGCGCCATATAGAGTCGATGCTAAAGGCTCAACTGTACGACCAGTTGAGCAGCAAGATAAGTCAGACTGTTGAGCAGAAAGATAATGTCTGTTTATAACAAGTCTAGAATGTTCCATTATGCTCAGAAGGGAAAGTCCATTCTCTGTGTTCTGATTGGCTGCGATTCACAAGTGGCCATTTTAGTGTATAAATGTTCATTCATTCGAACAAGCACTCCTCCATGAGATGGATGCCAGTTCAGACCCTTATGCCGGTAAGTGTTAGTTTAATTCTATATTCATCTATACGAATCCATTTTTATACAGGTAGATGAAAAAGCACTCGTGGACTTTCCACAGATCCCGCTAGTATACAAATTATTATACTAAAGCTGAGTACATCAATGTTTGTCTTCCTAAAAATTATTACTCTATAATTTAATGTCATAAAATATATGCGAAAATATTCCTATGTTCTGAGATTGAGTTATGTTTAAAAAAAAACAAATTTATTGCAATTTATCAAACAAACCGTAATTAGTAATTAACTGACAAAATCACCATATCTCAGCTAAATGCATATTTAGTCAGAGTGTTGAGCAGCAAAATAAGTCATACTGCTGAGCACATAAAAATGCCTGTTAATAACAAGGCTAGAATGTTCGATTATACTCAGACTGGAAAGTCCATTCTCTGTGTTCTGATTGGCTGAGATTCCCAAGTGGCCATTTTAGTGTATAAATGTTCATTCATTCGAACAAGCACTCCCTCATGAGATAGATGCCAGTTGAGGCCCTTATGCCGGAAAGTGTTAGTTTAATTCTATAGTATGTATATATTTATATATATATATATATATATAAATATATATATATATTATAGGTATGTATATATGTATACATTATAGGTATGTACATATACATATACATATATATTTATATATATATATATATATATAAATATATATATATATTATAGGTATGTATATATGTATACATTATAGGTATGTACATATATGTATATATGTATACATTATAGGTATGTACATATATATATATATGTATACATTATAGGTATGTACATATACATATATATATAGATATATGTATATATTATAAGTATATATATATATACATTATAGGTATGTATATATAAATACATTATAGGTATATATATATTATAGGTATGTATATATAAATACATTATAGGTATATACATATATATATATATATATAGATATATATATTATAGGTATGTATATATAACTACATTATAGGTATATATATATATTATAGGTATGTATATATAAATACATTATAGGTATATACATATATATATATATATAGATATATATATTATAGGTATGTATATATGTATACATTATAGGTATGTACATATACATATATATATAGATAGATATATATATATATTATAGGTATGTATATATAAATACATTATAGGTATATACATATATATAGAGAGAGAGATATAGATATATATATTATAGGTATGTATATATGTATACATTATAGGTATGTACATATACATATATATATAGATATATATATATATATTATAAGTATGTATATATGTATACATTATAGGTATATATATATATATATTATAGGTATATATATATATATTATAGGTATATATATATATATATGTATGTATATATATATTATATGTATATATATATATATATTATATGTATATATATATATATATATATATATATTATATGTATGTATATATATATTATATGTATGTATATATATATATATATATATATTATATGTATGTATATATATATATATATATATATTATAGGTATGTATATATATATATATATATTATAGGTATGTATATATGTATATTTTTTGAAGACACTTTAATCCAATAACTTTGTTCTTCTATGGGCTTTGTTTCTGATGAATTTATAGTGTTGCAGAGACGATATATACATAAAAATGTTGTTTGGCATCAGACAAATGAAACGGACCGTAAAATTATATCTTATAGAAGAGTTATGTTTTTTGGAAATGTGAAAAAATAAAAATAATAAAATAAAACCATGGTTATTGGAATATAATATGAACTGACTTATATTTGCTCGGTTATCACTAATTGATAATTATCGAACTGAATCTTTTAAAGAGACTGCAAAGTAAAAAGAACTGATAGTTTATGCTAATACATATATTGTCATTAATAATTATATATATATATATATATTTATTTAAAGAATTGTGGTTACCAACGCTAGTAAAAAAACTTATTCAATAATTATTTATTATCTTATCATTTTAACATTTTAAGTTTTTTAAATATAATTACATAACGCGTTTCGATCATTTATCGTTTATCCATTATGCTCTCTTCAGATGTAAATTCCATTTGATAAAAGTGTTTCATTTGAGAAAACGTTTCATTTTTCTTTCATTTGAAAGTGTCTGTTCCATTTGACAGGAGAAAATGTTTGTTCTGTTTGACAGAAAAAAATGCTATCTTGTTGAGATAAAAATATATTTAGTTTGGCCAGTGTTTGGTCATTTAAGTTCATTTGTGTATTAGGTTTTATTGCTTTAATTGCTGTCGGTCAAATCTGTATGGTATGTGTGGGTGTGGTCATTCCCGGTCATTCATGACGGTGTCCCTGCTGGGTTCACACATGAATGTGGATGTGTGGGTGGTTGGAGGTGAGGATGTTTGCTTGGGCTTGGAGAGAGAGATTAGTATAAAAGAGGATGGATGAGTAGATACATAAGTAGGGGGTAGAAAAAGTAAGAGAGGGGGAAGGAAGATCTTCCTTCCCCCTCTCTTACTTTTTATATGTTATTCCATAATTATCACATATCACTAAGTCTAAAATTTCCTCACTGTCATTGTCTTAAATACTTCATATAATTACGTTACTACGTCTTGGTAAAGAATATACTTTTTTTTCTTTTTTCGCAGGTACTCTGCGTTTCTTTCCTGTTTTCTATGTTCTTGCTAATATCTTTGCGTTGCCAAGTCTAGTAAAAGAATTTTTTCTTCGCAGGTTTTTTTTTCGTTTATTTTATTTTATTTATTTCATCTATATTGTTCTCTCTGTTGTCCACGACGCTTTATGTGTCTTTCTTTCGTTTTTACATCCATGCTAATAATTCTTCGAGTTCTTTCTCTGGAGGGGTCAATGCGTTTGAAGATTAAAAGTGTGTGGGGGGGATATCCACTATCAATGTAGTTTAAGAAAATGGAAAACCCCCACTGTAGCCCTCTTGACTGTGTTTTAAAAAGCCACGTGTTAGTCCATTTATATCAGCGTCCGTCGAGAGATGAATATCCCTAACTCAAATGTAGCTTCCAGACCGGGTTTAAGAAAGGAAAAAAAAAACAGCTAAGTCTAAAATTTCCTCACTGTCATTGTCTTAAATACTTCATATAATTACGTTACTACGTCTTGGTAAAGAATATACTTTTTTTTCTTTTTTCGCAGGTACTCTGCGTTTCTTTCCTGTTTTCTATGTTCTTGCTAATATCTTTGCGTTGCCAAGTCTAGTAAAATAATTTTTTCTTCGCAGGTTTTTTTTTCGTTTATTTTATTTTATTTATTTCATCTATATTGTTCTCTCTGTTGTCCACGACGCTTTATGTGTCTTTCTTTCGTTTTTACATCCATGCTAATAATTCTTCGAGTTCTTTCTCTGGAGCGGTCAATGCGTTTGAAGATTAAAAGTGTGTGGGGGGGATATCCACTATCAATGTAGTTTAAGAAAATGGAAAACCCCCACTGTAGCCCTCTTGACTGTGTTTTAAAAAGCCAAGTGTTAGTCCATTTATATCAGCGTCCGTCGAGAGATGAATATCCCTAACTCAAATGTAGCTTGCAGACCGGGTTTAAGAAAGGAAAAAAAACAGCTAAGTCTAAAATTTCCTTACTGTCTTAACTCCCTCGACCGTTCCTTAGTACTCGATTCTTATTCCTCTTATTTATACCTACTTGCGGGAGGAAAACCTATCTTTAACTCTCTGTTCTCTTTTTAGTATACAATGAACTTATACTATCTACATATGTACATATATATACATACGTACATATATATACATACGTAATATTGGATTTTTTTTTTAATTTCTTTTTTTTTTTTTTTTTATTTTTTTTTTTTTATATTTTATTTTTATTTATTTATTTTTTTTTAAATTTTTTTTTTAATTTATTTATTTATTTTATTTTATTTTATTTTTTTTTTTTAACACCTGCGAGGGACAGGAAATACCCGACTAGTAATCGGGCGCAGGATATTTACACCCTTCTCGGAGTGTTGGACCCGTTAGACCTTGTAAGGCTATCCATCTAAGAGAAGGAAACCTCTGACAAAAAACCTTGCTACTTACGTCGTGGCAGTAAACCGTTGGGGAGGGAGGCCTCCTTAGTCCTGATCGACAACCTTCCTAGAGTTGGAATCTCGAACAAAATATCCGGTTTGCAAACCTACAATTGCTTAAGGAGTAGATAGGTTCTGCCTATCGCCGGCCCTAGCACTCCTTCCTTGTCTATTAGTCAGGCGCAGAGGTAACAGTGCTGGGACGCCGTTCTCTTTCTCTCTATTTGGGCAACTTGGGGAAAAATTTTTTCGTTAGTAAGTCTTACATGGCCAGTCTGGGTCTCTCTTGTTCCAACAGGTTGAGGGTACAGGTTAGACAGCTTGTCTGGCTGCTGTTTCCGACTGACAGGACAGGAGCCCAAACTCTTGGGTAGCGCCAAGAACGGCTGCTCCATCATCAGTTGCATAATACCGTGGGTAGTTGTATGTGCCATGTCGCGCATGGAAAGGGACCCTGCAATTATCTCCGGTGGGCTTTCCCGAGGCCACAACCCCCATGGACCAGGTTCAGACTAATGGACTGGTTGTGTGAGCTTATTGGCACCAAACAAGTACCCACCTTGACCAACCCACTCTATAATCAAAACAAACATGTCGTTACAAAAAAATAAAAGCAAACCTAAACCAGACACCCAACAAAAAACACTTTCGCCTCCGCCCTTGAGGCTCGCATTCACAAATATCCGGGGACTTAGAACCAATATCAACGACGTAGAATCCTTTCTCCTGACAAACTCTCCGGATACCCTAGCTCTAAGTGAAACTAACCTCCAATCCTCAATCTCCTCTCACCACTTTGACATGACTGACTACCTCCCACTCTACCGTAAAGACTCTGACAAACATATGCACGGGCTAGGAGTTTATGTTCGGAACACCCTCCCCCTGACTAGAGAACATAGAGAACATACATGTGCTTTAGATTGACTTTACATCACAGCATCAGTTACTTATATTTCTTATACCGCTCCCCGTCGACCCAGGACTGTACTCTGTTAAACTCTGTCTCTGTAAGCATAGATAGAGCACTCTTAATTGACTCGAATGCCCACATACATGTATTTGGTGATTTTAATGCCCACCACCGTGACTGGTTGGGATTCTCCAGCCTTACTGACGCAGCCGGCAACTCTACGTATAATTTCTACTTAGCTCACTCCCTCTCTCAGACTGTCGATTTTCCGACCCGCATCCCCGATCGAATAGATCAACAAGCCTCACTTCTAGACCTTTTCTTGACCTCAATGCCCGAGGCTTGTGTGACGAAAGCTCATAGCCCACTCGGGAATGCTGATCACATTGTGCTAATGATACATATCACCCTAAGAAGTCGTCCAAAAGCTGATGAACCGTTGCTCAAAACAATAAGATACTACGAGCGGGCTGATTTTGAGTCAATCAGAGATCACATCAGTGATGCCCCATGGAGGGAAACCTTCTCACTCCCTGCCAATCAGTGTGCAAACGAATTAACTGAATGGGTCAAAGCAGGCATTGAAGCCTATGTCCCCATGCGTAAATACTTTAGCAAGCCTCACTCTCCTCAATGGTTCACCTCGGAATTTGCAGCTGCCATTTCTGAGAGACAACAAGCATTCCGTAAATTTTGCCGACATAAGTCAGCTACTAATAGAAATAAATTTAGAGTCAAGAAATAATTGCAAGGCCGTGATAGGTGAAGCGAAGAGAAGGTTTAATGAGTTAACAGAAAAACGCATCCAGACACAGAAATTAGGTACTCGTGATTTCTGGAAAATCTACAATAGTGTAGTGAATAATGGTCAATCAACGATTCCCCCACTATCAAACCACAATGATGTCGCTTGCACGGCCACTGATAAGGCTGAACTACTTGCCCAGCGCTTCGCTTCTAACTCTACTTTGGACTCAGATAACCACCCCCTCCCCGAATTCCCTTTGCTGACCGAAGCCACACTTGATAACCTGGTCATCACCCCATCTCAGGTTAGAGACATCATAAAAAACCTTGACACCTCCAAAGCTTGTGGGCCTGATCTTATACCCACAATAGTAATAAAGAAATGCTCTGCTGAACTGGCCCCTGTTCTCTCCAAACTCTACAATAAGTGTCTAGCTGAATCTTGCTTCCCCGATAGCTGGAAAATTGCCTCTGTGGTACCAGTCTACAAGAATTCTGGAAATAGAACCGATCCCCAGAACTATCGCCCAATCAGTCTGCTTCCGATCTTTGCTAAAATCTTTGAATCCTTAATCAATCTAGCAATAGTACGACACTTAGTTAATGCTAAACTTCTTTCTGACCGCCAGTATGGATTTAGACAATCACGATCTACTGCAGACATTCTAACGGTCATCTCTGAACGCATGTATCACACACTCGACAAGGCAGGTGAAGCTAGGGCAGTAGCGCTTGATATATCCAAGGCCTTTGACAAGGTATGGCATAAAGGGCTCCTCCTGAAAATACGATCATACGGTATTACTGGGCAATTATTTAATATAATTAGATCCTTCCTCGCCAAAAGAAAAATCCAGGTTGTCCTCGATGGCCGTTCATCTAAGCAACATGACATAAATGCTGGTGTACCCCAGGGCTCTATCCTTGGACCCTTGTTGTTCCTGATCTATATAAACGATCTCCCTGATGGCATAGAGTCTGAGATTGGTTTATTTGCTGATGACACCACCCTTTACTCTCGCCATGTTGGCAAAACCGACGCAATTATA
Organism: Sepiola atlantica; assembly: GCA_963556195.1. Taxonomy (NCBI): domain Eukaryota; kingdom Metazoa; phylum Mollusca; class Cephalopoda; order Sepiida; family Sepiolidae; genus Sepiola; species Sepiola atlantica. Next base: position 20,457,276 of record OY744533.1, on the reverse strand, counting down.
TCCGATGCAATGGCTGAATCTTTAGAAAATGACCTCCAGGCTGTAGTGGATTGGGGTCATAAATGGTTGGTAACTTTTAATGCCGCAAAGACAAAACTCCTTTCCTTCAATAACTACAAGGAACCTTTTCAACCACCGATTGTCATGGCAAATAACACCCTACCTGAGAGTTCATCATTCAAACTCCTCGGCCTAACCTTCACAGGTAACATGAGTTGGAACAAATACATTGAAGACATTGCCAAGGCTGCCGCAAAGAAGGTTGGCTCCCTCTACCGTGCTAGTAAACTCCTCACACCTGACATTATCCTGTATCTCTACAAAGCCACCATCCGCCCATGCATGGAGTATTGTTGTCACATCTGGGCTGGTGCATCATCTACTAGTCTCTCCCTCCTTGACAAAGTCCAAAAAAGAATCGCCAACCTAATAGGTCCCTCACTGTCAGCCAAGCTCCAGCCTCTGTCCCATCGCCGCAATGTAGCATCCTTGTGCTTGTTTTACAAATACTTCAATGGATTATGCTCCGATGAACTGGCTACTCTGGTGCCCCCTCGACGGAAATTCACTAGACTAACCCGACAATCAACTAAATCTCATTCATTCACTGTGGAGGTCCCCAGATGTCGGAGAGCCTTCTACTCAAATAGCTTCTTTCCTCGTACTGCTAGCCTCTGGAACTCCCTCCCTGCCCCCTGTTTCCCCGACAGTACAGACATGCAGAAGTTTAAATCTAATGTAAACAGACACCTCGCTGCGCTGATCCCAATCTAGATTGACCACCCCCTACCTTCTCCCCTTTTCTTTTTCTCAGTAGCCCTTTACGTCTACAGTGGCGGCCTGCCTTGTTTGGGGTGAACTATGTTAAAAAAAAAAAATATCATATATGCTTCGTTCTTTTTATAAAGTAAAGCGCTCTCTTGACGTCAAAGCTGCCGTATAGTGTAACAATTATCACTGTTTATTTTGCTATTCACCGGTGCCCGTGCTGTTTTAGATGTCGGGATTTGACTTTTAAAATACTCGGAGGCCGGGGTTTCGAATCACGCGACCAGTAGTTAATAGTTATATCTATACACTAACAAGTCCCGATTAAAAAGGACGAAACGTATACATACATAGATAATAAAACAAAACAAATATTACATATATATATATATATATATATATATATATATATATATATATATATATATATAATCCAGGTAACACATCCACAGGGTAGTAATCCAAAGAATTTCAACCAGGTTCATAAAAAGTGCTCAACATCAAATAGAGCTTTTTTATATAATTATTTTTATTCATACAGATATGTACAAAATCTGCGACACTCGCATGTCGATTTTTATCGAACAACAGTTATTATAAACTGAGATCTCATCAGGCAGAATTAGAATCCGATCTTAACCTTAGATCATATTTGGAAAGATTCATTCTTTCCAAATATGGTCTACGATTAAGATCGGATTCTAACTCTGCCTGATGAGATATCAGTTTATAATAACTGTTGATCGATAACATCGACATGCGAGTGTCGCAGATTTTGTACATGTCTGTGTAAATAAAAATAATCATATATATATATATATATATATATATATATTCACGTATGAATTTACATATAATTAATAAGCGTTAAGGTTGATAGTTGCTGATGTTTAAATCAAATCCTCATCGATGATCAGATTTAAATAGAAGGAATAGAAATATCTAAGTGTTTTTCTTGTTTCAGTGTCAAAGAATTTCAGTGGATGTTCTAAGTTTATCTAATTTCCAATATTTATCACGTTAATCTTTCAAACACGACAGTGCTTGAAATCTATTACTTTTCAGAAAAGGTTGACGTGTCTGACGCTGCTTAAATAAGTTGCGTTTCCTAGAATGGAATCGAAGAATTCGTCTATGGAATCGTTCGACTGGTTCAGACTTAATTACATTACGGTGTTGAAGAGAATCCATTTCAATTAAGCGTCAAGTCTTGATCGATAAATCGAGTTAGTGGAAGGATTCAGGACGCGTGATCCCGATTCTAACGTGGCGAAAAATACAGTGTAGCAATAGCTGAGTTCAAGTTCAAAAGATTGCTGGTTCAGGAAATGTAATAATTCACAGAATATTACAAGTTAACCTGGTTCTTTTGTACAACGTAGATGCGTGTGAAAATACATCTTTACTTTTGTATTTCTGAAGGTTTCAAAACCTCAGAATAAAATTAATTTATGACTTGAATAAAAATAGAATGGCAAAAGTCAGTTATGATTAATTTGTGCTAGGACCACATTTGAACCATACTCATTAATGTCTGCCTTTCAATTTCAAGTCAAGTAATACACTACTTTAAAACGTTTTCTTAAACACATTTTCCGTAAATGCTTCCGTTATAACTTTCCCCAAAAAATAACGGAAATGTTCTGTGATTTTCGAGAGAGCATAATTGGTCATTTGTTTAGTAACAAAGGGGTGTTCTAGTTTGCATCTGTATCTTCCAGGAGAATCCCTAATTTTTCTATAAGTGTAACTTTTCCCTTTCTCGAAAAGTGTGCCGTCAACTTTGATCGTTAGGGCGGCATTTCTCATCTACACTGAATCAAAATCCGCAAATTTCCTATATCATTTTCGGACTTTTATCTTTCGATTTACGCTGGAAACCTTTAAGTGTATTGATATGTGATAGTTTATCGTTTGTGATTTGTATTCTGAGATGCGCGTTGTATTTTGATGAACGATCATCTTAAGAATAGAAGGAAGACAATTACGAATATTTCATAGCATTATTGGTGAGTTCAAATGAAGAAATCACAAAACAAATAAAATAAACATTTCTCGTTAATAAAGATAATGCCCTGTGTAACAAGTCGATAGCAAAAGTATATTAATTCCACTTTAAATTGCTTCCACACTCATCTACTCTCAATATCTGGCATCTAACGACTACAGACTGTTTGCAAACTTCGAAAGAATTCTCCAGGCAAAGAGATTTGACTCCAATGAAAAAGTGGCATTTCAAACTGGAAATATTTTGAAACCAAAAACGAAAAACGCATCGAATTATTAGCGAAGCATTGTTATAAAACAAAAACTTTCAGGCATAATTTTATTTTATTTATGAGTTCGGCCTAGATCTCAGTGTGTGTGTGTATGTATCTGTGATGTTTGTGTGTTCCCTATAGAAAAAAAGGTTAGAGAATTTACATGAAATCTAAAATCGTATTCTTATGCAAAATTTACCGGTGACGACAATAGAAGTGGTCCCGTATCTCTAAGTACACCCATAACGGAGCTATGAGGGTTGAACATCCTTTTAAACTTCAAATATATCCTAATTTATCAAATTCATAGACTATGTAGAAAATTCTCCTGGAAGACAATGAAACTGGTCCGAATCTCTGTTACCCTTTATGTGGCGAATGTCTACTTGCCACAACATCTAAGTGACCCATTGGGACAGAACCCCCTGACAAACTCAAATAATTATATCCGATTATAATAAAAGTTTAACAATACGTATAAAATACTAATTCAGAGAGTTTTTCTACATTTCAGTTTCTTCCGACTATATTAGGTGACGATACTAGGGGAAGGGCAGTAAAAACAAAGAAAGTAATACAGTCTTATGAGCATAGTGAATGAGTACATAATAGTGTTCCTATTTCAAACCTGGGCAACGTCTGGTAATCCTGCTAATACACATATATATATATATATATATATATATATATATATATATGCGATTTTATGAAGGCTTACCAAAGCATTTCTTTCAGGACACCAATGATCACCATTAAAGATATTTTTTCTTACAAATATTATTTATTCTAATTCAATGTTTTGCCTACACGTGTTTCACTACCAAGCAGGTACTTGCTTGGCAGATCATCAAGGAAATTAAATGTCTGGAATAAGGGTTTCAACTGCCGACAATACACAATGTAGCGTTGCAATAGTTGAGGTCACTTAAGAAGAGAAGAGGAAACAAAATAAAAGTTAAAATTAAAAAACAAGAAAGAACAACGATAAAAAAAGAAAAACTTTGAATAAATATAATTTGTAAGAAAAAATATCTTTAATTGTGATCATTGGTGTCCTAAAAGGAATGCTTTGGTAAGCCTTCATAAAATCGCATATAAATGCTCTGTAATCGAGTATCATCGAGCTTGTTTTTATTGGAACAACCCCGGTCTTCACTGAATGATCTATTTTATAAGTGAAAAATCTAAATATATATATATATATATATATATATATATATATATATTTATTTATTTATTTATTTATTTATTTATTATACGTACACAAAAGTAATCCATATACACGTGTTTCTGGCCATCAAAATTAGACAAGGATCAAAGTTTCGATATTGATGTCTATAGTCTAGCGTTTTACCATCGGACCACGATGCCCTGTCTAAAAATATGTACGATTTTTATCACTTTTACGTAATAAATTTTTGATTGGTGATTGCATCGTTCTGTGTTTTTAATAATTTTTTTGCTTACTACTATTTCGTTTGTCTCATTTCCTTAGTGATTAAGATGCAGAAATATTTAGGTGATAAAAATTGAACAGATTTCTAGACAGGGCGCCTTGGTCCGATGGTAAAAAGCTGGACTATAGACATCAATATCGAAGGTTTGATCCTTGTCTAAGTTAGCCATGCTGTTGACGGCTGTGAGCCAGAAACACGTGTCTATCGATTAATTTTGTGTACGTATAAAATAATTTTAAAAACTATATATTGACGAAAAATACGTCCTATAAAGTTAAGGGCGACTTATAATGCAATTGTCTGCATCTTAATCACTTAGGAAAAACAACGAACGCTGCGATCACCAATAAAAAAATAATTATATAAAAAATACATATATATATATAGTATACTTCTTTCACATCACTGCAGATGACTCGGTGCCCGCATCGACTTGGATCTAAAGTTTCAGTGGTGACTGCGATCAACGTTTTTCGGCCCGAGTAGTGCGGTCGGTAGGCTAGTTGTATATAGCCACACTGAATCTTAATGAAGACAGAACCAGCTTTCGGTGGATATAAATATTAAAATTATAATGATGTATAGTTTGTATTTAGAATAATCATTCTTGAAAGATATAAAACATGGTATATTTTAAATAATAATAAAAAGAGAAAAGTAGTATTATATGTTGCTTATATATATGTTTGTGTGTGTGTGTGTATAAAGCTATATGCGTTTTCAAAAGTATTTTATGTACTTAAGTTAAGCTTAAAATCGGATTATCTAGAGACACTCGCATACGATGCATATACATATATAAGTAATATATTTCGACTTACTTTCAAGGTAAAGTATTGTCTGATTTTGCCCGTTTGCACTTACTTCTCCAATTCTTTTTGAAGACGTATATCTATCTCTCACTTTATTTCTCCTCCTCTTAGTTTCTCTCCTTCTCTACATTTATTTATAGATTATATATATATATATATACATATATACATATATATACATATATATATATATATATATATATATATATATATATATATATATATATATATATATATATATACATACATATGTAGAAGAGAAAGAATGATCTATACATTCATCAACGTTTCGGTTTTATTTTAGGACTTTCTCAAGATGACTGATTTTAAGAAATAACATAGAAGTACAATATTCGTAATTATGTGGTGCGTTTGTGACATAAAAATATCGTGTTTTTTTAACGAACTAGTACCGTTAGAATTCGAAATGTGTGGTGCGTTTATAAAGTAGAATAGGCTTGTTTTATATCGGTGTTACGTACAGTTTTAATGAGAATGTGGTGCAAAATAGCTTGCTTGATTCTTAATCAAAGTTCTGTTCGTATGTGTTAGTTTCGGATTAAAATAAATGATAGAAGTCGTTACATTGTTCGTGTTATATCTTAGAATGAGTGATGATTTAATGAGTATTTCCCTGAGATGTATTCAGAATACATCTAATGAGTCACACTTGTTTAAAGTTAAAAGAATGATCAAGTGGTATTACATGAGAGAATAGTGCGTTTTGAGAATTTTTATTTTTACATGTTTTTTATGTTCACAAAGCATTTCCTTTAGTTCCAACATGTTTGTAAATTTTCACGACTGTTTTCTTGGATAAAAAGGAGAAAAAATATTTTAACGTCACAAACGCACCACATATTTTCAAATATTGTACTTCTAGATCACTTTTTCAAATTAGTGATCGTTATAAAAGTTATGAAATACAGAAGAAAAGTTGATAAGTACATAAATAATTTTGATTTTCTTTTTTTATTTTCCGTCACATTAAAATATTATTTCCATAATGATCATATATATATATATATAGTCTAAAGAAGCTTTGAGTCATTAGAAAAAAAATGTAAAATGCAGTTTAAATCCTCAGACAAACTAACTAAATCCAAGATATTGAAGTCTTAACATTCGTTGGAAAATTAATAAATGAAAAAATATAAGTAAAAAAAAAAAAAAAAAAAAAAGGGGGTTCATTATCTAAGATTGAAACAAAAACAGGAGACCTTAAGCGTCTAATATTAGCACGAGGATCATCAGCTGTTTACCATGTAACTGTTTCGGAGATTTAAAAACAGGACAGTTATAATATTCATGGCTCTCCAATGGTACTGATTATACGACCATTTCCCCAATAATCAAGTGTCGAAATAATTCAGCTTAAAATATCACTAATATATACATAAATAAATAATAATGATAAAATAATAATAATAAAATATTACCTTTAAGACTACTGTATGATATAGTAATTTGCATATCAAATAACATTGATTAAAACAATAATAAAAAAATATAAAAATAAAAATAATACTATCTAAACACTACATCCAAGAAGCATTCTGCAATATGGTAGCTAGCAATAAAATTATATAGGAATTTAAGTTGCATTAAAAAATAAATTAAAAAATAAAGCTTAAGTACCTATATATATATATATATATATATATATGTGTGTGTGTGTGTGTGCTTGTATGTAAGAATGTTATTTGACGAGTACAACCAGTGGCCTAATGACTCAATTATTAGCTTGTCGTTACTGTTTTTTTATAAATTGTTAGAGGCGTCTAAGTGACCTGCATTGTAATCTGTAAAAGGGAAAAATACATTATTAGTCCCAGCTTACATGTTAAAGTAGAGATGTTTGATATGTGTAGCCATGCCAGCTTCAGGTTCGCTAACGTTGCGACACACGCTGCAAGAGAGCATACGGAGTATAGTGTATTACGTAGCATGACGTCGACTCTCATCGCAAACACACACATATTATATGTATATATATATATATATATATATATATATATATATATATGGCCATCATTTTTTCTGAAAGGCATATTTCGTTAAATATTACAGATCACTTGTGTCTGCATATTATTTCCTTGTTCTTTTATAGATACCTTATTAATCTTCCAGTTTCAGGATGGAACTGGCAGATGAATTTGCTGTATTCGTCGGGTACCCTCGAACTTTCGGTTCCTCCCGAAGCCATCTAAATAGGGTAGGCATCGAGTAAAGAACATGTATTTTCAAATGTTTAGTACGGTAAGTTGTAGTATTAATACAGTTTTAGTATTAAAAGCATTTAATTGTGATAATATTAGTATTAAAAACATATTGAGTATGTTAGTATTATTATTAAAAGCATTTAAGGCGTTTCCACTATCATCGAAAATAATGTTAGTAATTGTTAGCTGTTAGTTATTTTAATGTCTAAACATAGTTCTATTGTCTACGAGAATGTTCAAAGTTGAGAGCGGGGCAAGACTGATTAGTTTTTAGATGTTATTCTATTGCGCTGGTGTCTGATAGGTGCATAGCAAGCCGTTTCGACAGAGTTGTGGTAGTTAATCCAACGTATATGTTTTTTCTTCATTGTCAGAGACAGTCTTCCAAAGGAAAGTACATTTTATATTAATCATTGTCTTTAATGTTTTTGTCTATTTTATAATTAGTTGGTAGTTGATTTCGGTAAAATAGTGTAAGGTGTTAAATGGGGATTAGTTTTACTAGTATTTTGGTAGAAATTTTTATTACAATGTCGAATGTTTTCTAATACTCTATTAATACTAAAACTAATAACACTATTGCCGCCAAAACAATAAGTAAATATTAAAAATTACACATCCATTACTCGATACATATCCTCTAAATATGTCTCCGGAAGAAACATACATTAAGAGGGTACCCAACAAGGACAGTATTTTCATCTGCTAATTCCATCCTAAAACTCGAAGATTAACCAGACATCTAGAAAAGTTCAGGAAAATATATGCAGACACAAGGAATCTGTAATATTTAAGGATATATACATATATATATATAAGGTTAGTAGGAGATAATTCTAGCAGAGTGCTCAATTAATAAGAGCGTAATAATTATTTATAATGTTTTGTAACAGATGTGTTCTGACATTATGTAAAATATTAATATATATATATATATATATATGTTAATAGTCATGTATCCGCATGAAATTTTATAAGGAGATTTCATTTTTTATGTATCAATTTTCAGTATTTACTTCAACAGTGCTCGATACGTAAGTAGAGCTAAGTAATAAGCTATGAAAATATATTTATGGCAATTAAGCTATACAGAGGCTCCCGAGTTTCATTAATCCGCGGGAGAAGCATCAGACTAAAATAAATGGAGTTAATTTTGCGGGTGTTTTTATATACACGGCTAGCTAGTTAACCAATCAGACTCTTCGTTGTTCTCTCAGCCAATCGTTGGGCCTTCTGCGAACAAAGGTCTTGTTGGTGTTACTTTTTATATCCTGTTCTAGTGTTCTGTTTTATATAGATGTTCCTATATGCTGTTTCCTTTGTTGTGTCAATATAATGGGTGAATTTATTTTAAAACGTGGTTTCTTGTATTTCTATTTTAGGTTTTAATTTTTAAATTGTTAAGATTTTGTTTAGTTTTGTTGGGAGCTCAAAGAAATTGGAGGCTCACCAATAATTGAATTGAAAATAATACAACAGGCCAGTACATGTAGAAATTTAGACGACCCGTGTAGATTATGCCTGAATGAAAAATTTGTAATCCAAAATTTTAAAGATCCACGAAATCTATTAAACTGTAGAAGTGAGATAACAAACAGCTGCTTACACATAAATAAATTTACCTTAGGCTAACGATACATAAATAAATAAATAAACAAATAAGTAAAAAAAAAAACTAAAAAATAAGTTAACAATTTAAAAATTAAAACCTAAAATAAAAATACAAGCAACCACGTGTAAAAATAAATTCACCCATAATATTGACACAACAAAGGAAACAGGATATAGGCAAATCTATCGAAAAAAGAACTATAGAACATGATATAGGAAGTAACACCAACAAGAACTTTGTTCGCAGGACGCCCGACGATTGAGAGAACAACTAAAAATCTGATTGGTTAACTAGCTAGCCGTGTATATAAAGACAACCGGTAAAAATAATTAATAAGATGATATTTACTGTGAAAAAGTTCCTTACTGACGATCGACCATTGAGCATGTACAAGGTGTATTTTATAATTGATATCCAAAATGTGAAAAAATAGTTCAGTATCAAAATTTCTTAAGAATGCATTAAAATGCAACAAATTTAATTAGTGTCTAATAAATATGAATACACCTAAATTATTTGATTTTTAAAATGGGAGCTTATGTGGATATTATGCTCCTAAATAAACGCTTCTAAATATTTTTTCAAAGCTGAAATTGCGGGAATTTTTATTATTGATTATAATTAAGATTTCCAAAAAAAAACGAAAGTATCTGAATGTTAACGAAGGGTTTCCACCCGCGTTTTGCCCTCTGTGCATAATTTACTTAATTAACCCTAACCCTAACCCGCTTTCTCCCCTTTTACATACTATTTAATTAACCCTAACCCTAACGCGCATTTTGCCTTCTTTACATACTACTTAATTAACCCTAACCGTAACCCGCTTTTTGTCCTCTTTACATACTACTTAATGAACCCCAACTTACACTAAGACCCCTTCGATGTATTCTAAAATTAATAATAATCGGTTAATTTGAGATATACATAGATATAAATATATACACATACCTGATATGATAAAAATATAGAAGTAATATTCCAACATAATGGAAAATGAAAAAATGAAAATTAAAATTAAATATGTATTCATAAACATTTGTCTTTTTTTTCAAGACTTCCTGAAGAAGTCGATAAATAAAGACGAAACGTTGATGAATACATACATACTTTTTCTTTTTCTTTTAATTTCATTTTCCATATCTCATATATATATATAATATTCTACTAAGATGTTGATGGTTATATATATATATATATATATATATATATATATATATATATTATATTCGATCCGGATGGTATTATTATCTTGCTTTCCTTTTTTTCTGAATCATGTTCGAACGCAGCAAAAATAATAAATACGCACTTCAAAAAACGCAAAGCCAATAAAACAGAAATGTCGCGTTTTATGTAAGCAACTTCATATTCCCCGAGGGAGGAGGCGCGTTCTTCAACGGGTCGTTATTACGATAATTTTCGTTCGGCCAAAGAAGTTCCCTCGTGAGATCGTCTCCCGAACAAGATAATGGATTCGTTTCAAGTGTTAGCTTACAAGTAGCGCAATTCATTTGTTTTGATCTAACCGAGAAAAAAATGCAATATCCATTTGTACGTTCACTGTTCGCATTCGTCTTAACATGAATCATCGGTATTCACATCAAAGTCCCCTTGAATTGCAACGGGAATACCATGAATGACAAAAGATTATCACGGTTCCGAAATTTTGAGATGGGATGGATAATTTGTATTTGGATGATTTGGACTACGGTTCTCATCATAGATGTTATTCATGCAGAATCAAATTAACTATTACCGGCATAATATGCTTCAGTAGTTTATATGTGAATATTGTTTAATTCAAGCAATAATTTCCGATTAGATACTCTAATCATGGACTAGCAGCCAATCAGAACGCAAAAAAATTGACTCGCTCATCTGCGAATAATGGGAGATACTAGCCTTTTTATAAAATCTCTTTTTAGTATTCTTGTCAGTTTAGTTGTTTGTAGCTCAATTTTTCAGAGTTCAGTACTGACTACAAACTTAAATAATTCTCACAATGTTTTGGTCGATGTGACCATCAACCTTCTTCGGGTTTTTTTGTTGTCGAACACTGAACTGTGTACGGAATTTCGAACAAATTTATTTCATTTAATACGCGGGAGTAGCATGCTCTCGTTACGACAGCCATGACCACGGGTGCTTGCGGTCTTTGTTTGCCATGGATAAAGTGTTAATTAATAATCAGTTCTAAGCGACAGACTATTGGAGATTCATGTTTCAATCCTAACTACGAAGACCAGAATTATAAATGTCATGACTGACGTAACGGTAGCAAGCCACCCCCGTTGATTACATAAAAAGGTTCTGTTAGAAATTTTTTTCAGATGCCCAAGTTCTACATAGAAGTTTCTCGCTTTCGACAAGACGCACATGAAGAAATTCGGAAGTTACATCGACCGAAGCGTAAGAATAAGATCCAATATAAGAACATTAGTTTGAATAATCCAAATAATACAGGCAAAACAATTTCATAAGAATCAGTTGCAACTAATGTCTTTGTATTGGAAAGACTGATTCTGGGAGCCGAGCACCTGCTACTGTTGACTACATAAGCGAGAACCTAAGCAGGGCGAGCAGTGAGAATTTACTTTCCAAACGAACCGTTACATCTCTGCTACACACTCGTTGTGGGTAAACTATAACCTTTGACTATAAATTATAGCGATAGCTTAAAAAGTCTCACGACCTACCAAAAAGTCCATACACATACAGACGAAACAACACTTTCTTTGTCTAGATTTTTTTAACTCTTCTAAACTATTGTTCTATCAACCCGTAAAATAAGTTATTTATGCATGGATATACTTTTTTAATTCGTTTAGATATAGTCTCTTCCACTACATATCTACTTACACATATTTATTTGGATTATTGCAGGTTCGTGGATGTTATCTTACAACGTTTCGGTCGATGTAACCACCGACCTTCTTCGATACGGAATTTCGAATAAACGCTTTATTTAATCTACAGGGAGAAATTGTTCTTCTTCAGTCACTCATGATGGATTAGAAGTCTTGAGTATTTAAAAATGAAAATTCATATTTAGTATCGCCTGTAGTGAGAATCGAACCTTCAAACTCCAGAAGAATGTCTCTATTAACTTACCTTAAACCGAAGTTAGTTAGGCACAAGGTCGATATTTAATGTGGGAAATATATATCTCCACAAACGAGCATTCTGAATTTGATCAAAAATTAAAAAATTGCATATTTGTATAGATTTCTTTCACTAACCGAGAACAGAAGTATGGTTTCAGAACAGATACTACATTTTGCTTTTAGCCAAAAGGCCAAGAATCTCCATAATCGATTATTTCTTGACACTTTATTCGTTGCGCCACGTGTCCATGTTTATCGGCCGAACCGTTGTGAGAATGGCATACATGATTAGAACAGTAGTCCGAATAATACAAAACATCGATCTCTATCTAAAGAATCCAAAATTGTAATGATAAAAACAATTCATACAGGATCCCTAAATAGAGATAAATTCCAAAGCACAATGCTAATTTACAGAAATAACATTGATAAAAAAAAAAAAACATCACCAGAAGTGATACTATTTGGACACCTAATCAGAGAGCTAATCGCCACACAACTAGAAAGACACTTTCCCCACCCAACCTGGCAAGAAATTGCCATAAACAGAGGAAAAGGCTGTAACAAAAAGGCACAACGGCGCGTCAGCAACCTGGGAAGAGTACACCAATGAACTCTAACCTCTTAAGATAGGTGATAATGTTTATGTCAAAAATCTTACAGGTTACAACCGTCTGCGATGGAAAAGAACTGTAACAGTGGTTGAAATCAAATCATTTAAGTAATATACGATATAAATAGATGGCACAGGACGAATCACTCTAAGAAATAGGAGACACTTTCGAAATGTCAGCTCATTTTACAACAAAGAAAACATATTCCACCAACAGAGAACAGATCAACACAAGAACACCTGCAATACTGACTAACACTGCTACGGACACACACAATGAATAAAAGTTATCAATGCAAACGGAATTGCACCTATAACAATCGAGGTACCTTTAATAGTAACATATATATCCATTGCAGATGAACCACAACCAGAAATGAACATCCCAAAAATAAATATTCCAAGAGAAAGAGCTACTAACTTGTGGTATTCCTTTGAGTCTGAGTGATAACAAGTCTACCCGTATTTCCAACATTTCCCCCTTTTTTGATAACTGTTTTAAATCATTTTGCGTTATAGCAACATTCATGTACCATTAATTTATCATTCGCAACGCTCATTGGTTCTCAATGCAATTTGAGTGGAAATAAGCCTCCCCGGGGTTTCAGTACTTTTCACACCTTTCCAGGGTAGGCCTAGGTCGTGATTTCCCATCTCGGTCTTTACGCCTACATTTACCCTATTAACGACAATTTACTGTGGTAGCGACAGAGGCTGTTGTTACCAGATGTGCTTATTGGGTGGGGGTGTATGTCGTTTGGACTTCTATTTGTCATACGCCCTTCATAAATTATTTGTTATTACTGAAAGAAACCTTTTTCCCTGTGATCTGAGTGACAGCAAGCACACCACATTTTCGATTTTTTTAGTCATTTCCGTTAGTATTGTAAATCAGTCGGTTTTATTGTAGCAGCCGTTATCATTGATCTATCCGGGATAGTCGCCGTTTGTTTTCCCTGAAATATGAGTGACAAAAAGTCTCCTCAAAATTCCTTTACATTCCGTTCGTTTCAAGTCGAAGAATAGATGTTGCTTTCTATCCTCGCCTTTCAATTATTTAATTCACCCAAAAGGAAATTTTTCGTGGTACCGACCGATGTTGATGCAACTGCGTTGTCAGTGGATGAGTTAGCAGTTTCTAATTCTTACACAAGTTATTATTGTAGAGGAAAATTGGCACTTCTCTGCGTAAGGAATCTAAATAGTTGATGGGAAAATTCTTAAATATTTATCTATAGATGTTTTCCTCATCAACGAGCAGCCAATCAGAACCCAGAGAATAAACTTGATCATCTATGCATAGTGAGACGTCCCAGACTTCTTATAAACCAGCTTTCTATGCTTCTCTCTCAGTTTAGTCAGTTGAGTTCAACTAAATAGACTGCTGAGCACTGACTATTTAATTCAATAATTACCAGTGATCGCTCACTTGTAAAAACAGTTGTTTTTTTTACATCGGGTTCTAGTTGTTGAATATCCGGTCCTAGTGTACCGGAAATGTCAACTGGCAGGAATAAAACGTACTAAACGCATACGCACTTGAACGGAAGAAACAGAACAAGGTTGATTGGCAGAAGAAACAAAACAAGGTCGATGGTCGGAAATAACGTAATTATTGATTAATCAAAACCACATAAAGAATCTATGCGATCTACAAACGTAAGCTGCAGGCGGAAATACCCTGTTGATGAATAAAGGCTCTAGCTACATTGACAGCGGAGGCAAAATCCTAGAACGGATGGTTACAGGTTGATCCGTGGATGTCATAACATATTATATATAATTAACCGGAAATTTACATCGATTATCGACTGGCGGTCGGGTCCGAAGAAAACAACTCCGTAAATGCCTATGCGTCCTCCTTCCTCACGTACCCCCACTCATTCACCGCCATCGACAATAAAGATGTTTCGTTTTACATTTATGTATCAGTGTTTGTCGTCAGTCTTTTAAGCAAATCAGAAATACAATACAATGAGTGCACATGTTTCAGATTTCCAGTACTCACCACTTGTTTTGTTTACCATTGCAGCTCTATGCTTCCTTGCACGATCCCAATACCATTTCTGGGAATTTTAGTGAGAGTAGGCGTCCTCACGATTCCAGTGTTCTCGTGCTTTTCCCGTCGAAGTTTGAGTTGTTATTTTTTCCTACCTAGATCCTCCCATCCTCTTAGATTCTCAATGGCTATTTTCCATGGTGTTGTCATGTTTTTCGGTAGTTTTGTGGTAGTTGTGAAGAATCGCATATAAAAGCATTTTCTTACCCTCGCAGTTTCAGTTGTCTTGGTTTTATCGTCTTATATACTTTCTATATGTCTAGTTGTGTTCTGTTTTAATTTACATGTCGGCATTATTAAGGTGTATGTGTTTGTTTCCGCACTCTAGAACTTTTCTTAATAGTTCCACTGTTTTCGTAAGTCCCTGTGTTAGTATGATATCAAGCTTCCATTTTATTCCAATTTTCCTCGTCTTCTTTCCGAGTTTTTTCGAATTAATCTTAGTGCTCTTTCAATTATTTGGTATCACTCTATTGTTCTTCATTCTTCAATTTGCTGAAACGACGATATCTAGTATTTGACATGATTTACTTCCCGTTTTTTGACTATCATCATATCAAAACTTCGACTTTCAATTAAGTTTTCAATCAGTGTTTTGGCCTAAAAGGGCCCAGAATAAATGACAACAAAGGTCAATTTAACAAGTCTATGTATTCACAGAAAGTACAGAAGTTAAGTGTTGTCATTGACTTCTTCTGGATTGATCATAGCGGTTCTCGCTGTTACCGGCACTATTTATAGTATCGGGAAGAGTCCATATACTGACGTAATAGTGTAGATTACCATATTTTTCATGTCGCAGAATATTTTGTTCTTTTTGTTTTCCAATTCTGGCTCCAGTCTGGTATTGTACCATTTATCTGTATGTGCTGTCGTTTGCACAGTTCCAATGGAATTACTTTCTCAACCCAGCCATGTTTATTTTAATATACTCTTTTGACTCTCATGCTGAATTAACTTACGATTATCCACGAACAGATGTTTCGTAATCTACGAACCATCAGCATAGCTATACATTGCGAAATTCAATCAATGAGGTTACGGTTTCGATTCATGCTAGGTCCCCCCACGCTTATAAGCCGTATATAGCGAAATTCGCGTTCGTGTATAATTATATCTATCTATCTATCTATCTATCTATATATCTCTCTCTCTCTATATATATATATCTATATATATATATAATATATATATAATATATATATATAATATATATATAATATATATATATATATAATATATATATATAATATATAATATATATATATATATATATATATAATATATATATATATATATATATATATATATATAAAA